>LR999965.1:69033957-69614307 GCA_905220375.1 Tachina fera | reverse complement strand
TCGTGATTTGAATATGCCACTAGTGATTGAACAAATAGCAAAATACGCAGGCAAATATTAAACAAAACTCGAGTCACATCCTAATTCGCTTGCTCGTAACATCTTGAATTTTACTGGTCCCATCCGCTTGAAAAAGAAGGACACCAGGGCTCTTATACTCAACGCGCCAGATGGGATTGCTTGAAAATATTTTTTTTCTCTTTTTTTTGGTTATCACTACTTATATATTATTTATAACTATCACTAAGTTTATGTCCGACAGTGGTCGGGCCTAATACTTATATTTTAGATTTAAGATTTGAATACTTATTGTTAGTTCAAAATTGAAGATACAAAAATTAATAAATTTATTTAAAAAAAACTACTTATTAATAACTATCGAGTCTATGTCCGACACTGGTCGGGCCTATCAATTATGTTTAGATTTAAGTTTTGAATACTTATTGTTAGTTCATAATTGAAGATACAATAAATTAAAATACATAAAATATTAAAAAAAAATACGTAATAATGTTGATGTTAAATTCCATTTATTTTTTTATGTCTAAACTTTTATACGCTAGGGGGTAAAAATCTTTTTCACAATACAATCATAAATTTTGAGTAAGATCGTAAAGCGTTATCAAATCGGAGTGAGCTATGTATGAGTGTATTAGTGTAATCATACGAACAAGAAGTACAGAGAAACTTAACAGCTGTATAGAAATACACTCAACTGAATTTTAAAACATACTTCCAGGGCAATGTTAATTTTAATAGAAATTACGTGTGAAGTGTAATAGTGTTGCCAGTAAGGATAATTTTGTTAAAAAGTTGAAAAATATAAAATAAACAAAATAAATATAAGCTTATAAATAAAAGAGCGTTTTAAATGTCAAATATTTGTTTAAAAGATAGCAGTCTTTATAAAGAATATTATATGAAACCATATCTTTATTACGTACTGTTGCCTTACACTGAAGCTGGTGCACGACAATTGGGTAACGATCTAAATCTCATGCCAATTATTATAGGTGGAGATTTTAATACAAATTTTGCAAACCCACAGTCGCAAGATTTTTAACAAAATTTGTATTTGACGTTTTCCACATGCATATGAGCAATTCTCCACAAACTCCCACAACTAATAATTTCACTACTATGGATGCAGTTTTCCGTAATTTTTAAACAAAGTAGAGTCAAAAATTTATATATCTCATTTTAGTTACCATAAGCCAATATTAAAAAAAATTCATTACTAAATGTTTACACATCTTCCTTGTGATCGGACTCACATTGCTTTGTTATAACTAATTTATTTTTGATTTTTGTGTTATAATAATACATACTTACATACAAATATATGTATATGCGTAAACAAATTCATTCATAAAATAAATTTTTCATTTAATGTTTAAAACAATGAAACAATAAACATGTATGTATGTATGTACATATCTGTGTTTTTAAAATAAAAATTTTAAGATTTTAATAACATAATTTCTGTTTGTTCCAGGGGTTGATTTGCGCAGTAGTGTCTTTCTGGTATCAATGTCTCGCCTTCAGCTGTAACCCTATTCTCACGTACGCAGTCGGACATTTCGAGTCTGGTCGTATCTGTCCAGTGACGTTCATATGTTCTGATGGTGTTATATGTCGTATTATCCGATCCATTTCCTCATCACTTGTAGACGTTTTGTAGTAAGAGCTGATTTGTATCTAATACGAATGTTTATAGTTTGCACTTTCTAGCCCTCGAATTCCCACTTACTACCGATGCGTATGTTAGAATTGTTCATTCACGCTTTACGAACGTAGGCTTTTTATGGGCTTTTGGAACTATCATCGGTTGGTCTTAAGTACCTGCATTCATTTATTACGGACAGTGGATTTCTCTCTTCTTGCTCCAGGTAAGACAAAGAGGCCAAAATTAAATGTCACATGGGTCCGACCAATTTTGATGTAAAGCTTTTCATAATTTTTTATAATAAAATTTCGGTTTCTTTTTTGACACTGTTTTTGTTTAGATTGGTGCAAAGTTGCATTTTATTATATAAATATACTTTGACAACAATATTATAAAAGCTACTATAAGTTATAGTAGTTATAGTAGTAGTAGTAGTTAGTTTATTATATAAATATACTTTGACAACAATATTATAAAAGCTACTATAAGTTATAGTAGTTATAGTAGTAGTAGTAGTTACAGTTACTATAAGGCAGTTTATTTATAAATAATTGTTGTGAAATTATGAATATGATTTAATTTTACTTACGCCTCAAATCGTAAAATTTTATTTGTTTTTGATTCATTCCAGCAATAAGAACTTGATAACTTTTGTTCCAACAAAGCGAATGAGCCGATTCTGATAGTCCAAAGAAATTCGAACCTTTACAAAAGGGGGAAAACAAGAATATAATAAAATCATTAGCAAGTATTTAACTTTAATGACCAACTAATAAAATTTTTTCATGTATTAATATTTTATTTATTTAATTAATAACTTAATTTAATTTTAATAAATTAATATTTCAGTTAATTTTTAATTTAATTTATTAATTTTAATAAACTTATAATTCAGTTCTCATATTCATAGTGAATAGTCGAATAACGGAATTTTCTTACATACTTACTAAATGAACAAAAAATTATCCAAAAAAATATTCTAATATTTATTACATAGTAGAAATAAAAAAACAAAAAAACCGCAAATAAAAAATATGAAAAAACACAAATAAAGTGCCTTGCGGAATACTCTATATGAGTAACTCAAAAACAAAAAATTGTGAAGTGAGCTCTAACTGCAGAAATGCCTATTTTACTGTGAGTTCTGAAGCTCTTAATGAAAATAATATAACAAAAATTAAAAATTTTCTTAAAACATGGCTAAGAACCCTCTCGATCAAGTCACCTTTCAAACAGAAAAAACTAAATCAAAATCGGTCAAGCCGTTTGTTCTGTACGTGGACACGGACAGACACACAGATACACAGACAGACACTACAAACTTATAACACCATTTTTTTTAGTCGGGGGTTAATAAATAAAACAATCTGATGATAGACGTACTGCGAGTTCTGAAGCTCTTAATGAAAACAAAATAAATAAGAAATCTGATAATAGATTTTTTTTAACGGCAAACCCACTTTTTCGTCAGCGATCAACTTCGCTTTGTCCAATGCCAACTAGTGATTCGTTAACATTACCGTTGCCTAGTACTTCTACATTTAACTCAGCGATATCATCCGCTTCGGGCTCGTGGTCATCACTTAACGAAATTATCAACAGTAGCCCAAAAGTCAAGCTCGAAGTCGGAATGAAGAGATATATTACTGTGATAAGGCGCGGGCGAAGCCCAAATTCTACTAAAATTCCTTCAGCCCCAAAGATATCTAGGGATAAGAGCGCATCTTCTACTTATCGTCAAAACCTTTTCAAATATTGCATGATGACAACGACAAACCCGATGTACCCACGAACAAAACCTCCAAGCCGCCACCAATATATTTGAGAAAAAAAATTTTTATCAAAAAATTAATCTCGGTCATTGGTGAGAATAAATTTCATATTGTTCATGTGTACTCTTTCGTCAAGCAGGATATGGTTCAAAAACCTAAATTAGCTCCAGCTCAACCATTAAACGCGTACTCCGCCACTTTTGCTCCAGTGAGCCAACCAGTTACTTCACGTGTATCGTATGCCGATGCTGCTAAGGCTAGTTCTATTCCCACACCAAATGTTTCACCGCCAAATAATTCAACGATTGCAAATTCAAGCTTTAACTTTAGTCGCCTTGAAGCTACTATTGAGAATCTGGTGCTAACTATAAACAACTTTACAACAAATATGACTACCATGATGCAAGAAATGCTGAGAATGCAGAATACTCTGCTTCAAGCATTAATTAACAAGCCATGAACACGTTAAAAATATGTTTCTGGAACCCAAACGGCATTCGCCAACATAAAAATGAACTTGAGCACTTCCTTACGGAAAAAAATATTGATATAATGTTGGTCTCTGAGACTCATTTGACTTCTAGAAGCCTTTTTAAAATGAATGGCTACACTTTATATGACACAAAGGACCCTAGAGGGAGAGCATGCGGTGGATCAGCAATTCTAATAAAGTCAAGACTCAAGCACTATATTCTTGACAACATTTGTGAAGAACATCTACAAGCAACAAATATCTGCATTGAAAATTTTTGTACAAATTTCGTGATATCTTCAATTTACTCTCCTCCCAGATTTTCAATCACTGAGGACCAATACGAGAAGTTCAACAAATCTCTTGGACCTTGTTTCGTTGCAGCTGGCGACTACAATGCTAAGCATACGTTCTGGGGTTCGCGTCTTATTACGCCTAGAGGTAGGGCGTTGTTCAACACAATTTCAAAAATGGGTTTGGATGTTATTTCAAGTGGGGAGCCTACTTACTGGCCTACTGACGTACGAAATATTCCGGATGTTATAGATTTCGGCGTCATAAAAAGTATTTTTAGGGAATTAATTCACGTTGAAGCTTCCCTAGATCTGTCGTCTGATCACTCTCCCACGATCGTTACAATCTGTAGTCCACTGAGAAGCGCTTTACCTCACCCATATGTCAAGATGATAAATCGTGTTAATTGGCTGTGATTCAAAAAATATCTTAGTAGTCATTGCACGGAAAATATTACGCTAAGAACACCCAATGATATTGAATCGAACATTGCAAATCTTAACGAGAATATTAAACAAGCTTCTGAACATGCCACTACCTCCCATCCGTATACTGGGTTCAATAAAATTTATTCTACAGACGTTGAACATCTCGTACGTGAAAAAAGAAGAGCTAGAAGGGAATGGCAACAGCACAGATCACCTCAACACAAAATCAGATTTAAAGAGTGCACTAAACGACTCCAAGAGTTGCTTGCATCTGAAAAAACTGCATCTTTCAAAAATTATCTGGAAGGCCTTGATGTCACACCAGCATCTAATTACTCTTTGTGGCGCGCTGCTAAAAAGCTTAAAACACCCGTTGAGTTTAAGCCACCTCTGCGCACATCTACCGGAGGTTGGGCAAGAAGCGATACTGAAAAAGGTAACATATTTGCTGAGCATTTAAAATCCGTATTTACACCAAATACATGTACCGGTGTTGCTGATTTGCCGAGTATAGTTGCTCTACCCCCTCGACCCTTAAAATTTACGATGTGTGATGTACAAAAACTAATTGCCGAACTCAACCCGAAAAAAGCTCCCGGTATGGATGGAATTAGTAACCAGATGCTGATTAAGTTACCTCGTACTGCAATTAGAATCCTGTTATTCATTTTTAATGCCATTTTACGACTGGAGTATTATCCAGACTGCTGGAAGCTTGCCAAGGTTAAAATGATTCCAAAGCCAGGTAAAGATCTTTCCAAGGCTGAGTCATATAGGCCAATAAGTTTACTGTCAACAATGTCAAAGCTTTTTGAAAAGCTACTCATGACAAAATTGTCTTCAATTTTAACTGATAATGGGTGCATCCCGGACCATCAATTTGTTTTTAGAAGCCAGCATAGCACCATTGAGCAAACGCATAGATTGGTTCAATTTATCAGAAAAACATTTGAGGAAAAGAAGTATTGTTCTGCCGTGTTTATTGATGTTTCTCAGGCATTTGATAAAGTGTGGCATGAAGGCCTGATTTTGAAATTGAAAACATATTTACCAATAAACATTATAAATCTTTTGGAAAGTTACATTGTTGCACGAAAATTTACGGTTGTGGAAGGACACTTTATGAGTATGCCTGAAACTATCTCATCCGGTGTGCCACAGGGGAGTATACTGGGGCCATTTTTATATTTGATTTATACTTGTGATATGCCTGTGAGCAGTAGTATCCACACTTCTACATTTGCCGACGATACCGCCTGCCTTAGTATGCACGAAATCCCTGATGAGGCATCCCGAAAACTCCAGGAACACATTAGCCAGATGGAACTATGGTTAAACTTATGGAGAATTAAGGTAAATGAACAAAAGTGTGTCCATATAACATTTACCTTACGAAGAGATACTTGTTCCCCCATTCGGATTAATAATCGAGTTGTTCCTCAACATTCACATGTGAAATATCTTGGTATACACCTCGATCGACGGCTTACATGGAAACATCACATTGACTATAAGTTAACTCAAATGAAACTAAAATTAACTCATGTACATTGGCTGATTGGCAGAAATTCAACACTCAGCCTAGACTGCAAACTTTTAATATACAAGTCGCTTTTAAAGCCAATATGGTGTTACGGTATCCAGTTATGGGGCACTGCTTCTGCTTCCAATGTAGAGAGAATTCAACGAAGACAAAACAAAATTTTAAGGTTAATAACATCTGCTCCATGGTACATTAAGAATTCAAATATACATCGTGATTTGAATATGCCACTAGTGACTGAAGAAATTGCAAAATACGCAGGCAAATATCTAACTAAACTCGTGTCACATCCTAATCCGCTTGCTCGTAACATCTTGAACTTTACTGGACACATCCGCTTAAAAAAGAGAGATACAAGGGCTCTAATACTAAACACTCCGAATGAAGTTGCTTGAAAAAAAATTTTTTTTGCTTATCACCACTTATGTATTATTTACAACTATCACTTAGTTATGTCTGGCATTGGTCGGGCCTATTAATTATATGTTAGATTTAATATTTGAATACTTATTGTTAGTTCATATATGAAGATACAATAAATAAAAAAAACATGCATTAAAAAAAAAAATATTGTTCCAACATCGATTAAACGAAAATTCTAATTTATGACGAAAAAGATTTCCGCAAAATGGTTTCTGAATTTGAAAAAATAAAACAAGTTTCTATACATACCAGCTTAAGAGTGCTAAAGGCCTGCCTAAAAAATGTATACAATATAATAAATAGGGAGAAGATTCCTCAACCTCTATTTCGCGTTAAACTTGAGCCGAATGATATAAAATTTAAAAAAAAAATGAGACGCAGCATATTTATATCTTAAAATACAACAGGTAACGAAATATATCAGTTGAAGAACCACACAAGCGTTCTGGGCTCGTACAGTGCCATAATTATCAAGAATATGACCACACGAAAACTTACTGCAATGTTCCAACTGTTTGTGTTGTGTGTGGCGAACTATACGGCACTGCTAGTGGCAATAAGCCAAAAAATCAAAGTGATATAAAATTCAGTAATTCTGGAGGTAATCACACCGCTAACTAAAGAGGTTGTCCTGTGTACTCTTTCGTAAAGCAGACTGTGGTGCAAAAACCTAAATTAGCTCCATCTCAATCAACAAACGCTTACTCTGCCATTTTTGCGCAAATGAGCCAACCAGTTACTTCCCGTGTATCGTATGCAGATGCTGCTAAGACAAAATTGTTCCCCCCCCCCAAATAATTCAAAAAATTCTAACGCAACCTCCCAGTAAAAAAAATTGGAAGTCATTCTAGTGGAACTACGTTTTCATTGCTTCCAAGAAATCGATATTTTTAACTTGCCGAGAGTGAGTAAAAAAGCATGTGGAAGCTTATTTTAGACATACAAAACCTTTCCTACAAGAAACGCCTGATGGAAACTAGCACAAAAAAAATTTTCTCTAACACATTTGCAACAATTTTTCATTGAATTCAATAATGACAGTCAATTGACTAGTCATTTTATATCTTAATTATAGTTTCTTCACTCTAGCATATATGTTAGAGTGGGACATCTAATGTGCATATCAGTTTTATTTAAAAAAAATTCTGTCAGTGAAAATTTAAATCTATAAGTGTTAATAACAAAAACTAAAAATTTTAAAAACTTCGATATATATATAAAAAAAAATGTGATATCTTATATTAAAATCCGTCCACACGTTTGTTCTGTAAGTGGAGACGGACGTACACAAAGATACACACTACAAACTTATAATACATCTTATTTTTGGTCGGGAGTTAAAAAAGATAAGAAAAACCAATAGTAAATAAAAGCAATTTACAAAATTTAATTAAATATATGTATGTATAAGTTGTGAAGAGGGCTAGATGCCGTTTGTTGTTCTGTTTTTGCTAATTGAGTTAATATTTATATTATCTATTTATTTTTATTTGTTAAAGCGTTAATTTTGAAATAAATTTGAAAAATATTTATTTAAAAAATTAAAAAAACAATGTTTTTTTAAAATATGATTTATACTTCAGTACTGATTATTCAGCTCTGACGATATTTACATCAGTACTGATTTGTCAGCTCTGACAATGTTTAAATCAGTACTGAATAGTCAGCTCTGACGATGTTTACTTCAATACTGATTAGTAATATAATGTGGAGTGAGCAGTCCAGATATATGTTTTACTAGTTCATGAGAGAGAAACAAAGTCACATGTACACGAATGTTTACATCAGTTTTTAGAGTTCCGTACACCAAAGTTGAAAAAAGGAACCCTATTGTTTTCGCTACGCTGTCCGTCTGTTCGTCATACGGTATTTTCTCAGGAACCGCAAGAGCTACGGACCTGAAATTTGGACACATTATGTAGAACCTTGGCCGCTACAACAAATACATGAGAATTAAAAATTAAAGGTTGTTCAAAAACGAGCAACGAAAAATACTAAAATTCCATATAATATACATACAATTGTATGTACATATGTATATTGACACTTGAAATTTGTAAAATTAGTGTATTTTTATATAGACTACAACCATAAACAATAAAATTAAAAAAATGTAAATTAAAGGGTAGTCCATCAGTTAATGCAATTTTGACTATATAATTAACAACTTGCTTTACCTTGGAAACAGTAAGAGGTAAACTCTTGAAATTTTCAAAAACGGTAAAACTAAAAAATCCGAAAATTATAAAATCGCCAAACCGAAAAAAATCATCAAAACCTGAAAAAATCGACAAAATTAAAAAAATTAATTCTAGCACTAAAATAAATCGCCAAATTCGAAAATATCGCCCAAATGAAAAAAAAATAAAAAAAAACGTCAAAAACCGAAAAAAATCGCCAAAACCAAAACAATTGTTTATGAGAAAAAAAATCGCCAAATTGAAAAAAAAATCGCCAAAATTAAAAAAAATCACCAAAACGAAAAAAATCGCCAGAATTAAATAAAACGCCAAAAACCGAAAAAAATCCTCAAAAATAAAAAAAATTGCCAAAAAAAAACTTGCTAAAATTAAAAAAAAAAAACTTCAAAAACCAAAAAAAAATCGCCTTAACGAGAAATAAAAGTGCCAAAACTCAAAAAGCGCCAATAAATTCAAAAAACCCCACAAATAAAAAACGCTTAAAACCGAAAAAAACCCAAAAACGAAAAAATGCCAAAACTATAGTTTATATTGGCTAAAGTTCGTATTGAATTACCTATCTCGTGTCCGTACGGAACCCTTCGTGCGCGGGTGAAAGTCGCACTTCACTGAATTTATTTCATATTGCCCATAACAAAATGATAGAAATTTCTGATGTATAGACCCATCAGAAATGCCCATCAGATGATGCATCAAATGACCGTCATTGTTCTTTTAGTGTTGTTACTCCTCCATAGTGTTAGAAAATAGTCACCAGAATTAAAAAAAAAATATTTTTTTAAAGAAATTTATGAACTAATTTTAGTCTAAAATTTAAAAGTTATTTGCTTACATTTACATGAAAACACTGTTTCGGGCTTGAATTCGTATAAAAAGAAACGAATTGTTACAATAGTTACCTATTACCTTTACCATTTTTCTTAGATGAAAATATTATCATAGAACACAAGAGAGGGAATTTTTCTTAATATCCCTTCCAATTCAGTGACCAGGCATCGAAAAAGAGAACTTCTTGCAATTACAACCCTATGTAAAAATCATTAGATCGGATCGAAATTTTCACTATTTCCAGATCGCAAACACTACATTTTCATGACTTTTTTGAAGTCTCCTTTTTTGCTGGGCTTTAATTTTAATTATCTTGAAGCTACTCTTGATAATCTAGTGCAAACTATAAATAATTTTAAAACAAATATGACTAGTATGATGCAAGAAATGCTGCGAATGCAGAATACACTGATTCAAGCATTAATTAACAAGCCATGAAAACACGTTAAAAATATGTTTCTGGAACGCCAACGACATTCGCCAACATAAGAATTAACTTGAGCACTTCCTCACGGAAAAAATATTGATATAATGTTAGTCTCTGAGACTCATTTGACTTCGACAAGCCTTCTTAAAATGTATGGCTACACCTTATGTGATACAAGGGACCCGAGAGGATGAGCATGTGGTGGATCAACAATTCTAATAAAGTCAAGACTCAAGCACTATATTTGTTAACACCCAGAAAGGGTTAATTATTTATTTATTTTAATATTTTTTTTATTTGTTAACTTGCAAAATAATAGTTTTAATAGGTCATTTAAGCATGCATTTAATTATTCACTTAACTAAATATGTAAAGGTAACTAGAAATCTGACCATTAAATTGCAAATATTACAGTTTTAATATTAATTATGTTTTGTTCTTTTCCTTTGATTTGTTAACTTTCAAAACACATGCATTTAATTATTATTTAACTAAATATAAATAGGTAATTCGGACATTAAATTGCAACTATCACTATTCTTTGCGTAGCTATTTGATGACATACTTATGAGGTAACTGTTACAGTTTTGTATTGTGTTTTATCTGGTGTAGCTAGATATTTGTATCTCAATCAGTTCAATTGTTGTGCTGTATGTGAGTCCAACAGTTTGTGCAGATTTTTAATCTAATATGGATCATTATCTGCAAAAGTTTGATCTCTTCTTATAGTGTTTTCTGTTTTCTCAAAGACTCTCCACAATTCTCTTAATTCCTCGTATTTACTTTCGTAGAACTCGAGCGTTCTTCGATCTTGAGGAGGCTTTTTGATATTCAAGACTATCCTTTCCATCTCAATTGCTCAAAACTCCTGTTGAGACATTAGACTCTCCAAGCTTGACATGATGAATTTTCTTGTACTGAGTGAAATTGAAGAAAATTTATCGCCGAACTTGTTGATGATTTATGATAAGCAAACTGTCTTGATGGGTCACTTTTGTGACTTGAAGCATATGAAGCAAGTTGTATTGATGATAAGAAAGATGTCCTCGATGTTTAGTAAGATGTCCTTGATGATGAAAAAGATGTCCTTTAAGATTAGGAAGGTTTCCTTTAATGATTTCCAAGATGTCCTTGATGATGACCAAGGCGTCCTTGATGATGTCCTTGATAGTGATCTGACTTCAAGGCTGATTGCGTATTTTTTAAAACTTAGGCATCACCAAAAAAATGTTAATTCCTAACTGGATATAGTAGAATTTAGTGATGCACAAATATTCGTATTCGTATTCGAATTGCCGAATTTTTGGCCATTTTCAGGGGAATACGAATGTATTCGTATTCGCTTAATTCAGGAGGATGCGAATACGAATACGAATATTTTTCCAAAGAAATTAAATAAATAAATGCATAAATCCTAAAGGAAATTTAAATAAATGACTAAAAATTTTAGTTTGTACAAAAACATTAATTTTTTTATAGAAATTTGTGCTTTGTATCATTTTCAAATATTATTTAATGACGATCATTAAAATTTTGGGTACTTTTTATTAACTTTAAAGTACGCCAACAAGAGTGTGAAGTCCTTTTTCATAACAATTTTTTAATATTTCATATTGCATACAATATTCGTATTCGTATTCGCGAATATCGTTTCAAATATTCGTATTCGCGAATATCGTTTGAAATATTCGTATTCGTATTCGCGAATATCAAAAATTGACATTCGTTACATCACTAGTAGAATTCTACCCAAACACATAAATCTGGATTGATACTATTTTGCTTTGCCACTGTTCAAGCACTTTAACCAGAAGAACGTTAAGTTCAATAAAACACAAGAAATATGATTTACTACTGAACTGACAATTTGGTTTTATTCGCATCTTATATACTAAATTAAATTTAATATTGACAATCAATTAGTCATAAGTAACACACTAAATACATGAGTAAGCAATTAACACAAAACTCTAACAATATTATTGACAACATTTGTGAAGAACACCTACAAGCAACAAATATTGGCATTGAAAGCTATTGTACAAATTTCGTAACATCATCAATTTACTCCCCTTCCAGATTTTCAATCACTGAGAATCAATATGAGGATTTCTACAAATCTCTTGGACCTTGTTTTGTAGCAGCTGGCGACTATAATGCAAAACATACGTTCTGGGGTTTCGCGTCTTATTACACCCAGAAGTCGAGCATTGTTCAACACAATTTCCAAAATGGGCTTGGACGTTATTTCGAGTGGGAGCCCACTTATTGGCATACTGACACACAAAAATTTCCAAATGTTATAGATTTTGAAGTCACAAAAAAAATATCTAGGGAATTAATTCAAGTTGAAGCTTTTCTAGATCTCTCGTTCGATCACTCTCCCACGATCGTTACAATTCATAGCCCATTCAGAAGAGACTTACCTGACCCATATGTGAAGATGATCAATCGTTTTAATTTATTCTACAGATATTTAACATCTCGTACGTGAAAAAAGAAGAGCTAGAAGGAAATGGCAACAGACAAGATCACCCCAAAATAAAATTAGATTTAAAGAGTGCACTAAACGACTCCAAGAGCTACTTGCATAAAAAAATTGCATCTCTTAAACATTATCTGGAAAATCTCGATGTCACACCAGCATCTAATTACTCTGCTAGAAAGCTTAAAACACCCATTGAGTATAAACCACCTCTGCGCACTTCCACCCATGAAAAAAGCTAAAATCATTTAAGGTGCAGTCACTGCGAGAAAGGGACAACTGTAGTATATTTGTTATTAAGATGTTAACAAAATAATCAAAACAAACAAGAAAAAATCTGTATTTAGTGAAACGAGCACGTGTACATACATACATACATACATACATACAGACTTACAAAATTAAATTAAAGAATTTGTTGAATTGAATTAAAAATTTAGAATGTGCAATAGATTAACGGCATTAAAAAGTAATTTAAATTTGTTTACAAATGATTACTGATTTAACTTTAAGCATTTTCATTGACCAATTTTAATTTTTACCTTTTGTTTACAAAAATCACACAGCAAATCAGATCACAAAGCATAAACTGAAAATACATTTGAACAAATAAACGAAGTACACAATTTTACAAAATTAAATGAAAGAATTTGTTGTGTTGAATTAAAAAACAAAATGCCAAATAGCTTATTACCTTTAAAAAAGCAATTAAATAATGTTTTAAAATGATTGGATATCTTATTTGAAGCATTTTCATTTAAAAATATCAATTTTTACCATTTATTTGCAAAAATCGCCAAGCGAATGAGGTTACAAAGCGTAAAATGAGATTAAGCTAAAAAATGCAACCACGAAAGAAGGTTAAAGAATGCGCAGTGACTGCGAGAGCGAGACCTCTGAAAACACAAATTATTTTCCGTCTCGTGACATCTCAATATATCCTCTGTGCTTCCACCGGAGGTTGGGCAAGAAGTGACACTGGAAAAGGTAACATATTTGCTGAGCACTTAAAATCCGTATTTCCGCCAAATACATGTACTGCTGATTTCAATCCATAAAGTTTAAGACACGTGATTTACAAAAAATAATTGCCGAACTCAACCCGAAAAAAGCTCCGGGTATTGGTGGAGTTAGTAACCAGATGCTGATGAATTTGCCTCGTATTGCAATTAGAATCCTGTTATTCATTTTTAATGCCATTTTACGTCTGTCAGTTCTCGTGGTACCTTCATAGCGAACAGTCGATTAGCGGAATTTTTTCTTACATACCAAACAAATAAAAAATTATACAAAAAAATATTCGTAGTACATATTATTCGTAATAGGCACATACTGACTTTAATAAATAAGCTTGACTGCTTTGTTAATATTTTTTACATAGTGGAAATAACAAATACAAAAAAACAGAAACAAAAAAAAAACATAAACTGTGACATTGAGGAATACTCTATACGAGTAACTCAAAAACAAATAAACAATCAAAAATTACAAAAACAAAAAAAAAAACCGTAAGCAAAAAAAACACAAAAAGTGCCCTTGAGGAATACTCTATATGAGTACCTCAAATACAAAAAATTATGAAGTGAGTTCTAACGGCAGAAATGCCTATTTTACTGTGAGTTCTGAAGCTCTCAATGAAAATAATACAAATAATAAATCTAATGAAAATATTTTTTTAACGACAAATCCAATTTTTCGTCAGCGATCAACTTCGCTTTGTCCAATGCCAAATAGTGATTCATTAACATTACAGTTGCCTAGTACTTCGTCATATAAGTCAGTAATATCATCTCCTTCAGGCTCGTGTTCATCACTTAATAAAGTTATCACTACAGATAAAAGTAGCTCAAAATCCAAGGTACAAGTCGGAATGGACAGATACATAACAGTGGTAAAGCGTGGGCGAAGCCCGAATTCTTCAAAAATTTGATCTGCTCCAAAGATGTCTAGGGATAATAGCGCATCATCAACAAATCGTCAAAATCGTTTTTCATTATTGCAAGTCACCGACGACAAGCCCGCTGCATCATCGCAAAAGTCTTTTAAGCCACCACCTATATATTTGAGAGAGAAAAATTCTAACGCCCTAATTAAAAAATTAGTCTCGGCCATTGGTGAAAACGCATTTCATGTTATTCCAATAAAGCGTGGTAATATTGACGAAACTAAAATTCAAATATACGAAGAAAAAAATTTCCGCAAAATAGTGACTGAATTTGAAAAAAATAAAACAAGTTTTTATACGTACCAGCTTAAAAGTGCCAAAGGTATGCAGATCGTATTGAAGGGTATTGACTCTTATGTTAATCCCGAAGAAGTAAAAGATGCACTCATGATACAAGGATTTAAGGTAAAAAATGTTACCAATATAATAAACAGGGAGAAGATCCCCCAGCCTCTATTTCGTGTTGAATTGGAGCCGAATGATATACAGCTGAAAAAAAACGAGACACACCCAATTTATAGCCTAAAATACCTCTTATACCGAAAAATCACAGTTGAAGAGCCACATAAGCGATCAGGTCCCGTACAGTGCCATAATTGCCAAGAATATGGCCACACAAAAACATACTGTAAATTACCCACTGTTTGTGTTGTGTGCGGCGAATTACACGGCACTTCTAGTTGCAATAAGCCAAAAGATCAAAGTGATAAAAAATGCAGTAATTGTGGAGGTAATCACACCGCTAACTACAGAGGTTGTCCTGTGTACTCTTTTGTCAAACAGACTATGGTGCAAAAACCCAAATTAGCTCCATCTCAATCAGCAAACGCTTACTCCGCCACTTTTGTGCAAAGGAGCCAACCAGTTACTTCCCGTGTATCGTATGCTGATGCTGCTAGAACAAATTCTATTCCCGCACAAAATGTTCCACCTCCAAATAATTCAACAAATGCAAACTCAAGCTTTAACTTTAGTCGCCTTGAAGCTACTATTGACAATTTGGTGCTAACTATAAACAACTTTACAACAAATATGACTAACATGATGCAAGAAATGCTGAGAATGCAGAATACTCTGCTTCAAGCATTAATTAACAAGCCATGAGCACGTTAAAAATATGTTTCTGGAACGCAAACGGCATTCGCCAACATAAAAATGAACTTGAGCACTTCCTTACGGAAAAAAGTATTGATATAATGTTGGTCTCTGAGACACATTTGACTTCGAGAAGCTTTTTCAAAATAAATGGCTACACTATGTATGATACAAAGGACCCTAGAGGGAGAGCATGCGGTGGATCTGCAATTCTAATTAAGTCAAGACTCAAGCACTATATCCTTGACAACGTTAGTGAAGAATATATGCAAGCTACGAATATTTTTGTAGAAAATTTTTGTTCTAATTTCGTAATATCATCAATTTACTCACCTCCCAGATTTTCAGTTACCGAAGATCAGTATGAGAAGTTCTACAAATCGCTTGGATCTTGTTTCGTGGCAGCTGGAGACTACAATGCAAAGCATACGTACTGGGGATCGCGCCTTTTAACACCTAGAGGTCGAGCTTTGTTTAATACAATTTCAAAAATGGGCTTAGATGTTATTTCGAGTGGGGAGCCCACTTATTGGCCTACTGACGTACGAAAAATTCCAGATGTTATTGATTTTGGCGTAATGAAAAATATTTCTAGGGATTTAATTAGTGTTGAAACTTCTCTAGATCTCTCCTCCGATCACTCCCCCACTATCGTTACAATTTGTAACCCACTAAGAAGTGACTTACCTCACCCATATACGAAGATGACCAATCGTGTTAATTGGCTGGGATTCAAAAAATATCTTAGTAGTCATTGCACGGAAAATATTGCGTTAAGAACACCCAATGACATTGAAACTAACATTGCCAATCTTAACGAAATTATTAAACAGGCTGCTGAACATGCCACTACCTCCCATCCGCAGTCTGGGTTTAATAAAATTTATTCCAGGGATATTGAACATCTCGTATGTGAAAAAAGAAGAGCTAGAAGGGAATGGCAACAGCACAGATCACCCCAACATAAACTCAGACTTAAAGAATGTTCTAAACGACTTCAAGAGTTGCTTGCATCTGAAAAAACTGCATCTCTTAAAAATTATTTGGAAGGTCTTGATGTCACACCGACATCTAATTACTCTTTGTGGCGCGCTGCTAGAAAGCTTAAAACCCCCGTTGAGTTCAAGCCACCTCTGCGCACATCTACCGAAAATTGGGCAAGAAGCGATACGGAAAAATGCAAAATATTTGCTGAGCATTTAAAATCCGTATTTACCTCAAATACATGTACTGGTGTTGCTGATTTGCCGAATGTAGTTGCTCTACCCCCTCGAGCCTTAAAATTTAAGATGCATGATGTACATAAAGTAATTGCTGAACTCAAGCCAAAGAAAGCTCCAGGTATTGATGGAATTAGTAACCAGATGCTGATGAACTTGCCGCATATTGCAATAAGAATCTTGCTGTTTATTTCTAATGCCATATTACGACTGGAGTATTATCCACAACTCTGGAAGCTTGCAAAAATCAAAATGATTCCAAAGCCGGGAAAAGATCTTACTAAAGCTGAGTCATATAGGCCAATAAGTTTGCTGTCAACTATGTCAAAACTCTTCGAAAAGCTGCTCATGACAAAATTGTCCCCAACCTTAACAGATAGTGGGTGCATCCCAGACCATCAATTTGGTTTTAGAAGTCAGCATAGCACCATTGAACAAACTCATAGATTGGTTCAATTTATAAGAAAAACATTTGAGGAAAAGAAGTATTGTTCTGCCCTGTTTATTGACGTTTCTCAGGCATTTGATAAAGTGTGGCATGAAGGTCTAATTCTAAAATTAAAATCATATCTACCAATAAATTTAGTGAATTTATTAGAAAGTTACATCACTACCCGGAAGTTCACGGTTGTGGAAGGAGAATTCATGAGTGTGCCCGAATCTATATCATCCGGTGTGCCACAGGGGAGCATACTGGGGCCAGTTTTGTATTTGATCTATACTTGTGATATGCCTTTGAGCAGCAATATCCATACATCTACGTTTGCCGATGATACAGCCTGCCTTAGTATGCATGAAAACCCTCACGAGGCTTCCCGATATTTACAAGAACATATTACACAATTGGAAATGTGGTTGAACTTATGGAGAATTAAGGTAAATGAACAAAAGTGTGTCCATATAACGTTTACCCTAAGAAGAGATACTTGTTCCCCAATTCGAATCAATAATCAAAATATTCCTCAACACTCCCAAGTGAAATACCTTGGTATACACCTTGATCGAAGGCTTACATGGAAACATCATATTGACTTTAAGCTAACTCAGATGAAAATTAAGTTATCTCAAATACACTGGTTGATTGGCAGAAATTCAACACTTAACATGGACTGTAAACTTTTATTATACAATTCGCTTTTAAAGCCAATATGGTGTTACGGTATCCAGTTATGGGGCACTGCTTCAGCTTCCAATGTAGAGAGAATCCAACGAAGGCAAAACAAAATTTTACGGTTAATAACATCGGCTCCATGGTACATCAAAAATTCTAATATACATCGTGATTTAAATATGCCACTAGTGACTGAAGAAATTGCAAAATACGCAGGCAAATATTTAACAAAACTCGAGTCACATCCTAATCCGCTTGCTCGTAATATTTTGAACTTTACTGGACACATCCGCTTAAAAAAGAGGGACACAAGGGCTCTATTACTCAACACGCCAAATGGGATTTCTTGAAAATACTTTTTTTATACTTTTTTATAAATTTTTTTTATTTTTTTATTATCACTACTTATGTATTATTTATAACTATTAACAAGTTTATGTCCGACAGTGGTCGGTCCTAATAACTATATTTTAGATTTAAGATTTGAATACTTATTGTTAGTTCATATTTGAAGATACAATAAATAAATACATGTATTAAAAAAAAAAAAAAAAAAAAAATTTACGTCTGTAGTATTATCCACACAGCTGGAAGCTTGCAAAGGTTAAAACGAGTACAAAGCCGGGCAAAGATCTTACCAAGGTTGCATCATATAGGCCAATAAGTAGACTTATTCAGCAATGTCAAAGCTTTTCGAAAAACTGCTCATGAAAAATTTTTCCCAATTCTAATTAGTAGTAAGTGTATATCGGACTATCAATTTGGTTTTAGAAGTCAGCATAGCACCATTGAACAAACTCATAGATTGGTTCAATTTATAAGAACTTTTGAAGAAAAAAAGTATTGTTCTGGGATGTTTATTGACGTTTCTCAAGCATTTGATAAAGTGTGGCATGAAGGCCTAATTTTAAAATTGAGGACTTACCTACTAATAAACATTTTAAATTTTTTTGGAAAGTTACATTATTTCTCATCCGGTGTGCCACAGGGGAGTATACTGAGGCCAGTTTTGTATTTGATTTATACTTATGATATGCCTGTTAGCAGGAGTATCAATACTTCTACATTTGCGGACGATATAGCCTGCATTAGTATGCACGAAAATCCTGATGAGGTATCCCGCAAACTCCTTTAACATATTACCCAGATGGAAGTATGGTTAAACTTGTGCAGAATTAAAGTAAACAAATAAAAGTGTGTTCAGGTAACATTTACCCTGCTAAGAGATACTTGTTTCCCAGTTCAAATCAACAATCAAGTTGTTCCTCAACATCCACACGTAAAATACTTTGGTATACACCTTGATCGACGGCTTACATGGAAAAAAAAACTCATTGATTCTAAGCTAACACAAATGAAACTAAAATTAACTCAGGTACATTGGCTGGTTAGTAGAAATTCAACCATCAGTCTAGGTTGCAAAGTTCTAATATACAAGTCGCTTTTGAAGATAATAGGGTACTACGGAATTCAGCTATGGGGAACTGATTCAGCTTCAAATGTTGAGAAAATTCATACGTTTGATAACATCGGCTCCATGGTACATAAAAAATTTCAGTTTACATAGTGATTTAAATATGTCACTAGTGATGAAGAAATTGCAAAATACGCAGGCAAATACTTAACAGAACTCGAGTCACATCCTAATCCGCTTGCTCGTAATATTTTGAACTTTACTGGACACATCCGCCTAAAAAATAGGGACACAAGGGCTCTTATTCTCAACATTCCAGATGGGACTTCTTGAAAATACTTTTTTTCCTTTTTGATTGTCACTACTTATGTTTTATTTATAATTATCACTAAGTTTATGTCCGTCGGGCGTAATAATAATATTTTTTATTTAAGATTTGAATACTTATTGTTAGTTCATATTTGAAGATGCAATAAATGATTACAAGCATTAAAAAATATTTCAGTTCTCGTTGAACTTTCATAGTGAACGTCTTTGCGGAGATTTTCCCATATATCACACAAAAAATATTCGTAGTATATAATATTCGTACTATATGATATTCGTAATACATATTGACTTTAATAAATAAGCTTTATTTGCTTTACATTATAAATCGGACGGTATTAAATTGCGCATTTTCAATAAAAAATATCCCAGTTCCAAAAACTGCCTTAATTCGGATACTGTAACATAACTCCGTAAAACTAATTTTTTTGCCAAAAGTAAAACTTTGAATTTTTGCAGTTTATTATTTTTTTTTGCTTTATTATAATAAAAAATATAACAGAGTAGTAGTCTTTTAAAGTTTTCAAAAAAATTGAATTTCTTTTACTTTAAAAGTTGTTTTGATTGCCATTTCTAAACCAGTTATTAAAAAACCTTTAAATGCAGTGAATTTTGTGACATCATCTAAAAAAAGTTTTCGTAACAAAAATTTATATATTTGAAAAATGGAAAATATTGCCGAAGGTAAGTACTTTTACATTCCATAGCAAAATGTCGGTAAGTTCACCTATAAAATCGATTAAATTGGAAATTATTAGTGACCTTAAAATTAACTAATGGAATTATGAATTACAATTTTATGTAGACTTATAAAAAAATTCATAGCACATGTTAGACAATATAATAATAGTTCTCCAGAACACTCAATTATCTTCCAAATTTAATATATTTCATTTGCGAATTTTTTGCGGTGACTACTGCGTACCAAATTCAGAATTATTCAATATATGGCTAGAGAAACACAACGAAATTGACAAAAGAGCCCATTTCTTGTCATACATTTCTGAGAGTGATTGTTCCAAAAACTTTAAACAGTATTTAAAAGAGCATTTACGATTATTTTGTGCAAATATGAATATAAAATGGCGTAACAATTCTAAAAATTTAACATTTAAAAAAACATCATGCTGTTTATGTTAAAGATAGTAATTCTATCAGAAAATGTGAAAAGCAGTGTGCCTTCATTAAATCGACAATCTGGACGACCGTAAATAATTGTTTGCCAAAAATCTGAGATAACAAGTACCCTTACTTTACATAAGTTCCTTGTACATTCACGGCAAATTGTTGATTCCATTGTGCTTCCAGTGAGATGCTTTGGTGAGGTTGGCTCTGAATCGTGCCATAAAATATATATAACTGATAAATTGCTTCATGCTCGAAAAAGTAGCCGTGTGAATAACTTGACGTATTTTTTATTCTTTTTATTTACAATTTTAAACCTGGAGGGTCCTAACTAACTAACAACTAACTAACAACTCTCTAATTACAACTGCCTACTTACAACTGTCTGATTACAACTGCCAACTTGCAACTTACTAATTGCCACTGACTGATTACAACTGCCTGATTACAAATAACTAATCACCACTGACTGATTATAACTGCCTGATTACAAGTGCGTTCTTGCTTTCACAAAACGAACTATTTATGTATACAAAACTTAATTTTAGTTTAATATACGAGTATTTCAACATTAATATTATGCTAAGCAGTTAAAGTTATGCTAACTTGCTAACCTATTTCTTTAATATTATTTCGCTTTTGAACTAATTACGAAACATCGCTATTGCACAATTTGTCAAGGCAAAGAATTTAGCAAGCAACCAAGTAAGTCTGGGTACGAGGGTTGTTTTATTATGATTCACAACTTGTCTCCCTCCTTGGCGAAAGAAAATATCTAGTTATAGATATTTTCCAAGAGTACTAATTGGGTCACATGCTTGCACATATGTTATAATCTCAAATGTAGGATATCTTATGCTATTCTAAGTTGCTAAACAGTAAACGACAAGGAATCATAACATACCTTCTCCTTGGGGGAAGAAAATACGCAGCATTTCCTGCCGATCTTGTAATTCTTTAGCTCTCTGTCAGGCTGAGATGATTTTGTTTATGTTACTGTTGCGTTGAAGTTTTTGGGAACCTTTAACTATTTCGTTAGAATTTTGTTTATGCAGCCAGAAAAGTTCTTTTTATTGAGAATGCATATTTTTTACATAATGGATGGTTAGTTTAACTGTAAACCGACGCCCATCGGCATCATGAACGTGAGCACCCATTTTGGAAAGACTGACATGTACACTTTTATATGTGGTATTTGCCGTGTTGGTACATCATACGAAAACATTGTTAATACACATATCAGTTTGTTCAACATCTATTGTTGCATATCTGTAACAATCTTTACGCTACTGACTAAATGCTCATTTCAATCCACTCTGAAGTTACCCCTTATTCAATTCGTTAGTTAATTTCTCTTTTTACTTTTCAGTCAATTGGTTAGAGGTAGAGTTTCTATTTTCCCTATAGTTTTAATATCTTCAGGGTTAGTGAGCTTCTTGTAGTAACATTGAATGTATACTTGCACCAATTTAAGATAAACCATCTTGCTTTCTAATTTTGGGATTCCAGTTCCAAAAACTGCCTCACTTCGGATACTGTAACATAACTCCGTAAAACTGATTTAGGAGTACTTACATGAATGTCAATATTCTGTAGTTGATTTCATAGACTTGTAATTTATACAGATGTTTGCCTTAAAGTATTACTGAGACTTGACTTTCCGTAGTAATCTGACCGTGCAGACTACTGGGAAGTCAATAATGTAGTTCTGGTTCATTATCTGTCATCAATGTATTAATTTTTTTTAATTTTACATAAATGTTTTGATGCAAAATAGATGGAACACTTAAGTGCTATATGTTTTTAAATATATGTTTGTGAACCACAGACATCTTATTGTTTTTTTGCACACACAAGTGTGCAAAAAATTTAGCACACTTGTGTGTGTGTGTGTTTATGTATTTAATTATGTGTCTGCCGGTGTCGGATACTTTTGTTGTAGTAGTAGACAAACGTTATACCCTCGATTTTGACTTGTCACCAGTACTACTCTCTAATTTTACAATACTTTGTACTATAGGAATTTAGCATGTGGTAGTCATTGAAAACCTACTAGTAACACTGAAACCATTGACTAGGTAGTGACTATATATATATATATATATATATATGTGTGTGTGTGTGTGTGTGTGTATGAATTTCATCATGTCGTAATAAATTAGATTTGATGACTACTACGCGATTCTCATATAAAGTATATAAGTAGAAGAAATAATGTAGATTATCCTCAGTCTGCTCTGGTATCTCAACAAGTGACAGCCTATTTTCCCAACGAAAATTTCTAAAGTGTTTGAAATCCAAAAACTATAAAAGTGCTAGAACTAACTACTGCTTGTTAAACAAGTTTATAGTGTACAAAAAATAATTAAATAAATTTTTCATAACTGAAATAAATTGTTATAAATAAAATAATTAAATAAATTGTTTATAAATAAAATAATTTAATTAATTAATAAATAATTAAATAAAATTAATACTACAAGTTGTACCACCTGCAATAAAGTCATTATGACTCAATCAAAACTAAATTAGCATATGGAAACGCACTCGTATGCTAACCAATCAAAGGCTGCCCTTGGAATTAGTAAGCTAAATCTTCAAAACAAATATTGTGAGGATTGTGATGAGATGACCCCATCAAATACTTATATGGCTCATGTCAGAACCACAAAACACAAAAACAGTTGTCACCAAGAACGGATTCATGATTTTCTCATTAAAAGAGTAAGCAACTTCAATGGAAGGATCGAGACATATATCCTCCTCAACAAAAATGTGGCTATCTTGTTTCCGGAGGAGTTTCTGAAATCTGCCAAGAGCTCCATAGTAAAACAACTCAATGAATGTAGTAGGATACATACTACATTTAAATTTAATATGGAGCTCACATGTGATTATAGAATTAGATGAGTGTTTCCCAACTTGCACATATTTCGAAAATGATGTTGGTGACTTTGTCTGATGACATAGAAGACATGTACAAGAAACAGACGGAGGAGCTAAGAGCCAAAATGGAAAAATATCAAGAGAGGGATAGCGGATGGACTTTGACTTCAATAAATTTCCTTGAAGTTAATATAAACAAGGCGTCCATAACAAGAGGATCGAGCTTTACCCCTCTCCCAAAAAATATTGCAGCAAAACATGCATGCATAAATGTTGACAATAATGACATTTATTGCTTTAAATAATCCCTCATTGCTGCTTTGAATGTAAATAGTTGTCTGAATCCTAAACAACGGAAAAACTCTAGAAATTACAATATTGCAAACATTTCTGATGAGAATATTATTATAGGGGAAATTGAATTAAATTTTGAAGGCCTAGAGTTTCCACTCCCATTGAAGCAGATAAAACAATTAGAGAATCAAAATGATATGAGCATAAATGTATTTGGTCACAATGGAATATCGCTTATAGGACCATACTATGCAACGAAAGGAGAGAAACACATTCATATTGTTACGTTTAAATTTTATTAAACGTGTGAGTTCTTTTGATTGCTCAAAAATAAAAATAAATAACAACACGATTTTCTTATTTGCAACTGAACTTCCTTTTATTCTTAACTAAACCAATTAGAACTTGTCTTTTCTTATTTACTTCTTAACGTTATTATCCACGGCACGATGCCTTTTACTTTCAACGATGTTCACTCTACTAAATTCCAATTTGTACTGACTGACTTCTCACATATGGCAGCTCTTTTTATACAACCAAACCAGATCTAGAATATTCGCTAGCAGGTGGCGTAGCAACATGCATGCATGTATGTACTTAGTAAAGACCAACACAGAAGAAACGATATGGCTGTTTAGGCGTTTGTTTATTGGTAGCCAGATGTTCAAACAGTCTTCTAGCATAATGGGGAAAATTCATGTCGAGGTTTCTAGATGTTTGTAGGTGATTCGATTGGCCGTTAGTCTTTGAATTTTCAAAGTAACGACTTGTATGTTGGTAGTGCAGTGTGCTATTTTTAGTACAGGGTGCTTACCATAAGAGCTCGCACTTTTATTTGTATACGTGTATGTCTGTAGCTTTGTACACAATTGTTGTTGCTATAGTGCTTGCACGTGAATATGTTTGTACGTTTAGTGCTTTAGTTAAATACCTCTAGATAGTTCTTTGCATTAACCCTGTCATCAAAGATATATAAAAGTTATTTTCATTTGTGCATTTATGCAAAATATATTCCCTATTCAAGAAGTTACTTCTTACTGTTATATATATTTACATATTATTTTATTTTCCTCTTTTCCTTAGACTCCTTCGTTCCAACATGACGTCATACAGATGTAAGATTTATATCTCCAACACCTGCCTATGTCATACACATGATGATTATGTGTATAATCAACATAAACATTTTTGTAGTAAAAAAAGTCATCAGGATGCCCAAAGATCGATATATTATTAAGTTTAAAAACTACTAGATGTACCATTTGTAATCTGCGCATTTGTATGTATTTGGTGGACAAACATTATACCCCTGTAGGAAATATCGATGTTTGAAATGTACTGACTCGCTTTTGACTTGTCACCAGTACTACTCTAATTATCACACATACAATACTTTGTGCTACAGACATTTAACATATGCTTGTCTTTGAAAACCTACAAATAGAATTACAACAATTGAGTAGGTAGTGACTACAAATTTCTTACGGGAACATGGAGAGATACCAACCAAACAGTTTATGATACATTTGTATAATTTAATGTATATATATTGACAAGTTATTTTCAATTCCACCACAAATATACCAACTGACGGATAGAAGAAAACTTATTATATCAAAATTGTCATTAGAATTTTAGTGTTGATACAAAGAAACTTGCTCCCAGTCTGACTGCAGGGTAGTGATAAGGGACTTTGGTTTGCTCTTGGGAATTATCGTTGGTATACTTATGTAGGGTTATTGTATGTATTCATTTACATATGTTTATGATCTCTGGGGAAATAGTCTAATAGCTGCAGGTAGTGGCAACCCTGATAGCTGTTTGGGATAGAGGTGGATAGGGAATGTATTTGGTAATGTATGTACGTATGTATGTTATGGGGGTAATGTATGTGATGGTATCTATTTTTGCTTTAAAGAATAAAATTGCTTCTGAGAATTACATCAATACTGTTTCATATATATGTATGTTTTCTAGGGTATTTGCGTTGCTGTTCTTATGGATACGTAAAAAAAAAATATTGTGTTGGCATAGGTTTTATATGTACAAGTGCATTTCAGATATTAAATATTTTGAATCCTATCAGGTTGATAAGCATAATTTTGTGAATAGGGGTAATGATATTTTTATTTCAGTATATTTTACTTTAATGTAACAATTATAGGAAATAGCTTTTGAAGAAATACAGCAAAAACTTCTAGAAGCACCTACTTTCACGTGTCACGATTTTTCTCGTACCTTTGTATTACAATATACAATATATATATATATGTACTCATAGAAGAAAATCCAGAATATGTGTTCGAAGACACATCATATCTGCATCACGTAGTTAACTTAACAAAAATACTGAGACCATACGAGGACATAACGCAAAATATGTATAATACAGAACAAAGCCAGGAAAAGCAAATATTAATAGGTAGAATTGAATCTTTAAAAACGCAATTTATATCCAATATACATCGCGAAAAAAGAGCACTAAACTTTCTAGATTCAACATTAAAATTTTTCACCGGGACACCAGATCACGACGACTTAATCGAAATAAAGACAGGATTTAATCAATTAATAGAAAACAGTAACAGACAAAATATTGTAAACTCACGGTTTGAACAAATCTTAGAAGCATTGAATCCTAAAGCTATCACAGATAATATTATAATCAATGAAGTATATCGTGAACTTGAAGCTATAACAATTACTATAAATTTTGCTAAAATGGAAATTTTTATTCAGGAACATTAAATTTAAATGAAATAAGAGATATCATATCTAATGAAGCTTTTGTCTTACCATTAATAAACATCCTAGAGTATTCAGATATTCATATATGTTTACACAATCAAGCTATAATTACAATTTATAAGTATCCTATATTGAAAAATAAATGTAAATTATATAATATATTCCCACTAGCATATAAGGATGGAAAATAAGTATTGGACAAACAGATTACTGTTTGTAATGGTAATTATACTTCAGTAACACAATGTAAAAATCTCTTAGGGAATATTTGTAAAATAAACAAAGCTAATAACTGGATGCTTGTTCTCTATTGCGATGCGAAAGTCAATGCGACTCGAAAACATGCAAATGCGAACACTTCCTATTCTGTGTTACGACGTTCGCAAATTACTTTTTTTATTCGCATTTAAAATGCGAAAATGTGGCACGTCGGTATTCTGTATTGCGAAAACAAATGTCAGATACATACGAAAATCGCAATATATATCCGACGGCAAAACAGCATTCGCAAAAAACAAATGTAAGTGAAAAATAATAGTTTTGTTTATTTATTGTTACATTAATTGTTAAAATTATTCAGGGAAACAAACAAGACCACCAAATCGCACTAATTTGAAATAATTGTGGAATTTATGATGAAACTAGCAAAGGGTCATTGTTGTTTTCAATGCTTCAAAATAAATTACCTTTTTGCATTCATGCTTAGAATATCCGATTTGGTTCTAAGCAATCTTCTTTGCACCCTTTCATTTTGGGCATGCGCCTCATCATCAAACCATAGTGCCACAGAATCCATTTTTGATAAATTACACAAATATTATATAAATTAATGTTATTTTGTAAGCACAATCACAAATTTCTATTCCTTTCGTAAATTTAACTTTGACGTTTATTTTCAACGTGAATTAATTCCCTAGAAATAGTTTTTATGACGATGAAATCTATAACATCCAGAATTTTTCGTACGTCAGTAGGCCAGTAAGTAGGCTCCCCACTTGAAATAACATACAAGCCCATTTTTGAAATTGTGTTAAACAACGCCCTACCTCTAGGCGTAATAAGACGCGAACCCCAGAACGTAGAATTGTAGTCGCCAGCTGCTACGAAATAAGGTCCAAGAGATTTTTAGAATTTCTCGTATTGGTCCTCAGTGATTGAAAATCTGGGAGGGGAGTAAATTGAAGATATCACGAAATTTGTACACAAATTTTCAATGCAGATATTTGTTGCTTGTAGAAGAGACTTGAAAAACAAGAAAAACTTAAATAAAAGAAAATTGGCGGCGAGCCTTAGTTTTCGAGTTATGGGTCTTTAAAGTTTTCATATAAAACTGTGATTTAGAATTGTATTTCTGAATTTTACGATCCAATATTGGTATCAATTACCAGATATGCAAAGAATATTTAGTAAGTACCGCCGTCTTTGGAAAAATCATAGTGGAAAAAATTCTTAAGCCCGGCCGAAGGCCCGCTATGCAGACAATCTTTAGTACGCAACGCCGTGTTGGGAAAACCATGGTGGAGAAAATCTTTAAGCCCTGCCGACGTCCGGCTATAGAGAAAAACCCCGTTGGGAAAAACCATGGTGGATTAATGATTTTTTTTTAAATTGCAATGAATTATTAAAGATCATCTTAAAAGCTTTTTTAAATGATACCAATTCTGACTGTATTGGATGAAAAATACAACAAAGAATCACAATTGTATACTGGAGCTTTGGATGCCCATACCTCGGAAACGAAGGCTCGCCGCAATTTTTTTGTTTAATTTTTTCTTTTCAATTTCCTATCGGATAGGCTAGGAAGGAAAAAGGACAACTATAATGTACTTTTTTCCATTCTAGTACTGTTCTATGTGGTGGTCCTATTGAATTTAAGCTCTCCGCTATAGAATCCCATTTATAATTCACTTCAGCCTTGGAAACCCCGAACACAGGAGTGGCAGTAGCAATATGTGGAAAGGCTTGCATTTGGTCAACCAAATGCTGTAACTGGGAATGAGTTGATCTTTTGTTTCTGAAATTAGCATTACTTTATACATCATAATCACGCGTATGTGTGTTAATATATACTTACATCTTTTTCTTTGAAATTGCACCATTTGTATCCATTTCGCTTTTATTGATTGTATTTTATTTTCATTGCTAAAAGAGTTTAATAGCCTGTTTGTAGAACACGACTCGTCAATAAAAAGCGCTAACATGTTAGCATTATTTATTTTTTGGGGTTTTAGAACACGAGTGTTGACGATTTTTATTAAAGAACGTAACAGATGACAGTTTATTTGGGTTTGTACAACACGATTTGACTCACAATAAACGTCAAGATGGGCGATTAAAAAATTCCAGTCGTGTTCAAAATAAATAAACTAAATATTGAAAAAGTGGTTGTTTTTGAATTAAATTAATAAAAGTATAGGAAAAGAAAAGGTAAGTAAACTTTTGTGAAATTATCTTTGCTACTCCAGGTAGTCTTAAGATGTTTTGGAATTTACATACATAACATATATAGTACTAGTTGAAGCTGATCATATGATTGACATGGGTTCTCAACGATACATACAGACAATTTTAGAATACGTTCCCGTAACAAATCTAAAACCAGACACTAAGGAGGCTGAAACGTAAATGGAAAATTTATATTCAAAAAACAAATATCGGTAAGACTTTAATACATAATTGATATAATAAAAACTATTAATTTTCTCGAAAATTTCAGACAAAAAGTTATGTTAACAGCTAATATGTCACCCGCTGTTGAAGATTTGGCACGTTCGTATTTGCGTCGATCTGTTACCGTTTATATACATACATATGTATCTACGTACATAAGTAGGTTTAATTGATTGACTGACAGAACATACACAACAAATTATATGTACATAGTATGTATATGTATACCTGTATGATGGTTGAAAACGATAAATACAATAAACTCGTGGAAATCTTATCGTGAAGTATTGGCCCCTGGTTATTTTACTTTTAAATTACAAAAAGGGCTGAATTTGGCTGCTTTGAAATCTGGGAAAGCGAAAAGTGTTTTATTGGCTACAGATGTTGCTGGCAGAGGTATAGACACATCGTACTGGTAAAAATGGTTGTGCCATATCGTTTGTTACCAACGATGACAACCAATTGTTCTTTGACCTAAAATGTGTTACGGCAAGTCCAGTATCAGTAAGCCCACCAAAACTCGCGAATCATCCAGATGCGCAACATAAATCAGGGACATTTGTTACAAAGAAACGTCGAGAAGAAAAATACTTTGCACAAAACTTTTAATTTTATTTGTTTTACATACATATGTACATATTAATTTAATATAATTTTGTAATAAAGAAATGCATATGTATATACGTATATTTTGTATTTTTATCCGTAGCAAATTCGTCAACCAATGCGAGACGAAAAACCCTCGAAGCCAAACAATACACAAGCCTGACTTCACTTAAGAAATAATTACGATGCCGTGGGGGCTGTTCTTCAGCCCAGGGCTGCTTAACCACTGCTTTGCTAAATTAATTGCTGGATGGATATTGATAGGTTAGAGATTTATCTAAACTAGTTCCCATCACCGCCGATTTCCTTTGGGCTGAGGGTATCGGGGCCGTATGGCTCGTGGTAGATCTGATTGAGGCTATCGATATGGCTTTTATGAATCATAGATACTCTCACACTCATGTTTCGAAATTTTATCACTATTTTACACCATGATTTTTTACATTTTACATCTATGGTGCTGGCACCAAAATTGGCAATAGCGTTATGAATTTATTTTCAAGGCGAAGTAACTTAAAAATCAAATAAACAAACAAATAGAATGTATGATTCTCCAATACATTGAACAAAACATTGAATGTCCATACCTCTGGCCCATGCTCCCTTTCTGAACCATTCAAATATTTTTGTGGGACATCAACTTTGTTTAAAACTTTTAATTGACCACCCATTGGATAAACGCTTTCAGTAATTCCCTCATATTTTCTTTTTGAACAGGAATAAATATAACAATTACAAATATTATTGTTTATTTTGATTTTTACGCATGAGAATAGGGTTGCCGTTTTTTAAATCTAAAATAACAATTTCATATGAAAAAATATAAGCAACAATTATTTTTAATATGTTGGCAACAGTACGATTTAGTACATATTTGATATATGGGCGAATTAACGTAAGCTGCACAACAAAGTCGAGTCGCGTTATACAAACGCTTTTCATTACGTAGTCGTCCATGAAATGGCTCGTCGTGAGTCGCCCTTGTCGCGTTCTACAAATAGGCTATAACATAGAGCTGCAAAACTATCGATGGTACTATCGATAGTTTTATTTTAAGTGGACCATCGATATTTATTTTTCGATAGCGATACTATCGTCATGGCTTCTATATAGGTATATAAACCGCTTATAAATTAAACACACAATTGGAACGAAAGTTTGAAGTTAAGGTTGAATCAAATTCTTAAAGTATGAATGTATTAGTGGAAAAGTGTGAATGTATTGAAATTTGAACGGCAAAACTTTATCATGTAACCTAGGGTTGTGCTGAAAAAGAACGAACTAGTTCAATTGAGCTATTCCCATATGTGATCGATGTGAACTAGTTCAGACTAGTTGTTTCTTTTTATTATTTTGATCTTTGTTGTTCATTTGGTCTTTCTTGTTCTGTAGGTCTTTCTTGATCTTTTGGTATTTCTTGATATTTTGGTCTGGTTCGTGTTTTTGTTCGTTCGTTCATTTTTGGTCTTTATTTTGTTTTATTTATCTTATTCTCTGTTGCTGACCAATACACATGCAAAAGATTTCAAGTAAAATATTAGTTTCTCATTTGCATACTATTAAAAAGATGAAAATGTAGTGTACCTATTAAATTTTTAGCACAATAATCAAAACAAACAACAGAAAATGTATACTTAGTGAAATATATAAGAGTTTTACAAAATTTATAGAAATAATTTGTAGTATTGAACTAAAAAACAGATTGTGAAAAAGATTATTAGAAATAAAAAAGTGATTATAATTTGTTTTAAGCTGATTACGGATTTCATTTTAAAAATTTCAAATATATTAATTTTTACATTTTACTTACTAAAAGCATAAAACAAATAAGACTACAAAGCACAAGTGGAAATACGTCTAAGCAAGCAACATTTTTACTCAATTAAAAGAAATAATTTTGTTGTGTTGAATATAAATCAGTATTAAAAAAGTGATTAAAACTTGTTTTGAAATGATCAAACTTCATTTTAAGTATTTTCAATAAAAAAATTTTAATTAAATAAGATCACTAAGAATGCAATGAAATTACTTTAGAATATCAACACACGAATAAAACATTGAAGTGGATTCAATGACTGTGTAAACACTGTTCTGTTGTTCACTGAACAACTGACCGAAAAAAACAACTGAACGAAACAAACGAACTAGTTCTTTTTGTTGTTGGGAACAAAAAGGAACAATCCGCAAAAGGAACAACTATGCCCAACTCTAATGTAACCCTCAAGTTAAGAAGTCAGTCGTAAGCAGCTCTGGGCGAGTCAACATCATGCGTCGTCGGCAATTATTTCTTAAATGCAACCAGGCCACTGTGTTTATTGGCCTTCGAGAGTTTTGGGTCTCACTCGCTCTGATTGACTGATCTGCCCAAATTACCGCATAATCTTGCGGTTCTTTTGTGGAATTTCCGTAAGAACCACGTTGCTACTTACTATGTGAATGCATAGGTCGTGTACAGTTAGCCACAAAAACATTTTCAAGAATACTGTTAATAACATCATGGTTTTAGTCATCTGCAAATTTACTTTGTAGAATATGTAGTAAAAATAAATACTTTAAGAAATTGTTAAAGAGTTTTCAAAAATCCAAGACTATCGATGGCATCAAAAAATACTATCGAAACTATCGAATGGAGCCACTATCGATAATTTTGCAGTTCTCGTTTATCACCAAAACCAGCGTTACCGTTGAAAAAAGGGGATTTAAAAAAAAGGGAAGGCAAGGGGGATTTCAAAAAAGGGGCAAAATTTTCTTTTTCAATTTCAGTTTATTATTCAACTTTAAGCCCAATGGGCTAGAAATAGTTAACAAATTGTCTACATAATATAATACTAGATATAACAAAACTTTATAATAAAATATTTGGTGAAAATCTTAAAAACTAAAGTAGACTATTACAATAAATTTAACATACGTAAAGAATATTTATCAGTATATCACATACGTAAATATTTGTATAGGAGAGAGTTTAGGACAGATATTGTATTGTAGGAAAGCAAATAAATTAACAATTGCGTTCGTATTGTAAGAGAGCATAAAGGCTCTATTACCCGACTGTAGAAATCGCAGATGTAAGGCAAATGTTAAATGTGATGTAAATGTAAAGGTATGTGCGATTATAGAATGCCTGAAAACGTGTCATTTGTTTTCGACAAAAACAAAAAATCTTCTCTGTGCACACATGCATACATGCTAATTACTTTGTGCCCAGCAAACATGTATTTTTTATTTGAAATTGCGAGTTATTTGATGTCAAACGTGAAAATTCATATACATATGTACATAAATATGTATAATATTTAAATTCGTGGAATTCATTTTGATTGAAATGTAAATGTACTTATGTCAATAATATAAGTACATACATATAAAATAGAAATGTTTTCATTAATCAAAATTTTTTTTCATAATTTCGCTAAAACTATTCTAATCTACTTTCTTTTGATTGCAAGTTTTAGCCTGTTAGAAAAAGCTACTTGTGAGTTTTTGAAATAAGTAACCTTTTAGAACGAAAATGCCTCCTAGGCGCATTTTTAAAAATTATTATAATTTTATTTAAGTAAACTCAATTATAATAAATTTAATAGCAGATGTAACGCTCAAGTCTCTAACCGTAATACTTGTCGTTGTACATTACCAGAACAGATTTTGAGCAAATTCTTCGGACAGACGAAGTACATGGCTTCTTAATTTCCAAGAATGTCTGTGCTTGCAGTATCACACATAAAAAACTTATTATATTTTCACTTTCTCGTTTTATCCTTTTCTTATTAAACTTCGTAATTACCCTATAGGAACTCAAACCCATTTGTAACTACCTTCAAACTGGTTTTTAAATAACCAAAACTGGTTGATTAAGTGACTTTTTTCCTTGTCGCCAACTCACTATTTTGACATAGGCATGTCATAGGCGGTAGTCAATTGGCCATCTCTGCATGACTTTTAAATTGACTACTAAATACTTATTTTTCAACTAATTTGTAGTTAATTAATATTATAGTGAAAAAAAGATATATGTATATTTATATTAAATATATTATATATATATATATACATATATGTGTATATTTAAATATATCTAGGTATATATAAATTCATATACATATGTACATATGTATATATAAATATTTATTATTATTATATTCACTAAAAAATAAAAATACGAACCGCTCATAGAAAATATTATACATATTAAGTATTGAAATTATTTAGTTTATTTTTTCAAATCAAATACAGTTCTCGTTGTACCTTCATAGTGAACTAACGTCATAGCGGAGTTTTTTCTTACATACATACTAAACAAAAAAATATCATAAAGAAAATATTCGTAATACATATTATTAACTTTGATAAATAAGCTTTAATTGCTTCGTTAATATTTTTTACATAGTCATAAATAACAAAAACAAAAAAAAAACAGCAAACACAAAGAAAGTGCCCTTGAGGAATACTCTATATGAGAACCTCAAAACAAATAAATGTGAAGTGAGTTATAACGGAAGAAATGCATATTTTACTCTGAGTTCTGATACTCATAATGATAACAATAAAAATAAAAAACCTGATGATAGACTTACTGTGAGTTCGGAAGCTCTTAATAAAAATAAAAAATCTGATGATAGACTTTTTCTAACAACAAATCCACTTTTTCGACAGCGATCAACTTCGCTTTGTCCAATGCCTACTAGTGATTTTTTAACATTACAGTTGCCTAGTACTTCGTCAGTTAAGCCATTGAAATCATTCGCTTCGGGCTGTTAATGACCTAACCAAGTTATCACTACAGATAACAGTAGCTCAAAACCAAAGGTACAAGTCGGAATGGACAGATATATAACCGTGGTAAAGCGTGGGCGAAGCCTGAATTCTTCTAAAATTTCATCTGTTCCAAAGATGTCTAGGGATACCAGCGCATCATCCACGAAGCGCCAAAATCGTTTTTTATTATTGCAAGACGATAACGACAAGACCACTTCATCATTTCAGAAGTCTTTTCAGCCGCCACCTATATATGTGAGGGGAAAAAATTCTAACGGGCTTTTAACAAAACTACTGTAGACCATTGGTGAAAATATTTTTCACGTAATTCCAATTAAGCGACGTAATATTGATGAAACTAAAATCCAAATATATGATGAAAACAATTTCCGAAAAATTGTAAATGATTTTGAAAAAAATAAAACAAACTTTTACACATACCATCTTAAGAGTGCTAAAGGCCTACAGATTGTACTAAAGGGCATAGATTCATATGTTGAGCCCGAAGAAGTAAAATGACCACGGCTTTAAGGTAAAAAATGTTACTAATATAATTAACAGAGAAAAGGTCGCCCAACCCTTATTTCGCATTGAACTGGAGCCAAATGACACACAATTGAAAAAAATTAAACCCATCCATTCTGTTACACCGAAAAATCACAGTTGAAGAGCCACGTAAGCGTTCAGGTCCTGTACAGTGCCATAATTGCCAAGAATATGGCCATACAAAAACTTACTGCAATTACCTACAGTTTGTGTTATCTGCGGTGAATTGCATGGTACTGCTAGCTGCACTAAGCCAAAAGATCAAGCAGAAAAAAAATTTAGTAATTGTGGAGGTAATCACACTCCTAACTATAGAGGATGCCCTGTATATTCTTTTGTTAAACAGACTATGAGTCAAAAACCTAAATTAGCTCCAGCCCAACCATTAAACGCGAACTCCGCCTCTTTTGGTCAAGTGAGTCAACCAGTTACTTCACGTGTATCGTATGCCGATGCTGCTAAGGCTAGTTCTAGTCCCTCACAAAATGTTTCACCGCAAAATAATTCAGCGAATGCAAACTCAGGCTTTAACTTTAGTCGCCTTGAAGCTACTATTGAGAATCTGGTGCTAACTATAAACAACTTTCCAACAAATATGACTAGCATGATGCAAGAAATGCTGCGAATGCAGAATAAACTGCTTCAAGCATTAGTTAACAAACCATGAACATGTTAAAAATATGTTTCTGGAACGCAAACGGCATTCGCCAGCATAAAAACGAACTTGAGCACTTCCTCATGGAATAAAATATTGATATTATGTTGGTCTCTGAGATTCATTTGACTTCAAGGAGCTTATTTAAAATAAATGGGTACACTCTATATGATTCAAAGAACCCGAGGGGGAGAGCATGCGGTGGGTCACCAATTCTAATTAAGTCAAGACTCAAACACTATGTACTTGATAACATTTGTGAAGAACATCTACAAGCAACAAATATTTGTGTCGAAAATTTTGTTAAAAATTTCGTGATATCATCAATTTACTCCCCTCCCAGATTCGCAATTACTGAGGATCAATTCGAGGAATTCTACAATGCAAAACATACGTTCTGGGGTTCGCGTCTTATTACACCTAGAGGTCGGGCATTGTTCAACACAATTTCAAAAATGGGCTTGGATATCATTTCAAGTGGGGAGCCCACTTACTAGCCTACGGACATATAAAAAATTCCGGATGTTATAGATTTTGGAGTCATGAAAAATATCACTAGGGAATTAATTCATGTTGACGCTTCTGTAGATCTCTCCTCCGATCACGCTCCCACGATTGTTACAATTTGTAGCCCATTAAGAAGTGACTTCCCTGTCCCATATGTAAAGATGATCAACCGTTCTAATTGGCTGGGGTTCAAAAAATACCTCAGTAGCCATTGTACGGAAAATCCCATCCGCAGACTGGGTTTAATAGAATTTATTCTACAGACATTGGACGTCTTTTACGTGAAAAAAATTACAGGAATGGCAACAGCACAGATCACCCCAAAATAAAATTAGATTTAAAGAGTGCACTAGACGACTCCAAGAGCTGCTTGCATATGAAAAAACTGTATGTCTTAAAAATTATCTGGAAAATCTCGATGCCACACCTGCATCTAATCAAATTACCGCATAATCTTGCGGTTCTTTTGTGGAATTTCCGTAAGAACCACGTTGCTACTTACTATGTGAATGCATAGGTCGTGTACAGTTAGCCACAAAAACATTTTCAAGAATACTGTTAATAACATCATGGTTTTAGTCATCTGCAAATTTACTTTGTAGAATATGTAGTAAAAATAAATACTTTAAGAAATTGTTAAAGAGTTTTCAAAAATCCAAGACTATGACATGACTATGACTATGACTATGGCATCAAAAAATACTATCGAAACTATCGAATGGAGCCACTATCGATAATTTTGCAGTTCTCGTTTATCACCAAAACCAGCGTTACCGTTGAAAAAAGGTGCACAAAAAGGGGATTTAAAAAAAAGGGAAGGCAAGGGGGATTTCAAAAAAAGGGGCAAAATTTTCTTTTTCAATTTCAGTTTATTATTCAACTTTAAGCCCAATGGGTTACAAATAGTTAACAAATTGTCTACATAATATAATACTAGATATAACAAAACTTTATAATAAAATATTTGGTGAAAATCTTAAAAACTAAAGTAGACTATTACAATAAATTTAACATACGTAAAGAATATTTATCAGTATATCACATACGTAAATATTTGTATAGGAGAGAGTTTAGGACAGATATTGTATTGTAGGAAAGCAATTAAATTAACAATTGCGTTCGTATTGTAAGAGAGCATAAAGGCTCTATTACCCGACTGTAGAAATCGCAGATGTAAGGCAAATGTTAAATGTGATGTAAATGTAAAGGTATGTGCGATTATAGAATGCCTGAAAACGTGTCATTTGTTTTCGACAAAAACAAAAAATCTTCTCTGTGCACACATGCATACATGCTAATTACTTTGTGCCCAGCAAACATGTATTTTTTATTTGAAATTGCGAGTTATTTGATGTCAAACGTGAAAATTCATATACATATGTACATAAATATGTATAATATTTAAATTCGTGGAATTCATTTTGATTGAAATGTAAATGTACTTATGTCAATAATATAAGTACATACATATAAAATAGAAATGTTTTCATTAATCAAAATTTTTTTTCATAATTTCGCTAAAACTATTCTAATCTACTTTCTTTTGATTGCAAGTTTTAGCCTGTTAGAAAAAGCTACTTGTGAGTTTTTGAAATAAGTAACCTTTTAGAACGAAAATGCCTCCTAGGCGCATTTTTAAAAATTATTATAATTTTATTTAAGTAAACTCAATTATAATAAATTTAATAGCAGATGTAACGCTCAAGTCTCTAACCGTAATACTTGTCGTTGTACATTACCAGAACAGATTTTGAGCAAATTCTTCGGACAGACGAAGTACATGGCTTCTTAATTTCCAAGAATGTCTGTGCTTGCAGTATCACACATAAAAAACTTATTATATTTTCACTTTCTCGTTTTATCCTTTTCTTATTAAACTTCGTAATTACCCTATAGGAACTCAAACCCATTTGTAACTACCTTCAAACTGGTTTTTAAATAACCAAAACTGGTTGATTAAGTGACTTTTTTCCTTGTCGCCAACTCACTATTTTGACATAGGCATGTCATAGGCGGTAGTCAATTGGCCATCTCTGCATGACTTTTAAATTGACTACTAAATACTTATTTTTCAACTAATTTGTAGTTAATTAATATTATAGTGAAAAAAAGATATATGTATATTTATATTAAATATATTATATATATATATACATATATGTGTATATTTAAATATATCTAGGTATATATAAATTCATATACATATGTACATATGTATATATAAATATTTATTATTATTATATTCACTAAAAAATAAAAATACGAACCGCTCATAGAAAATATTATACATATTAAGTATTGAAATTATTTAGTTTATTTTTTCAAATCAAATACAGTTCTCGTTGTACCTTCATAGTGAACTAACGTCATAGCGGAGTTTTTTCTTACATACATACTAAACAAAAAAATATCATAAAGAAAATATTCGTAATACATATTATTAACTTTGATAAATAAGCTTTAATTGCTTCGTTAATATTTTTTACATAGTCATAAATAACAAAAACAAAAAAAAACAGCAAACACAAAGAAAGTGCCCTTGAGGAATACTCTATATGAGAACCTCAAAACAAATAAATGTGAAGTGAGTTATAACGGAAGAAATGCATATTTTACTCTGAGTTCTGATACTCATAATGATAACAATAAAAATAAAAAACCTGATGATAGACTTACTGTGAGTTCGGAAGCTCTTAATAAAAATAAAAAATCTGATGATAGACTTTTTCTAACAACAAATCCACTTTTTCGACAGCGATCAACTTCGCTTTGTCCAATGCCTACTAGTGATTTTTTAACATTACAGTTGCCTAGTACTTCGTCAGTTAAGCCATTGAAATCATTCGCTTCGGGCTGTTAATGACCTAACCAAGTTATCACTACAGATAACAGTAGCTCAAAACCAAAGGTACAAGTCGGAATGGACAGATATATAACCGTGGTAAAGCGTGGGCGAAGCCTGAATTCTTCTAAAATTTCATCTGTTCCAAAGATGTCTAGGGATACCAGCGCATCATCCACGAAGCGCCAAAATCGTTTTTTATTATTGCAAGACGATAACGACAAGACCACTTCATCATTTCAGAAGTCTTTTCAGCCGCCACCTATATATGTGAGGGGAAAAAATTCTAACGGGCTTTTAACAAAACTACTGTAGACCATTGGTGAAAATATTTTTCACGTAATTCCAATTAAGCGACGTAATATTGATGAAACTAAAATCCAAATATATGATGAAAACAATTTCCGAAAAATTGTAAATGATTTTGAAAAAAATAAAACAAACTTTTACACATACCATCTTAAGAGTGCTAAAGGCCTACAGATTGTACTAAAGGGCATAGATTCATATGTTGAGCCCGAAGAAGTAAAATGACCACGGCTTTAAGGTAAAAAATGTTACTAATATAATTAACAGAGAAAAGATCGCCCAACCCTTATTTCGCATTGAACTGGAGCCAAATGACACACAATTGAAAAAAATTAAACCCATCCATTCTGTTACACCGAAAAATCACAGTTGAAGAGCCACGTAAGCGTTCAGGTCCTGTACAGTGCCATAATTGCCAAGAATATGGCCATACAAAAACTTACTGCAATTACCTACAGTTTGTGTTATCTGCGGTGAATTGCATGGTACTGCTAGCTGCACTAAGCCAAAAGATCAAGCAGAAAAAAAATTTAGTAATTGTGGAGGTAATCACACTCCTAACTATAGAGGATGCCCTGTATATTCTTTTGTTAAACAGACTATGAGTCAAAAACCTAAATTAGCTCCAGCCCAACCATTAAACGCGAACTCCGCCTCTTTTGGTCAAGTGAGTCAACCAGTTACTTCACGTGTATCGTATGCCGATGCTGCTAAGGCTAGTTCTAGTCCCTCACAAAATGTTTCACCGCAAAATAATTCAGCGAATGCAAACTCAGGCTTTAACTTTAGTCGCCTTGAAGCTACTATTGAGAATCTGGTGCTAACTATAAACAACTTTCCAACAAATATGACTAGCATGATGCAAGAAATGCTGCGAATGCAGAATACACTGCTTCAAGCATTAGTTAACAAACCATGAACATGTTAAAAATATGTTTCTGGAACGCAAACGGCATTCGCCAGCATAAAAACGAACTTGAGCACTTCCTCATGGAATAAAATATTGATATTATGTTGGTCTCTGAGATTCATTTGACTTCAAGGAGCTTATTTAAAATAAATGGGTACACTCTATATGATTCAAAGAACCCGAGGGGGAGAGCATGCGGTGGGTCACCAATTCTAATTAAGTCAAGACTCAAACACTATGTACTTGATAACATTTGTGAAGAACATCTACAAGCAACAAATATTTGTGTCGAAAATTTTGTTAAAAATTTCGTGATATCATCAATTTACTCCCCTCCCAGATTCGCAATTACTGAGGATCAATTCGAGGAACTCTACAATGCAAAACATACGTTCTGGGGTTCGCGTCTTATTACACCTAGAGGTCGGGCATTGTTCAACACAATTTCAAAAATGGGCTTGGATATCATTTCAAGTGGGGAGCCCACTTACTAGCCTACGGACATATAAAAAATTCCGGATGTTATAGATTTTGGAGTCATGAAAAATATCACTAGGGAATTAATTCATGTTGACGCTTCTGTAGATCTCTCCTCCGATCACGCTCCCACGATTGTTACAATTTGTAGCCCATTAAGAAGTGACTTCCCTGTCCCATATGTAAAGATGATCAACCGTTCTAATTGGCTGGGGTTCAAAAAATACCTCAGTAGCCATTGTACGGAAAATCCCATCCGCAGACTGGGTTTAATAGAATTTATTCTACAGACATTGGACGTCTTTTACGTGAAAAAAATTACAGGAATGGCAACAGCACAGATCACCCCAAAATAAAATTAGATTTAAAGAGTGCACTAGACGACTCCAAGAGCTGCTTGCATATGAAAAAACTGTATGTCTTAAAAATTATCTGGAAAATCTCGATGCTACACCTGCATCTAATCACTCGTCGTGGCGAGCTGCTAGAAAGCTTAAAACACCCGTTGAATATAGACCACCTCTACGCGCTTCTACCGGAGGTTGGGCCAAAAGCGATACTGAAAAAGGTAACATATTTGTTGAGCCTTTCAAATCCGTATTTACCCCAAACACATGTACTGGTGTTGTTGATTTACCGAGTGTAGTTACTCTACCCCCTCGACCCATAAAATTTAAGACGCGTGATGTTCACAAAGTAATTGCTGAACTCAACCCGAAGAAAGTTCCAGGAATTGATGGAATAAGTAACAATATGCTGATATATTTGCCACATATTGCAATTAGAATCCTGTTATTTATTTTGAACGCCATTTTACGACTGGAGAATTATCCACAAAGCTGGAAGCTTGCAAAGGTCAAAATGATTCCAAAGCCGGGCAAAGACCTTACCAAGGCTGAGGCATACAGGCCAATAAGTCTGCTATCAACAATGTCAAAACTTTTCGAAAAACTGCTCATGAAAAAATTGTCCCCTATTCTAAGAGGTAGTGGATGCATCCCAGACCATCAATTTGGTTTTAGAAGTCAGCATAGCACCATTGAACAAACTCATAGATTGGTGCAATTTATAAGAAAAACTTTTGAAGAAAAAATTTATTGTTCTGACCTGTTTATTGACGTTTCTCAGGCATTTGATAAAGTGTGGCATGAAGGCCTTATTTTAAAATTAAAATCATATTTACCAATAAATTTTCTGAATCTATTAGAAAACTACATAACTACCCGAAAGTTTACGGTTGTGGAAGGGGAATTCATGAGTCTGCCCGAATCTATATCATCCGGTGTGCCAAAGGGGAACATACTGGGGCCAGTTTTGTATTTGATTTATACTTGTGATATGCCTTTGAGCAAGAATATCCATACATCTACGTTTGCCGATGATACAGCCTGCCTTAGTATGCACAAAAACCCGCACGAGGCTTCCCGATATCTGCAAGAAGATATTACACAGTTGGGAATCTGGTTGAACTTATGGAGAATTAAAGTCAATGAACAAAAGTGTGTCCATACAACGTTTACCCTAAGAAGAGATACTTGTTTCCCCATTCGAATCAACAATCAAAATATTCCTCAACATTCCCAATTGAAATACCTTGGTATACACCTTGATCGAAGGCTTACATGGAAACATCATATTGACTTTAAGCTAACTCAGATAAAACTTAAGTTATCTCAAATACACTGGTTGATTGGCAGAAATTCAACACTTAGCCTGGACTGTAAACTTTTAATATACAAGTCCCTTTTGAAGCCAATATGGTGTTACGGTATCCAGTTATAGGGCACTGCTTCAGCTTCCAATGTAGAGAGAATCTAACGAAGGCAAAACAAAATTGTACGGTTAATAACATCGGCTCCATGGTACATCAAAAATTCCAATATCCATCGTGATTTAAATATGCCAATAGTGATTGAAGAAATTGCAAAATACGCAGGCAAATATTTAACAAAACTCGAGTCACATCCTAATCCGCTTGCTCGTAATATTTTGAACTTAACTGGACACATCCGATTAAAAAAGAGGGACACAAGGGCTCTATTACTCAACACTCCAGATGGGATTTCTTGAAAATACTTTTTTTTATACTTTTTATACATTTTTTTTCTTTTTTGGATTATCACTACTTATGTGTTATTTATAACTATTAACAAGTTTATGTCCGACAGTGGTCGGTCCTAATAATTATATTTTAGATTTAAGATTTGAATACTTATTGTTAGTTCATATTTGAAGATACAATAAATAAATACATGTATTAAAAAAAAAAAAAGTTTCTAAGCTTTTGGGCATAAAACGTAAGGTGTCTAGAAATTTAAGTTCAAGATTGAAACCGTCATTCATTTTTGTATATGTTGATAAAGTTGATAAAGATATGTAACATTCTTTATTTAGCGGAAGGACTTTTATGTTGTCAGACTTTTCTCCTAACTCTTTAACCAAAAGATGTCAGTCATAAGACGAATAATTATGAAAATAAATAGGGATACATTTTGGTTGTTGATACTTTAAGTTGCACATATTATGAGCTGCACCTCTAAATTTGCCAGTTACATGACAATGATCCCATACGCGATCACTACCTAAAAATGTATCCAACTAAACGAGGTAATATTGATGAAACTAAAATCCAAATATATGATGAAAACAATTTCCGAAAAATTGTAAATAATTTTGAAAAAAATAAAACAAACTTTTACACATACCATCTTAAGAGTGCTAAAGGCCTACATATAGTACTAAAGGACATAGATTCATATGTTGAGCCCGAAGAAGTAAAATGTGCACTTCTAGACCAAGGATTTAAGGTAAAATATGTTACTAATAATTTAACAGAGAAAAGGTCGCCCAACCCCTATTTCGCATTGAACTGGAGCCGAATGACATACAATTGAAAAAAATGAAACCCATCCAATTTATAGCGTAAAGTTTCTGTTACACCGAAAAATCACAGTTGAAGAGCCACGTAAGCGTTCAGGTCCTGTACAGTGCCATAATTGCCAAGAATATGGCCATGGGTGGGTTGGAGCTAATTTAGGTTTTTGATTCATAGTCTGTTTAACAAAAGAATATACAGGGCATCCTCTGTAGTTAGCAGTGTGATTACCTCCACAATTACTACATTTTTTTCTGCTAGATCTTTAGGTTTAGTACAACCAGCAGTACCGTGCAATTCACCGCAGATAACACAAACTGAAGGTAACTTGCAGTAAGTTTTTGTGTGACCATATTCTTGACTATTATGGCACTGTACGGGTCCAGAAAGCTTGTGTGGTTTTTCAACTGTTATTTTTCGGTTTAAGAGATATTTTAAATTATAAATCGGATGAGTCTCGTTTTTTTTTAATTTTATATCCTTTGGCTAAGTTCGACGCGAAATAGAGGTTGAGGAATCTTCTCCCTATTTATTATGTTAGATACATTTTTACCTTAAATCCCTGGAGGAAAAGTGCATCTTTTATTTTTTCAAGAGCAAGATAGGAATCTATGCCCTTCAATATGATCTGCAGGCCTTTAGTACTCTAAAGCTGATATGTGTAGATACTTTTTTTACTTTTTCAGTAATCGTTTTGTGAAAATCTTTTTCTTCATAAATTTGAATTTTGGTTTCATCAATGTTACCACGTTTTATTGGAACGATGTGAAATTTATTCTTACGAATGACTGTAATTAAATTTGAAATTTATTTGCTGGTGGTTCAGCTTGATCTATATACGTATTTCATTGGCGCTTGAACCAAATCATCAGTAGACTTCAACCACAAATTTTGAACAGTCACAAACCTCTTACTTTATGCACAGACTTTCAAAAACTATATGAGAATTCATTTCAAATTAAATTTCAAATTAAAATATAATTATGACAATATGTCGAATAATAAATTTCTTAAATGTTAAATTTTAGATTTTATTTTTCATTTTGCCTTGTAATTACTTTTATTGTTATCCAATGGATTTCTAATTGTATGAAGGTGTAGAAAAATAAAATAGATTCATATCGAATATAAATTATTTGCTGGGTTTTGTATGAGTTTCAAAGCCTACTAAGCTTATTTTGTCTTTGTGATTTTCAAAAATATTATTATTCAATGAATTATTATTTGTGAAGAAAAAGAAAATTGTCCTTAAAATTTAAAAAATCAATCAATTAATAAATCAATTTCTAAAAAGAAATTTTTAATAATAAATTTTTGCATTGCCACTAAGTTATACATTTAAAAAGAAAAGAATAACTAAGCATTAATCAGTTTTTGAAAAAATTATAAAAGAAGAAAATTCCAATTCGTTTGTGAATTTTAATGTCAAGTATCAAATTTTTAATATAACTACACTGAAACACTAAACATTATTCCGGTGTTTTTACTATAATATGGACCAAATAAAAGAAGCAATCACACAATTAACAGGTGCTCTTAACGCCCAGATTGAACAAGTTAGGGTTCTCAACAATAGGTTGAGCGACCTTGAGAGTATAATTCAACGTCCCCAACCTAATGAAGTGGCACTTCCAGTACCACGAACAGAAACAGACTTACAGGATATTACGAAACTCCCAGATTCTGTTAGGGACCTTCAAGTTTTCGAAGGAAATCCAATACAATATATTTCATGGATTCACAATGTTGAGTCCATTCTGGAAGACTACAAGGTAGTAAAGCATAAGCCAATATACAGGGCAATTTTGCAGCATATTCGCCAAAAGGTAAGAGGTCCAGCGGACACGGCTCTGATCTGCTACAATATTCTCGACGAAAGCTGGGAAAAAATCAAAAGCTGTTTATCTCTACATTACGCTGACAAAAGAGACGTACAAACATTAGAGTACGAATTGAGTGTAATGCGTCAGAAAAACAACACAATTGATGAATTTTATGCTAAAATAAATCATCAGCTTTCACTAATAATAAATAAAATTAAAACGGATAACTATTCGAATGAAACGGTAGAAGCCTTAATTTCAAGCTACAGAAATAGAGCGCTAGATGTCTTCATTAGGGGAATAAATGGAGAAGTCTCACGCATGCTTGCAATTCAAAAACCAAAAACTTTACCCGAGGCATACACTTCATGTCTCGAGTTTCAAAACTTAAATTTTAGGAATATTTCCATACATCCACATTATTCTAGCAACGTAACATTACCACCTAACCAAATGAGTAAAAATAACAAGCCAAATATCCCACAAAGAAATTTAAACATAACCCATAGGGTTCGAATATACAATACAGCAACACAACAATTTACACCAAATTTGCCACCACCTAGGCCCACACAGCCTAAACCTCCCATACCAATGGAAGTAGATCCTTCCGTAAGAACACGCCAAATTAATTATATGAACAGACGCGAAAAGTCACCTTTACCGGGCTCATCTAACTCTTCTAATATTCTACGGAAACAGCAACGTCTTTTTAACACAGAAGTTTTGAAATCACCTGATCAATACTCGGATGTTGATGAGAATTATGAAGTGAACGGCGAAGAACAGTATCCTGATTTATTGGACGATGACGGGGATTATGAGGGAAATGAAATAAATTTTATGACGCAGGCCTCTCTAGCGTACCCTATATAGAACTATACAAGAAGGACGGAAAGTCACTTAAATTTCTAATAGACACTGGTGCAAACAACAATTTTGTCTCAGAAAAATTATCATATAACTCTAAGCCTGTTAATTCCCAATTCAAAATTCATTCTCCAGCCGGTCAGATCTCCATCACAAGAATGGTAACAGGAAAATTCTTTAAAAGTTTGGGAATAGAAAAAGACATTATTTTTTTTGTTCTTCCTGGACTCAAATCGTTTGACGGTATCATAGGCGACGACACCCTTAGGAGTCTCGAAGCTATAATTGATAGGAAAAGTAACACCTTGTATCTACTTAATGGCATACAAATCTAACTTAAGGCGAAAGTATCAAAACAGGTTAATAATATTAAACTACTACAGCACGAAGAAAAGGACATCGAAAATTTAATTAATAAAAACTTTAAGCTATTTGGACCAGTATCTGATTCTGCGTCTATCGAAACTAATGTCCGTGCTGAAATAAGGACAACAACAGACGAACCTATATATACAAAATCATATCCATATCCGAGTCACTTAAAATCGGAAGTAGAGGCACAAATTGCAAAAATGATAAAAGATGGTATAACAAGACCTTCAAGGAGTCCGTACAACTCACCTTTGTAGATCGTAGAAAAGAAACCCAAGCCTAATGGTGACAAACAATATAGAGTAGTTGTAGATTTTAAAAGATTAAACGCGGCGCGTATCCAATTCCCGATATTAACAGTACACTCTCTAATCTGGGGAAAAGTAAGTACTTTATGACACTCGATTTAACTTCTGGTTTCCATCAGATAAAAATGAAAGACAGAGATATAGAGAAACCCGCATTCTCTACAAACAACGGAAACTTTGAATTTTTAAGGCTTCCTTTTGGCCTAAAAAACGCACCTACAATATTCCAGCGAATGATGAACGATGTCCTCCATCCACTATTAGGAAAAGCCTGCTATGTTTACATTGACGACATCATAGTATTTGGCAAGAACAGAAAGGAACACATCGAAAATCTGGAAAAAGTATTTTCTTTGCTCAGTAAGTCTAATTTGAAGTTAAATCTTGACAAATCTAAATTTCTTAGGACAATCGTAGAATTTCTTGGTCATATTGTATCCGACGCTGGAATACGACCAGATCCAGTAAAAATTGCAGCAATACAACAAATTCCACCACCAAAGAATCTCAAGGATTTGAAAAGCTTCCTCGGACTTGCATCTTATTATAGAAGATTTATAAGAGATAATGCTCAAATGGCACAACCTCTCACAAACCTGACAAGAGTGCCCCTCTTGCTCAGATTAAAGCCAATCAATCAAAAAGAATTACTCTTACATTGGATAATAAGGCACTTAAGTCATTTAATGATTTAAAAGAACTTCTTGTATCATCAGAAATTTTTACCTTTCCAGATTTTGAGAAACCATTTCTTCTCACGACAGATGCCTCAAACTACGCGATTGGAGCTGTTTTATCCCAAGGGGAGATAGGCAAAGATCGACCAATAATTTATTTATCAAGATCCCTAAACAAAACGGAAGAAAACTACTCAACAATAGAAAAAGAAATGTTAGCGATAATTTGGTCACTTGACAAGCTCCGCTCTTATCTTTATGGAGCCAAAGAAATAAAAATCCTCACGGATCACCAACCACTGACTTTCGCACTAAGTAATAGCAATAACAATGCAAAGCTGAAAAGGTGGAAAGCAAGAATAGAGGAGTATAACTACAAGCTTATATATAAGCCAGGTAAAACAAATACAGTAGCCGATGCTCTTTCAAGATTGCCACCTGAATTAAACAGTCATCATCTGATGATATATCTCACAGTGCTTAAGAAGATACCACACTGTGAAGCCCCAATTAACATTTTCAGGAACCAAATAATTTTTTCTGATAAATTTGGGTCTAATTATTACGAAAACCCACACAAAAACTTTCACAAACATTACGTAAAAATCAGAAGACTCAATAAGGTTAAATTAATTCAAGTATTAAAGGAAAAACTAAGTCCTACAGTTCTGAATGGGATCAAAATCCCTGAAAAATATCTCGTGTTGTTGCAGGAAGTCTGCCAGGAAAATTTGTCGAAATTTCGTATAAGAATTACGCAAAGTTTTGTGGAGGATATTGAAAATTGTTATGTATGAAATTATTCTTGTAATTAATAACTTTGATAAAAACTACTTGGTAGTTTTTATCAATTAACATTTGTTTTATAATTACTCGAAATATATGTCAATTTGTTTTGTATAATATTATTCATTCCTATTTGTAACTTTTTGTAAATAAATTGTTTTTACTTTTAAATATAAAAATACAAAATTGGTGTCAGAATTGGGATACAAAATGAGTATCTCACAGGAGCAATTGACTTCAGTTATGGAAATGCTTGCAGGAGCAATTGGTTCTGCTGTAACAGATGCCACACAGTCGGCGGCATCTATGAGGCCTTCAACATCTAACACTTCTTCAGAATGTTCTTCAAGATTGCCACAGTTTTCGGTATATCCATACAAACAAGGTGATGAAATGACTGTTGCAGATTATTTTACAAGATTTGATTGGGCGTTGCAACTTTCAAATATAGCTGGTAATGAGCATGCAAATTATGCTCGCGTACATATGGGCGCAGAACTTAACACAGCTTTAAAGATTCTTATCAGCCCGAAGCTACCAGGTGAATTAAATTACGACGAAATAAAAGATGTTCTAATTCAACATTTTGACGGTAAGAGGAATAAATACGCAGAGAGTGTCAAGTTCAGGCAGATAAAGCAAGAATCAGGCGAGTCAATAGCAAATTTTAGTTTACGTCTTAAAAATGGTGCAGTTTTTTGTGAGTATGGCCAATTTTTAGATAGAATGTTAATCGAGCAGTTACTGATGGGCTTAGAATGCAGCAATATCTGTAACGAATTGATTGCTAAACAGCCAAAAAATTTTAATGAAGCTTATGAAATTGCGCATGGTAGAGAACTGACGCATTATGCGACGAAAGAAGTAAATGCTCGGGAAACATCACATACAGAGCAAACATTTAAGTTAGGCTTTGCACCACTTAGAACCAAAAATAAAAACTCTTTCAGTGACAGTGACGTTTCAAATAAGTTAAAATGTTTTGGTTGCAACGGTAATCACATGAGAAAGGATTGCAACTTCAAGAATGCTAAATGTTTCACTTGCGGCAAATTGGGACACATTTCTAAGGTGTGTAAATCAAAAACTGGGCAAGTTTCTGTGGGTCACGATGATGATAATGAAACAGTTGTGAAACTAAGTTCCATCAATAACGTAAAATTTTCTAAACCATGTGATAAGAAAATTATTGTGGCAAATATCGATGGAAAGTGTTTAGAAATGGAACTTGATACGGGTGCTCCCTGTAGTATCATAAGTAAGAAGAAGTTGCGTAATATTAAGCCCAGTTACAAGTTATACAAATCGAAAAGAAAATTTTCCAGCTATACTGGTCATTCTATTAATTGTATTGGTAGAGTTGTGGTAAATGTAACGGTGGGAAAAACGTCACGTTTGTTAAACTTATATGTTGTAGAGAATGATTTAGATACCCTGTGTGGTCGTGAATGGATAGCACACTTTGCTCATGATATAAATTTTTCCGATCTTTTTTCATCTTCGGATCGAACAAATAATTCATTAAACGATAGATTTAGTTTAAATGCTCTTCAATGTGTTTCTTCGAAATTACCTATATTAAACTCAATGCAGAAGGCCCAGCTAGAGCAAATTTTAGCTCAATTTGCGGACGTATTTGGGAAATCAGCAGGAAAGCTTATTGGTCCACCTATTAAAGTGCATATGAAAGCGAATGCAAGGCCGATATTCGCTCGACCAAGAGAAGTTCCTCTGGCTTTAAAGGCGGCATATGCAAAGGAGATTGATGCGAAAATTGCGGCTGGCTATTACAAAAAAGTAGAATATTCGGAATGGGCATCAACAACTCATATTGTGACTAAAAAAAATGGAGCGCTACGTATTACTGGCAACTATAAGCCAACAGTTAACCCGCAGATGATTATAGATGAGCATCCCATTCCAAAAGCAGAAGATTTGTTCAACAAAATTAAGGGTGCTACAATTTTTGCTCATTTAGATGTCACCGATGCTTATACCCATTTAGCTTTAGATGAGGAGTTTGCTCACATTCTTACCCTTAATACTACAACTCATGGATTAATTCAACCTACCCGTGCAGTTTATGGGGCTGCAAATATACCAGCAATTTGGCAGCGAAAAATGGAAGAAATTTTGCAGGGTCTGCCTAATATTATTAATTTTTTTGATGATATACTAGTGTTTGCAAGAGATTTCGATGAACTACAGACAAATTTAGAGCTTACATTAACGCGAATGAGAAAAGTTGGGCTTAAGTTGAACAGATCGAAGTGTGTTTTTGGTGCGAGTTCCGTTGAATTCCTAGGGCACATCATCGATTCTACAGGAATACACAAGTCTAATAAGCATATTGAAGCTGTTTTGAATGCCCCAAAACCAACCTCTATAGAAGAACTACAGCTGTTTTTGGGTAAAGCATCTTACTACAGTGCTTTTATCCCAGATCTGGCTACTCGTGAAAGACCTCTACGAGACATACTAAAATGTAAAACATTTTTTTGGGATGCAAGAGCAGAAGCTTCTTTTAGGGACATTAAGCAATTGTTAGTATCGCCTCAAGTTCTTTTGCCGTATAATGCAGATCTTCCACTGTTGTTGGCAACGGATGCCAGTAAAACAGGCTTGGGTGCGGTGTTATCTCATCGTCTGCCAAATGGTAAGGAACGACCAATAGCGTACGCCAGTAGAACAATGAGCAAAACTGAACAACGTTATTCGCAAATTGACAAAGAAGCTTTAGCTATCGTTTGGGCCGTACAAAAAGTTTTTAAATACTTATATGCTCGCCATTGGACTTTGATAACGGATCATAAACCTCTGACTCAGATTTTGCACCCGAGCAAATCACTTCCAACACTTTGCATTTCTCGCATGGCCAATTACGCAGATTTTTTAAGTAATTTTGATTTCAAAATTATATACAAAACTTCCAAGGCAAATAGTAATGCAGATTATTTGTCACGAATAATACCGAAAGAAAAGCAAGTTTCACAATGCAATGGAAATCTGTTAATTCCTGAATATGACGAGTTTGATACTTTCATTTTTCGACAAATTAACCAATTACCAGTTACTGCTGAGAAAATTGCTATAGAAACTAGAAAAGATCCCGAACTAGGGAAAATTATAAAAATATTAGAAAAAGGACACAGTTTATCTAAAAATGGTTACAAATCGCCTGAATCTAGTTATACTCTATCAGGTGATTGTCTAATTTTTGAGCACAGAGTGGTAATACCTGCAAAGTTTCGTAGAGATGTGCTTCAAAATTTGCATGCGGCTCATTTAGGGGTAGTAAAAATGAAGGGCATTGCACGCTCCTTTGTATATTGGCCGAAAATAGATGCCGACATCGAAAATATAGCAAAAGATTGTAGTGATTGTGCAAGAGTAGCAAATAAACCAAAGAAGTACACTGAACACCACTGGGAGTATCCAAATGGACCTTGGGATCGTGTGCATATTGATTATGCTGGCCCTTTTGAGGGAATGATGCTTTTAATAATTACAGATGCTTATAGCAAATGGTTAGACGTTAAAGTAACTGCGTCAGCAACGGCTGCTGCAACCATTGCTTTGATTGATGAGGTTTTTGCTAACTATGGTGTACCACTCATGATAGTTTCTGACAATGGTACAAATTTTGCATCACAAGAGTTCAGTAATTATCTAACGACAGTGGGAGTTAAATATCACAAATTTACTGCCCCTTATCATCCTGCTACTAATGGACAAGCCGAGCGAAGCGTTCAGACGGTAAAAAATGCGTTGAAATCCATGTGTACTTCGAAGAAAAATTTGCAACAAAATCTTAATGAATTTTTAAGACAGTATAAAAATGCGCCACACTCAACAACTGGTTTATCACCTGCACAACTTTTTCTGGGTCGTCAACTGCGCACGCGACTTAATTTAGTTCAGCCAGAACAGGTTTCATCCAAAGTTAAAAATAAACATTTTCTTCGATATGATGGGTGCTTTAGAAAGTTTGAAATAGGTGATAACATACACTTTCTATCAGAAAATCCAAGAACAAGTAAATGGCTACAAGGTGTAATAAGTAAACGCTTAGGGGATATTCATTATGAGATTCTTTATTAAAATAAACGTGTAAAACGACACGTTGATCAAATTCGTGGCCCTTATAAAGAGAGGGTAGAAAACCAAGGTACACAAGAAATGAATTGCACTGAAGCAAAAAAGAGTTCCAGTGTTACAAGTAGCCGATGTAATACAAACACGGATTTTCCAAGTGCAACTCACAATGATCTCTTTAGTGATTATTTCTGGAATCCTATTCACCCTACTGACACAACATCTCCTACAGATAATTCGAGTCCTAGCGACATAACTGGGCAAAATCACAGCGATGATATATCAAATGATGATAACAGTCCAAGTCGAGAAAAAGAAACTGACGAAGAATTCGAAACACCGCAAGCTCTTCAGTTTAAAACATTTCCTGACGCTCAGCAATTTGAAACACCGCAACAACGAGCTGAAGATCCGTTTGAGAATTTAACACAAGGAATTTCAAATTTACAATCCAAACAGATACTTCGCCGATCAAAAAGAACACATAAGCCAAGAGTGTTATTTGAACAAGAGATTCCAAGAAGGAAGAGATAAATGTTATGTATGAAATTATTCTTGTAATTAATAACTTTGATAAAAACTACTTGGTAGTTTTTATCAATTAACATTTGTTTTATAATTACTCGAAATATATGTCAATTTGTTTTGTATAATATTATTCATTCCTATTTGTAACTTTTTGTAAATAAATTGTTTTTACTTTTAAATATAAAAATACAAAAAAAATGAAGAACAACAATTGATAATTATTCAAAATGAGCACAAAAGAGCTCATAGAAATTCTGAGGAAAATAGAAATCAAATACTGGAAAAATATTACTCTCCAAAATTAGGGAAACTAATCAGATCTTTCATTAAGTCTTGTGAAGTTTGCAGTAAAAATAAATACGATAGACACCCTCCAAATTCTGAAATTCAACCAACTCCAGTTCCATCGTACCCCACAGAAATACTGCACATTGACATAATGGAAATCCAACGCGAGAAATTTATAACATGTGTGGATAAATCCTCAAAATTCGTAAAATTTTTCCACATAAAAAATAAATCGGTTTTACATATTAGAGACAAAATTATTAAACTACTTCATTACTTTTCCGCGCCAAGAGTGCTTGTAATGGATAATGAAGGTAGTTTCATTAGCGCCTGGGAATTGAAACCTATTTCGCACCTCCACAAAAAAGTGAAGTAAATGGTTCCATTGAAAGAGTTCACTCAACAATAATTGAAATGTTAAGGTGTCGTGAAGAGTATCCTGCCTACTCCTTAAAGGAATTAATAGCCATTACGGTGGACAGATACAATAATACGGTGCACTCGGTCACTAAGAAAAAACCTCCTGACGTCTTTTTTGGAAGGACAAATAGAATTAATTATCAAAATTTAGCCAATTTTAAAGAAATAGTTAACAACGACCTAAGAAACGAGATCGAGAGGAATCAAAAGATTCAACTGTACAGACAAAATCGTAACAAGTCAAAACCAAGAAAATATAAGCCAGGAGACATAGTTTTCAAAAGAAATAAATAGATATAATCACAAGATCAGACCGTTGTATAGCTAACCTACTTAATGGAGAAAACGCAACCTGCGAGTACCAAATGAAAAATCGGCCAATAGTTGAAGTTTTGTCGGAAAGCACACTGTTCTTAACAAATTATATGGGGAATATTACATACAGTAATGTTACTCAAAGTCTAAATGGTACATTTATCATAAACTTCTTTAATGAAACAATAGCTCTTAATGACACCAAATACTCGAATTGGCAAACAACATCCACCCAAATTCTTCCACCTATACTACAGGGAAACTTAACCGAAAAGGAGGTAAAATTAGACTTACAATACCTCCATCATCTTCATTTCAAAAATATAAGACATCTAGATAATCTTTCATATAAGGGCATTGTCTCTATAAGTTCAAATTTCGTATTATTTTGCTTAGGGTTCTCAGTAATATTAGTGCTTCAGTTGTATCCTAGATGTAAAAATCATCAAAACACATTAAGATTTCCAACACTTACAGAGTTCCCTGAAATTAAAATAAATTATCCATAACACTTAATCAGCGGGACGCTGATGCTTAAAAAGGGGAAAGTTATCATATTCTAGTGACCACACCTATTAACGCTACACAGTTATCATATTCTAGTGAATACACCTATTAACACTAAACAAGTTATCATATTCTTGTGAACACACCTATTAACGCTACACAGTTATCATATTCTATCGAATACACCCATTAACACTACACACAACCATAATTATCTAAAAACTACTTTGAATACTTTTAATTTTAGCTGAATTATTAAAATATAAATTACTTGACAACAAAAACAACAAATAAGAAAAGAAATTAAATTAAAATTAAAATTAAAATAATAAACTGCTTTTATTGTATTTTGCTGATAAGTTAATATTGCAACACCATAAAATTAGGCCAAGTAAAAAATTGTAAATTATTTTAAACCGTAAGAATAAGCACAAATTTGGTATAAAATAAGAAAGAAATTAATAAAGATTCAGAGTTATTTCAGTACAACAGCAAACAGCGACTTTGTATTTAAATCCGCATAAATTACATACATATATGTGTATATTTAAATATATCTATGTATATATAAATACATATACATATGTACATATATATAAATATTTATTATTATTATATTCACTAAAAATAAAAATACGAACCGCTCATAGAAAATATTATACATATTAAGTATTGAAATTATTTAGTTTATTTTTTCAAATCAAATACAGTTCTCGCTGTACCTTCATAGTGCACTACTATACAAAAAAATATCATAAAAAAAATATTCGTAATACATATTATTAACTTTGATAAATAAGCTTTAATTGCTTCGTTAATATTTTTTACATAGTCATAAATAACAAAAACAAAAAAAACCGCAAGTACAAACAAAGTGCCCTTGAGGAATACTCTATATGAGAACCTCAAAAACAAATAAATGTGAAGTGAGTTATAACGGAAGAAATGCATATTTTACTGGATTTCTGATGCTCATAATGATAGCAATAAAAATAAAAAACCTGATGAGACTTATAGCATAGACAGACGACAGCGATAATTTGCATTAACTGTCTTAATACAAATTAACTTGTGAATTATTCCCATCCTAATGCGCATTAGACTGACCGTAAATGCAGTAAATGAAATTGAATTAATACTGAATATAGTTACTTCAATATGGTAATACCGTCAAAAGTCAATCAAAATTAAATTAATTTTCAATTTTCAAAATTAAAATGGATTCAAAATCAGGAAATATAAGTTATTTTAATTATTTTTAGAAAAAGAAAAAGAAATATTAAAAGTTCGACACAAATTTATTCCATTTTAAGATTTCCAAGGAAAATTATCGAATTGTGTGTGTACGAAAGGCATGTACAAATTTTGTTAGTTGTTTACTTAATTCAAATATTGTCGTCTGTCAGGGTAAATTTTTAATTTGCTTTTAATGCAAATTAACGATGTCGTCTGTCTACGCTATTACTGTGAGTTCGGAAGCTTTTAATAAAAATAAAAAATTTGATGATAGACTTTTTCTAACAACAAATCCACTTTTTCGGCAGCGATCAACTTCGCTTTGTCCAATGCCTACTAGTGATTTTTTAACATTAAAGTTGCCTAGTACTTCGTCAGTTAAGCCATTGAAATCATTCGCTTCGGGCTGTTCATGACCTAACCAAGTTATCACTACAGATAACAGTAGCTCAAAACCAAAGGTACAAGTCGGAATGGACAGATATATAACCGTGGTAAAGCGTGGCGAAGCCCGAATTCTTCTAAAATTTTATCTGTTCCAAAGATGTCTAGGGATAACAGCGCATCATCCACGAATCGCGAAAATCGTTTTTCATTATTGCAAGACGATAACGACAAGACCGCTTCATCATCTCAGAAGTCTTTTAAGCCACCACCTATATGTGAGGGGAAAAAAATTGTAACGCGCTTTTAGCTGTCGACCATTGGTGAAAATACTTTTCAAGTAATTCCAATTAAACGCGGTAATATTGATAAAACTAAAATCCAAATATATGATGAAAACAATTTCCGAAAAATTGTAAATGATTTTGAAAAAAATAAAACAAACTTTTACACATACCAACTTAAGCGTGCTAAAGGCCTACAGATAGTACTAAAGGGCATTGATTCATATGTTGAGCCCGAAGAAGTAAAATGTGCACTTCTAGACCACGGATTTAAGGTAAAAAATGTTACTAATATAATTAACAGAGAAAAGGTCGCCCAACCCCTATTTCGCATTGAACTGGAGCCGAATGACACACAATTGAAAAAAATTAAACCCATCCTTTCTGTTACACCGAAAAATCACAGTTGAAGAGCCACGTAACCGTTCAGGTCCTGTACAGTGCCATACTTGCCAAGAATATGGCCATACAAAAACTTACTGCAATTACCTACAGTTTGTGTTATCTGCGGTGAATTGCATGGTACTGCTAGCTGCACTAAGCCAAAAGATCAAGCAGAAAAAAATGTAATTGTGGAGGTAATCACACTCCTAACTATAAACGATGCCCTGTATATTCTTTTGTTAAACAGACTATGAGTCAAAAACCTAAATTAGCTCCAGCCCAAACATTAAACGCGAACTCCGCCTCTTTTGGTCAAGTGAGTCAACCAGTTACTTCACGTGTATCGTATGCCGATGCTGCTAAGGCTAGTTCTAGTCCCTCACAAAATGTTTCACCGCAAAATACTTCAGCGAATGCAAACTCACTCTATATGATTCAAAGAATCCGAGGGGGAGAGCATGCGGTGGGTCAGCAATTCTAATTAAGTCAAGACTCAAACACTATGTCCTTGATAACATTTGTGAAGAACATCTACAAGCAACAAATATTTGTGTCAAAAATTTTGTTACAAATTTCGTGATATCAATTTACTCCCCTCCCAGATTCGCAATTACTGAGGATCAATTCGAGGAATTCTACAAATCTCTTGGCCCTTGTTTTGTAGCAGCTGGGGACCAGGGGCAAGCCTTTGCACAATTAGCAACCACCGCTTCACGACACCTCTAATTAAAAAAATGTGGAGATCTTGGAATAAAAAAATTGGTCCACATATGACGAAGTTATTTGATATTCACTTCTTAAACGTGGGCACCACAATCGAAAAAATTAGTCGATACTTTTTCATGTGCAAAATGGTTTTGGAAAATTGGTCAACAAATGTCAAAAATATTTGATAATCAGTTTTTGAGGGGATATTTTGCTCCCACCTCACCAACAATTAAAACAAATTAGTTGACCTTTTCATATGCAAAAAGAGTTTTGAAAATTGGTTTACAAACGACAAAGCAATTTGATAATCCATTTTTAGCGGCCACACTTAGACCCCTTCTTTCCCTCCCAGCATTACCTCCCCTCCCCCAAAAAAATTAAGCTAACTTTTTTATAAGCAAAAATATTTTGAAAATTGGTTCACAAATGGCGGAGTTATGCTCCTTAATATTATAAAACCTGTTAAACACTATGTGGAAGGTGAAACATAATTTTAAAAAGTGGGCTTAAAAGTAGGCATGCTTCAAAAAAAGTTTCCTGTAATACAATCCAGAATCCCAGTTAAATGTAGTGAAAATTTCAAAAAGATCGGTCCAGAGGTCTTGTCTCCTATATGGTACAAACAAACAAGCAAACAAACAAAAAACAAACACACATTCCGTTTTATACATATAGATAAAGAAACACACGTTTCGGTGTGAAAAAAACTTTATTTAAATTTTTTGATTCATTCATTCACCAAGGAATTAACTCGCGCGTTGTACCTATCCCGAAATATAAAAAAGTTCGTGTTTTTGGAGACTTAAGGCCCATATCTATTGTTCCAGCATTATTCAAAGTTTTAGAGCATATTATGAAAGGTGAGATATTGTTGTATGTTGGAAATACCATTACTAATTCACAGTATGCTTACCGTCGTGGTCATAACACTACATCTTTATTGCTTGATTTCACTGAGGATATCAGATCTAGACTAAATGAAAACAACATTGCAACTTTAGTGTCTCTTGAATAATCTAAGGATTTCAATTCTGTTAATTATAAAGTAATGATCACTAAATTGAGTGAAATGTTTGGGGTTTCGGGTACTGCTTGGCGAGTTAATATTCTCGTATCTATCTGGGCGTGTTCAGTTCGTTGATTTGAATAATAATTACTCCAATTAGCTTTGTCTCTTTTCTGATGTTCCACAGGGATCTCTCCTAGGCCCAATTCTTTTTATTCTTTATATCAATGATCTTTCAAATAATATGGATTCCCAGCTAAAAAAATTATATATGATCCATATATTTTTGATATATGTATGTATATAACTATATATGAATATGTATGAATTCGTGTATGGAAATATATGGGATTATACATGGCAAAACTATTATATATGAACTAATATATGAACTGATATGTGAAATGTATTATAACATATGAGCTCATATATGAAAATTTAATTATGAAGCTCTTGATATGCGGATCCATATATAAGTATAAGATTTTATATATGGAGCCATATAAGAATGTATGCATACATGATATCTCACATAAAATCGTTTTTGCAAAAAAAAAAGCTTGGAATTTTATCACTGCTGAATTGGAAATCCATTAAAAAATACATACGGTATGCGAAGTTTATATGCGTACCCTCAACGTTTGAAAAAGAAAAACTTTTGTAACAAAAAACCATTCTTGTGTGATTTTGTATATTGTGGCCCCCATTTAATATATCAAATAATCAAAAGGATACTCCAGTCATTAATTTTATAGAAAATAACAAAATTCTCTAGATAAGAAGCAAAATTCATATTACTGTATTGAAAACTATTGTTAGAGGGATTATTTTTTCTTATATAATTAATTGCATTAGTTTTTAATCTAATTTCTTAAGCTTAATGTTATGTACGAATATGAGTTATGTGTTTTTTAAATAATTTATTCACCTTTTGAAGAATGAAATGATTTTTAGTTCGTTTTGAACTATTTGTCGAAACAAATGTTTCATTAAATACAACCTCTCTCTCTCAAGTCTAAAAAAATTTAATTTAAGTAATTTAATTTATTGCACAGCAGTGCGCTTTTGCGAATCAAGAGTGTATGAGTATGAACTTGGCATACTGTGGAGGGAATTTACACATACATGTATGAAAATTTATGAATATATATAATCATATATGCCCATATACCCTCATTTTTCGGATCCGAACCATATGTGGCATATCATATATGCTCCATACATATTTTTTAGATGGGTGGTCCATATATTTTTAATATATGAATGTATATAACTATATATGAATATGTATGAATTCATGTATGGAAATATATGGTATTAAACATGGCAATACTATTATATATGAACTAATATATGGACTAATATATGAAATGTATTATAATATATGAGCTCATATATGAACATTTAATTATGAAGCTCTTCATATGTGGATCCATATATAAATATAAGATTTTATATATGGAGCCATATAAGAATGTATACAAACATGATATCTCACATAAGATCGTTTGCAATCAAAAATGCTTGGAATTTTGTTACTGCTGAATTGGAAATCCATTAGAAAATACATACGGTATGCAAAGTTTATATGAGTACCCTCAACGTTTAAAAAATAAAAACGTTTTGTTAAAAAAAACATTCTGGTATGATTTTATACATTGTGGCCCAATTTAATATATCAAATAATATAAAAATAACAAAATTCTCTAGATAAGAAACAAAGTTCATATTACTGTATTGAAAACTATTGTTAGACGGATTATTTTTTCTTTTACAATTAATTTCATTAGTTTTTAATCTGATTTCTTAAGATAAATGTTATGTACGAATATGATTTATGTGCTTTTTAAATAATTGATTCAACTTTTGATGAATGAAATGACTTTTAGTTCGTTTTGAATTATTTGTCCAAACAAATGTTTCATTAAATAAAACCTCTCTCTCTCAAGTCTTAAACAAAATTTAATCTTAGTAATTTAATTTATTGCACAGCAGTGCGCTTTTGTGAATCAAGAGTGTAAGAATATGAATTTTGCATACTGTGGAGGCAATTTACACATACATACATATATGAAAATGTATGAATATATATAATTATATATGCCCATATACCCTCATTTTTCGGATCCGAACCATATATGGGATATAATATATGCTCCATACATATTTTTTTAGCTGGGTTTTTATTCTTAACTTTTTGCTTAAAAAAAGTTAATTTTTAAATTGTAAGGGTATTTTTTACATTAAAATTGAATTTAGGAACACAACTGGGACTGGGCGGTGTTGTGTTCATTTTCATATGCACAAATGTGTTCTAATTTTTATGCCGAAAGTTCGCACCGAAAAATTCGTCGTTCGTTCCAGTTGTGTTCCTAGGAATACTGTGTAAAAACTCATATCCCAGCTAAAAAAATTATATATGGTCCATATATTTTTAAAACTATTATATATGAACTAATATATGGACTAATATATGAAATGTATTATAATATATGACGTCATATATGAAAATTTAATTATGAAGCTCTTCATATATGGATCCATATATAAATATAAGATTTTATATATGGAGCCATATAAGAATGTATACATACTAGTGATGCACGAATATTCGTATTCATATTCGATTTTTCGAATATTAAGCCATTTTCAGGCGAATACGAAAAGTCTAAAAAATGTAATTTTAGTAATTTAATTTATTGCACAGCAGTGCGCTCTCGTGAAGAGTGGTATGAATATGGACTTTGCATAATGTGGAGGGACTTTACACATACATGTATGAATATATATAATCATACATGCCCGTATACCCTCATTTTTCGGATCCAAACCATATATGGGATATCATATATGCTCCATACATATTTTTTTAGCTGGGTTGTAGCTTTTGTAAATCTTTTTTATTTGCGGGTGATGTTTTTCTCTTATTTTGTGGTAAGCGGTCTGAAATTAACATATTACAATCAAATATAAATGATATTTTGCTACGCTTTTTAACATGGTCTTTTAATAATTTTTTGACTGTTATAAATTAACAATTAAAACTAATTCTATGGGCTTTGGTATTAGTGATGGCCTTTTACAGCATCTACAAATTTCTATTGGTGTATCTTCTGTTGATTTTGTTGATCGGTTAAAACGTTTGGGAGTTTTTTTGGACAGACGTCTGGGATTTGACAGTCATATTGATCATATAAGCCGTAATGTTTCGGATATGTTAAGGCAACTTTACTCTGCCAATATATATTTGTCACCCCGTATTAAATGCCTTTTGGCACATGAATTGTTAATGCCGCTGGTCTTATATGGCCTTGAGATTTTCTCTTGTTCGATGGCTTATGATGTGAATATGATAGTTAGATTTGTTAATGGGATTCAAAGACGGCAGCATGTACATATATTCATTTGTCGAACAGTTTCTTGGTTGTTCTTTTTGTAATTCTACGCAATATGTATTTTTTTTATAGGGCGATGAAAAAAGGGTTTCCATCACGGCTATGTTCTAAATTTCAATTCCTACGCTCTACTAGAAATACTCAAATTTTGATTCCTCGAACCATAAAATCATTGTTTGAAAAATCATTTGTTGTTAGTATTGCTCGTTTTTGGAATTATTTACCCATTGAACTTCGACTTCGCAAATAATGCGTTTCGCCTTAAACTATTTTCATTTCTAATTAGTACTTAGTTGTTAAACAGAATCAATAGCTATAATACTTTCTATTGGCTTCCTATTCTTCGTTTTTTTTGGGATCACCACAATTTGAATATCTATATGCTATATATGTATATACATAAACATATATACACATATATATTTTTTCTATATTTTATATCATATATGAACTAACAATAAGTATTCAAATCTTAAATCTAACATATAATTAATAGGCCCGACCAATGTCAGACATAACTAAGTGATAGTTGTAAATAATACATAAGTAGTGATAAGCAAAAAAAAAGTATTTTCAAGCAACTTCATTCGAAGTGTTTAGTATTAGAGCCCTTGTATCTCTCTTTTTTAAGCGGATGTGTCCAGTAAAGTTCAAAATATTACGAGCAAGCGGATTAGGATGTGACTCGAGTTTTGTTAGATATTTGCCTGCGTATTTTGCAATTTCTTCAGTCAATAGTGGCATATTTAAATCACGATGTATGCTTGAATTCTTAATGTACCATGGAGCAGATGTTATTAACCGTAAAATTTTGTTTTGTCTTCGTTGAATTCTCTCTACATTGGAAGCAGAAGCAGTGCCCCATAACTGGATACCGTAACACCATATTGGCTTTAAAATCGACTTGTATATTAAAAGTTTGCAGTCTAGGCTGAGTGTTGAATTTCTGCTAATCAGCCAATGTACCTGAGTTAATTTTAGTTTCATTTGAGTTAACTTATAGTCAATGTGATGTTTCCATGTAAGCCGTCGATCGAGGTGTATACCAAGATATTTCACATGTGAATGTTGAGGAACAACTTGAATGGGGGAACAAGTATCTCTTGGTAAGGTAAATGTTATATGGACACACTTTTGATCATTTACCTTAATTCTCTATAAGTTTAACCATAGTTCCATCTGGCTAATGTGTTCCTGGAGTTTTCGGGATGCATCATCAGTGTTTTCGTGCATACTAAGGCAGGTTGTATCGTCGCAAATATAGAAGTGTGGATACTACTGCTCACAGGCATATCACAAGTATAAATCAAATATAAAAATGGCCCCAGTATACTCCCCTGTGGCACACCGGATTAGATAGTTTGAGGCATACTCATAAAGTGTCCTTCCACAACTGTAAATTTTCGTGCAGAGAATGAAACTTTCCAAAAGATTTAGAATGTTTATTGGTAAGTATATCTTCAACTTCAAAATCAGGCCTTCATGCCACACTTTATCAAATGCCTGAGAAACATCAATAAACAGGGCAGAACAATACTTCTTTTCCTCAAATGTTTTTCTGATAAATTGAACCAATCTATGCGTTTGCTCAATGGTGCTATGCTGGCTTCTAAAACCAAATTAATGGTCCGGGATGCACCCATTATCAGTTAAAATTGAAGACAATTTTGTCATGAGTAGCTTTTCAAAAAGCTTTGACATTGCTGCCAGTAAACTTATTGGCCTATATGACTCAGCCTTGGTAAGATCTTTACCTTTATTCAAGAGATAACTTTGTAATATAGTTTTAATTGGCCTGAATGGCTTTTTTATTACAATGAAATAAATAAATAGTTAAACATACTTAGGTATAGACAATAACCATTTCTCATATTCCATTTCATACTAAATTTGTATTAAATAGCTGATGTTAATACCAAAACTCTACCCCAGTAGATAGACGTGGGTGCTGATGAAGTGCGTGGCTGCACAGAAAAATATCGGTATTTCCCCCAGCTAATAAAGTCTAAGTTTATTTTTTTTCTCTTTAGGTTATAAAAATGCAAAAAATTCAAATTGTATAAACACACATTTAATGAAACCAGAAGAGCATCAGAATGCATTTTTCTATTTATTTATACCATGATACGAAACTATGTATATGTTACATATTTATGAACATTAAACGGAATTCTTTCTAATACGACCACATGATGTTTATAGGTGTGTTTTTTTACTTTTGCAGTAAATGAGTAGTTACTGCGAAAATTTTAAAATTTACTCTCAAAAAGAGCTGTTGCCGAAAAAAGTACGCGAACGGAAAAATAGTAAAAATTAGTAAGATGAAAGAAACAGTTGCCTCGAACTGCACCTAGTTTTGAAAAATATATAAACGTTTGACTATTCAACTATTTTTCTTCTTGGTACTCGATACAATATTTTTATAACACGAACAATCTAAGAATAAATTTTGTAATTTATTTCGTGTAAGACTCTAAACCAGAGATTATCAAAAGGCCGCCCGAGGGCACTTTGTTATGCTCTTTTTTACACGTACATTCATACAAGAATGCATTTTACTCTCTTTTACATTAAAAATGTATGTGTTTGCTTATCATTGGCCTAAACACAATGTTTGCGGTGCTTTGCGATTTCTCGTTGCGGGAGAGAAAAATAAACATAATACAATGAAATACGGCACCGGAAATACTTGTCATTGTTTGTTTAAATTTTTATTAATTTTATTGCACACACATTTTTATAACTAAAAACAAAAAATTATTAACATTTTATACATTCGCAGATATAATTGATATATTTTCTAAACTTTTATAATCTATGACAAAAATGTTTGAACTTGAAAATCATGTTTTTTTACAATAATGTTGTGAACACAGCCAATTATTTAAAAACTACGGCAACGTCAGGAAGAGAAAGAGTGACAAAAATTGAGAGAATAAGAAAGTCCACAATGAAAATAAAATAGATTTTAATTTTATTCCGTCCCGCACTGCGGATTTTTACTTCAAAATCGTATGAAAAGCCGCACCGCAATAAATAATCGTAACGACTCTAATATTTGTAAGCAACTTCTTCTTCATTTCCTTGTTTTATTGTTGGTTAAATTAATAAAAATTACATGACTATTTGTTAATATTACTGATTACTTTAAAAGCAAGCGCAATACTAAGTAACCAGATAAATTACAGTTTCACAACTCTGAGTAAATAGAATAATTTGCAAAACAAAAAGATTAATAAAATAAATTAAAAAATATTATTATATTATGATTTATAAATTAATTATTTAATGGCTTTCACAATTTTTATTTAACTTTTTTTAAAATTTTTACACTTTTCGTTTGCTTACTTTTCATTTGTTTACATTTTGAATCATATGTTTTTATCTTACTAAGCTTTACTACGACAAATTTCTGCAGTAAAAATTTGCATAGCATTCAGAACTGTCACTTTACTCTCTCAATTTGTGTTCTCATTTTCTGCATTTTGGGTACGCGAACGCAATTTAGTAAAATGCAGTAAAGTTCAGTAAAAATTTGTAAACACTTTTGAGTACGCGAACGCAATTTATGTGTACGTTTTCAATAAACACACACACGCATAGAAACATATGGTGCGCTCATAAAACTTAAATAATACTTAATTACACAAAGTTGGGCATTTAATTATTATTTAATTATGCACTCAAAAACACAATTTCGTATTTAATGAGAACTTAAAAATAATTATAATTTGATTACCAACGGAAAAAAATGTGCATTAATGTTAAGATTTTAGAAGAAATTTGGTTATTTTAAATACTCTGCTAAATCTGGCATGAATTTGGCAATAAGTTTCGTTGATTCAGCAATATCTTTGAGGGATTTTGAGTACTGTTCTGCTGATTTTGCTTGTGACTGCAACGCAGACACGATAGCATCTTGACTTTCAACTTGCTTTCGTAACAGTTCAAGTTCTTTTTCGCTTTCTTTCAAACCTTGGTAATTGTTTCTTTTACTTTTCAATGTCTTCAACGTTTGCTTTTGCGGCAACGCAGAAAAAGTAGTTGAGGTAAATTTTGGTGTTGGTATAGATTGCGGTAAAGTGGGTGAAAATGAACCAATGATTTGTTTGATTTTTTTATTAGAACAAAGTGGTGTTACTATTGCAATTCTATTACTGGGCTTGAATGAAGTTTTGTCGCTTAAACCAACTGCAGGTTCTTTTGGAGAATCAGCAGAAGAAAGATGGCAAATTTTATCAATTTGCCACTCAAGATCCGTTAAAGTTTTTATGCGCCAAATTTCTCCTCTAGAGTTCAAGGAGCTTTTATTGTTCTCAGCGATAGTTTGCTTCGTTCTGCTTTTAAGATCCGCCCAAGTCTGAATTATTTATAATTTTAATGTCAACAGAGAAACTAATAAAAAAATGGCTTAAATCAAGTTTAGGGGCATCTTTCAAAAAATAAGAAAAAAAAAGGAAAAAACTAAACAAAAAAATTGCGGGAGGTTTAGTTTCCGAGTTATGGGCTTCTGAAATTTTAGTACAATACTGTAATTATATGGTGTTTTCCAATGAATATGACCAATATTGGTATCATCTTAAAGCTTTTGACAATACCTTTTATGAAATGTTAAAATACAAGAAAATTTTATGTGACAGGAAATCTTTATTAGGCTGCGCCGTGTCGGCAAAAACCCTGGTGGAGAAAATTATTAAGCCCGGCCTAAGGACGGCAGTGCAGAAAAACATTATTAAGCAGGAAAACTTTGCAAGGCAGAAAATCTCTATTATGCTGCGCCGTGCATGGAAACACCATGGTGGAGAATTTTTAAACCCGCCCGAAGGCCTGCAGTGTAGAAAAACGTTAACCAATAAAATTTTGCAAGGCAGAAAAACTTTATTAGGATGCACCGTGTCCGGAAACACCATGGTGTAGAAAATCCTTAAGCGCGGCCAAAGGCCGGCAGTGCAGACAAACTTTGTTAGTTAGGAAAACTTGGCAATGCAGAAAATTTCATTAGGCTGCGCCGTGTCGGGAAATATACAGGCCTGTCACAGAAACCAAATTCTATCGAAATGATTTCAATTCAGTAATTAGGTTCTTCAGAAAACGAATAACGAAGAACTTGCTCGAAATGAAACCACTTTAATTTTAGTGCTCGGAATTCTAATTTTCTCCATGTCAAAGTACAAAAATCTGTTTGAAACAACTTGACTTCAATAAAGAAAAATCATTTAAAATATGTTGGTATTATTTAATTTTTTTACATTCTCAAGTCTTTAAGAAAAAATGCATCATCATAAGTGATTTCACTTTCATTTCTGTCACATCAAATTAAATAAAACTATAACACATACACTACGTATGAAAATGGATCAGAACCAATTTTCCAGCAACATTTTGACCGCTCTGGGCGTCCAAAACTGCAGTTATTGCAATTACAGACATTTCATTTATAATTCTTTAAACTTGGTTCACTTCAATAAATAAAATTGATCCTTTAGTAAATGTTTGCTCTTCTAATACGAGTAACCAAAGTATATTTGTGCCCTTAATTATGAAAATGGTCTAAGTCACATATTTCTCTGGTCGAGATATTTAGTAGATTACATTTGAACAAATTAAAAAATATTTTTATATAATGCAGCATTTTAATTTAGAGTTGTACTGTTCTCGATTTATATAAATTTATTTAATATTTTTTTAATATTGATTGAAGTTATTCAAAGATTTATTTGATATTTCGAAGGAAAAATACACATAACTTAGACCACTTTCACAACCCAGGGCACATTTATATACAGGGCAATTATGAATAAAATTCTGCTAGAAATTTCTCCCATTTGCAATTAGAATTTTTTGTTTTCCCTATCATTTTCTATTAGTTGGAATTGTTCTCCGGGAAATTTCTCGCGGAATTTTATTCATAATTGCCCTCATAAAGTATGTATATGCAGGTCTAAAACTAAGAAAAAACAACAGCAACTTGCATTACTTTTCATAAGCACTGACTGAAAAAGAAAAATTTTAGTGGAAATTTAAACTTGATGTTTGTAGTGCAATATTTCTTGCAGTAAAATAAAATCTCTTAAAAGTAATGTATTAATATTGCATTACCAGCTAATCGGATGGTGAAAAATGCACTAGTGTTCTATTGCCACTAAGCACATCTTGAAGTAATGCAATATAATGGCAATATCATACTAATATTGTACACAATAAAATTACATAAAACGCGAAGATAGATTAATCAGATAGCACAAATACACAAATAAAAAATACAGTAAAGTTTACATTGAGGGTACCTATGAACTGGTTTTCGTTTATTTTATTGTAAAGTTACTTATATCTTAAAAATTACTTGAAACAATTTAATCAAGTTTTTTATTTCTCTTGAAAAATTATATAAAATGTAGTGATATGATTTTTCGTCTTAGGTGGCGATATGTACATAAAAAAATTTACAAATTTATGTACATATGTACGTGTTATTATGTATGTACACATTTACGTTCTATTTTGCACTATAGTTTCAGTGATAATGCAATAATACTATTTATAATGTGTGTAATGATAATGCCAAAGTAGTTCATTTTTCGTCATGTGATTTACATACATAGGTGCTAGTGCAATATTAATGTAAAGGCAAAAATAAGTCTTGAATTAAGTATTATATAGTAATACATTAGTTTTATTGCCTCCAATTTATAGGTAATAATAATTGATGTATATTACAGAAGTCTATAAAAATTATTGTTAGTACAACAATAATTATTAAAAAACTTTAAAAAAAATTAAACCGACTTCAAAAATAAGCACTAAAAACTACAAATAATATAGATCTAGTTAAATAAAAGATTTTTATATATGTTACCTATTGTGCCGTTTGTAGTTGGTGCCAGCAAAATTGGTAACTAAGCATAAATGTATACATATGTACATAAAAATTACTTGCAAATTTTCTACCGCGCATGTTCCTATGTGTTTAGTACCAGTATTACTGGCACCAACTTCAATCGTCACTATAGGTAACATATATAAAAATCTTTTATTTAACTAGATCTATATTATTTGTAAATTTTTAGTGCTTATTTTTGAAGTCGGTTTAATTTTTTTTTAAGTTTTACTTTTACCTTTTTAGTGAATACATTTAATAAGCAGAAGTACATTTAATTTAATACTAAACTTACACGGGCGTAGCCCCGCCTACTTTTTGTTAACACATACTTGAGTACTTTTTAAAGCTCAAGGAGGGTGCCAAGTTTCGTAAAAATCGATTAAGTAAAAGCAAGTGAAATAAAGTATTAAATTTTGTAGGGCGTGGCTACGCCCACTTAAAAAAACAAGACTGTGTTCTGTTAAGAGTTCAAAGTGTGTGCCAATTTTCGAAAATATTGGTTAAGCACAAGCACGTGAAATATTATACTAAAAGGCGTCCCCCGCACACTTCTTTGAAGGCAAGGTGGTGCCTTTATTTAAGCTAAAGGTTTATGGCAAGTTTTGTAAAAATCGGTGAAATAGAACCCTGTGAAATATAATATAAAATTTTAATGGGCGTGAACCACCCGAATAAGAGAATTATGTTTTGCAATGCTCTTGAAATTGTGATAACGGATGTTTTATCATTTATAGCATTGAAAGCAATAAAACTTGCGTATTACTATGCAATATTTAATTCATGACATTAATTTTTGCTTTAAAATATTAAAAGTTAAAAAATAACTTTTATATCTTGAGTAAAATAATATAAGTCAAAAATAACTTAATTTTTTCCTTAAAAAATAAAAGTCAACATTCAGTTATTTAAATTAAAATTTAAAAGTGGTAACAAATCATCATAGTTCTTGAAAGTCTGTGCATAAGATAAGAGGTTATTGACTATTCAAAATGTGTGGTTGAAGTCTACTGATGATTTGTTACAGCAACAATGAAATGCATATAGACCAAGCTGAACCACCAGCAGATAAATTTCAAATTGTTTGTAACAACTTTTTAAGTAAAAAGCAAATTTTGACATTCATGCATTAACACTATACGAGAAAAAATGAATCACCTGAGTACTTGCATATACTTTATATAAATTTACTTTGCTAGTAACCAAGTGTTTTTTTGTTTTGTTTTGCCCAATATTGCCACATTTAAACTGAAAACAATCGAATTGACGCTCTTTCGGAATGACCAAATCGATCGAAATCTGGAGAAAGTAAAATAAAATCGACCGAAATGAAAATTCGTAATCAAAACAATTTTGATCGATTTGTCATAGGGCTTATAATGGAGAAAATTCTTTTGCTTAACTCTATTGGAAAATTGAGTTGTCTTGTCATTAGACGAAAAAAAGTCGCAGTCGTTGAAAAATACACCACATAATCACGATTTGGTACTACAATTTCAGAGGACGATAACTCGGAAACTAAAGGCTATAGTAAGTTACATTTGCTACCTACCGTGAACTAGTAACATACATATATACTTGTTGATATTCACATGCTTACATACGTATGTGCTGCCTCAGAAAATGTCTTGGGTTCGGCTACATGTGCCACATTTGTATTTTGGTAGCAAATGCTATCAAAATTTTACCAGTAATTTAAAAAAATGGAACCAAAATGCCAGAAATTCCAGTGACCTCATTGCCACATACGCATGTGGATTTTGATATGCTGTGTACTTAGGCTTAAGCCTCCCTCGCCGACATTTTTATTTATTTTTTTTTATCTTTCAATTTTTTATAGGATAGGATACTTTTTTAATTTTTTAAGTGCCCCTAAATTTATTTGGACTTAAATATACTTTAGGTTCTCTTCGCAGAAATAAATAAAAAAACTGTCCTATCCGATAGAAAATTGAAAAATAAGAAGAAAAAATTATATAAAAGAAAATTGGCGGCGAGCCTTAGTTTTCGAGTTATGGGTCTTTAAAGTTTTCATATAAAACTGTGATTTAGAATTGTATTTCTGAATTTTACGATCCAATATTGGTATCAATTACCAGATATGCAAAGAATATTTAGTAAGTTCCGCCGTCTTTGGAAAAATCATAGTGAAAAAAATTCTTAAGCCCGGCCGAAGGCCCGCTATGCAGACAAACTTTCGTAGGCAACGCCGTTGGGAAAACCATGGTGGAGAAAATCTTTAAGCCCTGCCGAAGCCCGGCTATAGAGAAATCGCCGTTGGGAAAAACCATGGTGGATTGATGATTTTTTTTTAAATTTCAATGAATTATTAAAGATCATCTTAAAAGCTTTTAAATGATACCAATATTGACTGTATTGGATGAAAAATACAACAATCACAATTGTATACCGGAGATTTGGATGCGCATACCTCGGAGACGAAGGCTCGCCGCAATTTTTTTGTTTAATTTTTTCTTTTCAATTTCCTATCGGATAGGCTAGTTTTTATTTATTTCTGCCAGGAGTAGCCAAGGTATATTTGTTCCTTTTGTTCCAAAAAAAAGGACAACTATAATGTACTTTTTTCCATTCCAGCACTGTTCTATGTGGTGGTCCTATTGAATTTAAGCTCTCCGCTATAGAATCCCATTTATAATTCACTTCAGCCTTGGAAACCCCGAACACAGGAGTGGCAGTAGCAATATGTGGAAAGGCTTGCATTTGGTCAACCAAATGCTGTAACTGGGAATGAGTTGATCTTTTGTTTCTGAAATTAGCATTACTTTATACATCATAATCACGCGTATGTGTGTTAATATATACTTACATCTTTTTCTTTGAAATTGCACCATTTGTATCCATTTCGCTTTTATTGATTGTATTTTATTTTCATTGCTAAAAGAGTTTAACATAGAGCTGCAAAACTATCGATGGTACTATCGATAGTTTTATTTTAAGTGGACCATCGATATTTATTTTTCGATAGCGATACTATCGTCATGGCTTCTATATAGGTATATAAACCGCTTATAAATTAAACACACAATTGGAACGAAAGTTTGAAGTTAAGGTTGAATCAAATTCTTAAAGTATGAATGTATTAGTGGAAAAGTGTGAATGTATTGAAATTTGAACGGCAAATCTTTATCATGTAACCTAGGATTGTGCTGAAAAAGAACGAACTAGTTCAATTGAGCTATTCCCATATGTGATCGATGTGAACTAGTTCAGACTAGTTGTTTCTTTTTATTATTTTGATCTTTGTTGTTCATTTGGTCTTTCTTGTTCTGTAGGTCTTTCTTGATCTTTTGGTATTTCTTGATATTTTGGTCTGGTTCGTGTTTTTGTTCGTTCGTTCATTTTTGGTCTTTATTTTGTTTTATTTATCTTATTCTCTGTTGCTGACCAATACACATGCAAAAGATTTCAAGTAAAATATTAGTTTCTCATTTGCATACTATTAAAAAGATGAAAATGTAGTGTACCTATTAAATTTTTAGCACAATAATCAAAACAAACAACAGAAAATGTATACTTAGTGAAATATATAAGAGTTTTACAAAATTTATAGAAATAATTTGTAGTATTGAACTAAAAAACAGATTGTGAAAAAGGTTATTAGAAATAAAAAAGTGATTATAATTTGTTTTAAGCTGATTACGGATTTCATTTTAAAAATTTCAAATATATTAATTTTTACATTTTACTTACTAAAAGCATAAAACAAATAAGACTACAAAGCACAAGTGGAAATACGTCTAAGCAAGCAACATTTTTACTCAGTTAAAAGAAATAATTTTGTTGTGTTGAATATAAATCAGTATTAAAAAAGTGATTAAAACTTGTTTTGAAATGATCAAACTTCATTTTAAGTATTTTCAATAAAAAAATTTTAATTAAATAAGATCACTAAGAATGCAATGAAATTACTTTAGAATATCAACACACGAATAAAACATTGAAGTGGATTCAATGACTCTGTAAACTCTGTTCTGTTGTTCACTGAACAACTGACCGAAAAAAACAACTGAACGAAACAAACGAACTAGTTCTTTTTGTTGTTGGGAACAAAAAGGAACAATCCGCAAAAGGAACAACTATGCCCAACTCTAATGTAACCCTCAAGTTAAGAAGAAGTCAGTCGTAAGCAGCTCTGGGCGAGTCAACATCATGCGTCGTCGGCAATTATTTCTTAAATGCAACCAGGCCACTGTGTTTATTGGCCTTCGAGGGTTTTGGGTCTCACTCGCTCTGATTGACTGATCTGCCCAAATTACCGCATAATCTTGCGGTTCTTTTGTGGAATTTCCGTAAGAACCACGTTGCTACTTACTATGTGAATGCATAGGTCGTGTACAGTTAGCCACAAAAACATTTTCAAGAATACTGTTAATAACATCATGGTTTTAGTCATCTGCAAATTTACTTTGTAGAATATGTAGTAAAAATAAATACTTTAAGAAATTGTTAAAGAATTTTCAAAAATCCAAGACTATCGATAGTATCGATGGCATCAAAAAATACTATCGAAACTATCGAATGGAGCCACTATCGATAATTTTGCAGTTCTCGTTTATCACCAAAACCAGCGTTACCGTTGAAAATGTTCACAAAGGTGCACAAAAAGGGGATTTAAAAAAAGGGAATGAAAGGGGGATTTCAAAAAAAGGGGCAAAATTTTCTTTTTCAATTTCAGTTTATTATTCAACTTTAAGCCCAATGGGCTACAAATTGTCTACATAATATAATACTAGATATAACAAAACTTTATAATAAAATATTTGGTGAAAATCTTAAAAACTAAAGTAGACTATTACAATAAATTTAACATACGTAAAGAATATTTATCAGTATATCACATACGTAAATATTTGTATAGGAGAGAGTTTAGGACAGATATTGTATTGTAGGAAAGCAAATAAATTAACAATTGCGTTCCTATTGTAAGAGATCATAAAGGCTACCCGACTGTAGAAATCGCAGATGTAAGGTAAATGTTAAATGTGATGTAAATGTAAAGGTTTGTGCGATTATATAATGCCTAAAAACGTGTCTGTGTTTTCGACATAAACAAAAAATCTTCTCCGTGCACACATGCATACATGCTAATTACTGTGCTCAGCCAACACGTATTTTTTATTTGAAATTGCGAGTTATTTGATGTCAAACGTGAAAATTCATATACATATGTACATAAGTATGTATAATATTTAAATTCGTGGAATTCATTTTGATTGAAATGTATATTAATGTTTTCATTAATCAAAGTTTTTTTAATAATTTCGCTAAAACTATTCTAATCTACTTTCTTTTGATTGCAAGTTTTAGCCTGTTAGAAAAAGCTACTTGTGAGTTTTTGAAATAAGTCACCTTTTAGAACGAAAATGCCTCCTAGGCGCATTTTTAAAAATTATTATAATTTTATTTAAATGAACTCAATTATAATAATTTTAATAGCAGATGTAACGCTCAAGTCTCTAACCGTAATACTTGTCATTGTACATTACCAGAACAGATTTTGAGCAACTTCTTCGGACAGACGAAGTACTTGGCTCCTTAATTTCCAAGAATGTCTATGCTTGCAGTATCACACATAAAAAACCTACAAACTGGTTTTTAAATAACCAAAACTGGTTGATTAAGTGACTTTTTTCCTTGTCGCCAACTCACTATTTTGACATAGGCATGTCATAGGCGGTAGTCAATTGGCCATCTCTGCATGACTTTTAAACTGACTACTAAATACTTATTTTTCAACTAATTTATAGTTAATTAATATTATAGTGAAAAAAAGATATATGTATATTTATATTAAATATATTATATATATACATACATACATGTGTATATTTAAATATATCTAGGTATATATAAATACATATACATATGTACATATATATAAATATTTATTATTATTATATTCGCTAAAAAATAAAAATACGAACCGCTCATAGAAAATATTATACATATTAAGTATTGAAATTATTTAGTTTATTTTTTCAAATCAAATACAGTTCTCGTTGTACCTTCATAGTGAACTAACGTCATAGCGGAGTTTTTTCTTACATACATACTAAACAAAAAAATATCATAAAAAAAATATTCGTAATACATATTATTAACTTTGATAAATAAGCTTTAATTGCTTCGTTAATATTTTTTACATAGTCATAAATAACAAAAACAAAAAAAACAGCAAACACAAACAAAGTGCCCTTGAGGAATACTCTATATGTGAACCTCAAAACAAATAAATGTGAAGTGAGTTATAACGGAAGAAATGCATATTTTACTCTGCGTTCTGATGCTCATAATGATAACAATAAAAATAAAAGACCTGATGATAGACTTACTGTGAGTTCGGAAGCTCTTAATAAAAATAAAAAATCTGATGATAGACTTTTTCTAACAAATCCACTTTTTCGACAGCGATCAACTTCGCTTTGTCCAATGCCTACTAGTGATTTTTTAACATTACAGTTGCCTAGTACTTCGTCAGTTAAGCCATTGAAATCATTCGCTTCGGGCTGTTAATGACCTAACCAAGTTATCACTACAGATAACAGTAGCTCAAAACCAAAGGTACAAGTCGGAATGGACAGATATATAACCGTGGTAAAGCGTGGGCGAAGCCTGAATTCTTCTAAAATTTCATCTGTTCCAAAGATATCTAGGGATACCAGCGCATCATCCACGAAGCGCCAAAATCGTTTTTCATTATTGCAAGACGATAACGACAAGACCACTTCATCATTTCAGAAGTCTTTTAAGCCACCACCTATATGAGGGGAAAAAATTCTAACGGGCTTTTAACAAAACTACTGTCGGCCATTGGTGAAAATATTTTTCACGTAATTCCAATTAAACGACGTAATATTGATGAAACTAAAATCCAAATATATGATGAAAACAATTTCCGAAAAATTGTAAATGATTTTGAAAAAAATAAAACACTTTTACACATACCAACTTAAGAGTGCTAAAGGCCTACAGATTGTACTAAAGGGCATAGATTCATATGTTGAGCCCGAAGAAGTAATTAACAGAGAAAAGGTCGCCCAACCCCTATTTCGCATTGAACTGGAGCCGAATGACACACAATTGAAAAAAATGAAACCCATCCATTCTGTTACACCGAAAAATCACAGTTGAAGAGCCACGTAAGCGTTCAGGTCCTGTACAGTGCCATAATTGCCAAGAATATGGCCATACAAAAACTTACTGCAATTACCTACAGTTTGTGTTATCTGCGGTGAATTGCATGGTACTGCTAGCTGCACTAAGCCAAAAGATCAAGCAGAAAACAAATGTAATTGTGGAGGTAATCACACTCATAACTATAGAGGATGCCCTGTATATTGTTTTGTTAAACAGACTATGAGTCAAAAACCTAAATTAGCTCCAGCCCAAACATTAAACGCGAACTCCGCCTCTTTTGGTCAAGTGAGTCAACCAGTTACTTCACGTGTATCGTATGCCGATGCTGCTAAGGCTAGTTCTAGTCCCTCACAAAATGTTTCACCGCAAAATAATTCAGCGAATGCAAACTCAGGCTTTAACTTTAGTCGTCTTGAAGCTACTATTGAGAATCTGGTGCTAACTATAAACAACTTTACAACAAATATGACTAGCATGATGCAAGAAATGCTGCGAATGCAGAATACACTGCTTCAAGCATTAGTTAACAAACCATGAACATGTTAAAAATATGTTTCTGGAACGCAAACGGCATTCGCCAGCATAAAAACGAACTTGAGCACTTCCTCATGGAAAAAAATATTGATATAATGTTGGTCTCTGATACTCATTTGACTTCAAGGAGCTTATTTAAAATAAATGGGTACACTCTATATGATTCAAAGAACCCGAGGGGGAGAGCATGAGATGGGTCATCAATTCTAATTAAGTCAAGACTTAAACACTATGTACTTGATAACATTTGTGAAGAACATCTACAAGCAACAAATATTTGTGTCGAAAATTTTGTTAAAAATTTCGTGATATCATCAATTTACTCCCCTCCCAGATTTGCAATTACTGAGGATCAATTCGAGGAATTCTACAATGCAAAACATACGTTCTGGGGTTCGCGTCTTATTACACCTAGAGGTCGGGCATTGTTCTATTAGTTATTTAAACAAAGTAAAACACAGTTTATTTAATAACGTTATAAATGTATTGAAAGTTTTCAAGGTAATGAAAAATAGCTTTCAATATTTTTCATTCATCAAAACAGTTTTACAAAAGGTTATTATGATTTATATAAACAAAGTTATTTTAAGTTTAAGTACAATATATTGTTGTAGATTGTACATTAACACCCCTTCTCAATATAACAAATATTGTACATAATATATAAAGTATTACATTAAGTTAAGTTAATCCTACTAATTCTCTAAATTTACAAATTTTAATTTTTTGCAAAGGTTTAGTAAATAAATCTGCTAACATCTGATCAGTTGGACAATATTTATAAATAATTCTATTTTGTCTTAACAAGTCCCTTACAAAATAATACTTAACGTCAATATGTTTGCTTCGTGGATTAATTTTCTCTTCTTGTATTATCTTGAGGCAACTTTGATTGTCCTCAAAAATAACGGGTTGTGATATTCTTATTTCGAACTCTTCTAAAATTTGTAATACCCACAACATTTCTTGAGATGCTTCTGCTAAGGCGACTAGTTCAGCTTCAGTTGAAGATAATGTAACATTTTGTTGTTTTCGGCTTGCGTAGTTAATTGTTGCATCTCCAAGCTTAAATACAAAACCGCTTGTGGATTTTCGACCATTTAATTCGCCTGCCCAGGCGGCATCAGCATATGCTTTCAGATCTAACAATGTTTTAGTTCCGACACATAGTTTTAAATGTTTAGTACCTTTTAGATATTTAATAATTCTTTTTATTTCTAACCAATCGCGTTCATTAGGGTTGCTTACTTTACGAGATAATATAGATACTGCAACTGATATATCAGGTCGCGTGTTATTAGAAAGATATAGTAAAGATCCAACCGCTTTCCTGTATAAATTGTTGTTTACTAAAAAAGAGCTATCATTGCAATCTTTTAAATATCCTGGATCCATTGGGACTGAAGAATTTTTGGCATCAGAAAGATCAAACTCATTTATAATTTTATCTATGTAATTTTCCTGAGATAAGTAAAATATTCCTTCTTCATTACGATGAATCTCAAGACCCAAATATAGTTTCAAATCACCCAGTTCAGTTATATCAAAATTTCTTTTCAAATTACTTATTTCATTTTTGATTAAAGTGCTATCTTTACTTGCAATTATAATGTCATCTACGTAAATTAATATGTAGACTTTTGAATTTTCAATAGTCTTAACGTAAAGACATGGTTCGGCTTTTCCCCTTCTGAATCCTGAATTAATTAAAACTTCATTAATTCGAAGGTTCCAAAAACGCGCTGACTGTTTCAACCCGTAGATGCTACGTTTTAGTTTACACACTAAATTTTCTTTACCAGGCTCTACAAACCCTTCCGGTTGACGTATATAAATTTCGGTATCTAACTCACCATTAAGAAATGCTGTTTTTACATCTACATGCTCTACCTTCATGTCATAAAAACTTGCGATTGCTAGTAATATTCTTAAATTTGATTGTTTAACCACCGGTGCAAAAACTTCGTCATAGTCTTCTCCATATTTCTGTGAAAACCCTTTAGCGACAAATCTTGCTTTGTATTTGTTATCTCCATCTGCAGACCTCTTCATTTTAAACACCCACTTACAGCCAACTAACTTAGAGGCTTCAGGCATTTCCACAAGCTCCCACGTATGATTGTCATATATAGATTTTATTTCATCTTTCATAGCTAACAACCAATTATCGCTATCTGATCTTGATATAGCTTCTTTGTAAATAACAGGATCTTTATTTTCACTAACTTTAAAACCGTATCGTTTAGGAGGAACATTTTTATTGTTTCTTGAAGAAATTCTTCTTACAACTGGTTGTACATCTTGTTCACATGGTAATTCAATTGAAGATGATGAACGTTCGGATTCAGATAAAGAATATGAAGAATATTCCTCAGCTGATTCGAATCCACTACAATCTTCAGAATTTGACGATTCTGCACACTCTGGTGTCGCCGGTGCTTTTTCTCGATCATATTCATTTTGTATAAAAAAATTAACCATATTCTCACCATATTGTTTTTCTTTTCCATAACAGGTATCTATGCAAGATTTCTTTGGCTCAATAAACTCAACATCTCTACTAATGATAATATTGCTAGTATTCACATCTATTAGCCGAAAAGCCTTTGATTCCTCACAATAGCCGACCAAATGGCACTTAACTGCAACATCATCCAGCTTTCTTCGTTTTTGTTTATTGATGTGTGCATATGCTGTTGATCCAAAAACACGAATATTTTTTAGATTTGGCTGTTTCTTAAACATCATTTCGTATGAAGTAAAATTGGTAGCGGAAGATAACATACGATTTTGAATGTAGTTAGCAGTATTCACACTTTCTCCTCAATATTTTAAATCAAAATCAGCATCATTTAACATACATCTTGCTATTTCCATAAGACTTCGGTTTTTCCTTTCTGCAACTCCATTCTGTTCGGGTGTATAAGGAGCAGTAAGTTGATGACTAATTCCCTTACCTTTTAAGTATTTGTCCATCCGTTTATTGCAGAATTCACCGCCGCGATCAGTTCTGATGGTTTTTAATCGTTTGCCCAATTTGTTCTCTGTTAATTCAATAAAATCTCTTATTCTCTCGAAAGCAACATCTTTAGTTTTCATAAAGTACACATAGCAGTAACGGCTGAAATCATCTATCAAGGTTAAAAAATATCGATTTCCTCCAGGGGTTTGTTGTTGCATTGGACCACATAAGTCTGCATGTACCAAATCCAAAATACCATCAGCTCTTGACATAGAAACTTTTGGAAATGGTTTTCTCGTTAATTTGGACTTTAAGCATATCTCGCACTTAAAATCACAATTACATTTCTTAATGTTCAGTCCCAATAACAGACCTTTGTCAATACTTGACTGGATTGCTTGAATATTTCTGTGGCCCAAACGACGATGCCATACATGAATACATTCTGATAAGCTTAAAGAAACTTTATTTGCATTATTTGACTGTTTAAGAACATACAAATTGTTTTTCAAAGTTGCTGTAGCTTTTACTTTCCCTTTTAAGGAAATTGAACAAAAATTTGCATCAAAAGATACACGAAAACCTTCGGCAGCTAATTTTCTCACTGATAATAAGCTTCCCTCTAATTTTGGAACGTATAAGACATCTCGAATACGGAAATTCTTATTTTCACATAGTAATTGACACTCACCAGTTCCACTTGACTTCAATTCTGTACCATCAGCTAAATAAATGACATCATTTTGTTGTTTGTTCAATTTAATAAAGCACCTTTCTTCGCAACACATGTGACATGTTGCTGCAGAGTCGATATACCAATCCGTATTTCCTTTTGTTGACGTAACACCAAAACAGAAGTTTCGATTTTCGTTATTAGTTGCAATTTTTGCCCGATTACCACCATTCGATTTCATTTTAGGACAATTTCTTCTAATATGCCCTGCCTTACCGCAAGAATAACATTTAGGAATAAACTTCTTCTTCTGAATCTTGACATCTGCTTCTTGCTCATTACCAAAGTTCCTTTTAAATTCTTGAATCAATTTTTCTTTAACAAAGTCAATTGTTAAATCAACTTCAGGACGCATTTCCAATGAAGAAATTAACGCATTGTATTCCTCTGGTAAACTGCCGAGTAAAAAAGCAACAACTCTATGCTCTCCCATTTCTTCACCCAAATCGTTTAATCTATCCACAATGTTCAAAAATTCCGTTATGTGTTCTTCCATCGATTGTCCCGTGCTCATTTTCTTCGTTGAAAGTTTACGAAGAAGACTAACTTTATTGGTAAGATTTGATTTTTCATGATGTTTGTTCAAGGCATTCCAAAAATCCTTGGCAGTCTTCAATTTCTTGATATGCACCTTCTGGGATTCTTCAATAGCTAGACCAATAGTAGCTCTTGCTTTGCCATCACGTAAAGTCCATTTATCATCTGGAGAATCTGGAACATTTGCAGTAATAATATCCCATAGTTCCCTTTCCAATAATAACAGTTCAATATTGAATTTCCAAGTATGATAGTTAGAATTTGAAAGTTTGGGAAATTGCATATTGGTACCATTCATCTTACTGCCGGCAATTTTTTTGTTTTATTTTAAATTGAAGAAAAAAGAAATAAAAACTATTTACAACGGTTTTAATCGCGTAACTCTGGGCCCATAACCTATTAGTTATTTAAACAAAGTAAAACACAGTTTATTTAATAACGTTATAAATGTATTGAAAGTTTTCAAGGTAATGAAAAATAGTTTTCAATATTTTTCATTCATCAAAACAGTTTTACAAAAGGTTATTATGATTTATATAAGCAAAGTTATTTTAAGTTTAAGTACAATATATTGCTGTAGATTGTACATTAACATGTTCAACACAATTTCAAAAATGGGCTTGGATATCATATCAAGTGGGGAGCCCACTTACTAGCCTACGGACATATAAAAAATTCCGGATGTTATAGATTTTGGAGTCATGAAAAATATCACTAGGGAATTAATTCATGTTGACGCTTCTGTAGATCTCTCCTCCGATCACGCTCCCACGATTGTTACAATTTGTAGCCCATTAAGAAGTGACTTCCCTGTCCCATATGTAAAGATGATCAACCGTTCTAATTGGCTGGGGTTCAAAAAATACCTCAGTAGCCATTGTACGGAAAATCCCATCCGCAGACTGGGTTTAATATAATTTATTCTACAGACATTGAACGTCTTTTACGTGAAAAAAATTACAGGACAACAGCACAGATCACCCCAAAATAAAATTAGATTTAAAGAGTGCACTAGACGACTCCAAGAGCTGCTTGCATATGAAAAAACTGTATGTCTTAAAAACTATCTGGAAAATCTCGATGCCACACCTGCATCTAATTACTCCTTGTGGCGAGCTGCTAGAAAGCTTAAAACACCCGTTGAATATAGACCACCTCTACGCGCTTCTACCGGAGGTTGGGCCAAAAGCGATACTGAAAAAGGTAACATATTTGTTGAGCATTTCAAATCCGTATTTACCCCAAACACATGTACTGGTGTTGTTGATTTACCGAGTGTAGTTACTCTACCCCCTCGACACATAAAATTTAAGACGCGTGATGTTCACAAAGTAATTGCTGAACTCAACCCGAAGAAAGTTCCAGGAATTGATGGAATAAGTAACAATATGCTGATATATTTGCCCTATATTGCAATTAGAATCCTGTTATTTATTTTGAACGCCATTTTACGACTGGAGAATTATCCACAAAGCTGGAAGCTTGCGAAGGTCAAAATGATTCCATAGCCGGGCAAAGACCTTACCAAGGCTGAGTCATACAGGCCAATAAGTCTGCTATCAACAATGTCAAAACTTTTCGAAAAACTGCTCATGAAAAAATTGTCCCCTATTCTAAGAGGTAGTGGATGCATCCCAGACCATCAATTTGGTTTTAGAAGTCAGCACAGCACCATTGAACAAACTCATAGATTGGTGAAATTTATAAGAAAAACTTTTGAAGAAAAAATTTTTTGGTTTGCCCTGTTTATTGACGTTTCTCCGGCATTTGATAAAGTGTGGCATGAAGGCCTTATTTTAAAATTAAAATCATATTTACCAATAAATTTTCTGAATCTATTAGAAAACTACATAACTACCCGAAAGTTTACGGTTGTGGAATGAGAATTCATGAGTCTGCTCGAATCTATATCATCCGGTGTGCCACAGGGGAACATACTGGGGCCAGTTTTGTATTTGATTTATACTTGTGATATGTCTTTGAGCAACAATATCCATACATCTACGTTTGCCGATGATACAGCCTGCCTTAGTATGCACAAAAACCCGCACGAGGCTTCCCGATATCTGCAAGAACATATTACACAGTTGGGAATCTGGTTGAACTTATGGAGAATTAAAGTCAATGAACAAAAGTGTGTCCATACAACGTTTACCCTAAGAAGAGGTACTTGTTTCCCCATTCGAATCAACAATCAAAATATTCCTCAACATTCCCAATTGAAATACCTTAGTATACACCTTGATCGAAGGCTTACATGGAAACATCATATTGACTTTAAGCTAACTCAGATGAAACTTAAGTTATCTCAAATACACTGGTTGATTGGCAGAAATTCAACACTTAGCCTGGACTGTAAACTTTTAATATACAAGTCGCTTTTGAAGCCAATATGGTGTTACGGTATCCAGTTATAGGGCACTGCTTCAGCTTCCAATGTAGAGAGAATCCAACGAAGGCAAAACAAAATTGTACGGTTAATAACATCGGCTCCATGGTACATCAAAAATTCCAATATCCATCGTGATTTAAATATGCCAATAGTGATTGAAGAAATTGCAAAATACGCAAGCAAATATCTAACAAAACTCGAGTCACATCCTAATCCGCTTGCTCGTAATATTTTGAACTTAACTGGACACATCCGCTTAAAAAAGAGGGACACAAGGGCTCTATTACTCAACACTCCAGATGGGATTTCTTGAAAATACTTTTTTTTATACTTTTTATACATTTTTTTCTTTTTTGGATTATCACTACTTATGTATTTATAACTATTAACAAGTTTATGTCCGACAGTGGTCGGTCCTAATAATTATATTTTAGATTTAAGATTTGAATACTTATTGTTAGTTCATATTTGAAGATATGTATTAAAAAAAAAAAAGTTTCTAAGCTTTTGGGCATAAAACGTAAGGTGTCTAGAAATTTAAGTTCAAGATTGAAACTATCATTCATTTTTGTATATGTTGATAAAGTTGATAAAGATATGTAACATTCTTTATTTAGCGGAAGGACTTTTATGTTGTCAGACTTTTCTCCTAACTCTTTAACCAAAAGATGTCAGTCATAAGACGAATAATTATGAAAATAAATAGGGATACATTTTGGTTGTTGATACTTTAAGTTGCACATATTATGAGCTGCACCTCTAAATTTGCCAGTTACATGACAATGATCCCATACGCGATCACTACCTAAAAATGTATCCAACTAAACGAGGTAATATTGATGAAACTAAAATCCAAATATATGATGAAAACAATTTCCGAAAAATTGTAAATGATTTTGAAAAAAATAAAACAAACTTTTACACATACCAACTTAAGATTGCTAAAGGCCTACATATAGTACTAAAGGACATAGATTCATATGTTGCGCCCGAAGAAGTAAAATGTGCACTTCTAGACCAAGGATTTAAGGTAAAATATGTTACTAATATATTTAACAGAGAAAAGGTCGCCCAACCCCTATTTCGCATTGAACTGGAGCCGAATGACATACAATTGAAAAAAATGAAACCCATCCAATTTATAGCGTAAAGTTTCTGTTACACCGAAAAATCACAGTTGAAGAGCCACGTAAGCGTGGCTCTTCAGGTCCTGTACAGTGCCATAATTGCCAAGAATATGGCCATACAAAAACTTACTGCAATTTACCTACAGTTTGTGTTATCTGCAGTGAATTGCATGGTACTGCTAGCTGCACTAAGCCAAAAGAACAAGCAGAAAAAAAATTTAGTAATTGTGGAGGTAATCACACCGCTAACTACAGAGGATGCCCTGTATATTCTTTTGTTAAACAGACTATGAATCAAAAACCTAAATTAGCTCCAACCCACCCATTAAACGCGTACTCCGCTTCTTTTGCTCAAGTGAGTCAAGCAGTTACTTCACATGTATCGTATGCCGATGCTGCTAAGGCTAGTTCTAATCCCTCACAAAATGTTTCACCGCAAAATAAAACAGCGAATGCAAACTCAGGCTTTAACTTTAGTCGCCTTGAAGCTACTATTGAGAATCTGGTGCTAACTATAAACAACTTTACAACAAATATGACTAGCATGATGCAAGAAATACTGCGAATGCAGAATACACTGCTTTAAGCATTAGTTAACAAACCATGAACATGTTAAAAATATGTTTCTGGAACGCAAACGGCATTCGCCAGCATAAAAACGAACTTGAGCACTTCCTCATGGAAAAAAATATTGATATAATGTTGGTCTCTGAGACTCATTTGACTTCAAGGAGCTTATTTAAAATAAATGGGTACACTCTATATGATTCAAAGAACCCGAGGGGGAGAGCATGCGGTGGGTCAGCAATTCTAATTAAGTCAAGACTCAAACACTATGTCCTTGATAACATTTGTGAAGAACATCTACAAGCAACAAATATTTGTGTCGAAAATTTTGTTAAACATTTCGTGATATCATCAATTTACTTCCTTCCCAGATTCGCAATTACTGAGGATCAATTCGAGGAATTCTACAATGCAAAACATACGTTCTGGGGTTCGCGTCTTATTACACCTAGAGGTCGGGCATTGTTCAACACAATTTCAAAAATGGGCTTGGATATCATTTCAAGTGGGGAGCCCACTTACTAGCCTACGGACATATAAAAAATTCCGGATGTTATAGATTTTGGAGTCATGAAAAATATCACTAGGGAATTAATTCATGTTGACGCTTCTGTAGATCTCTCCTCCGATCACGCTCCCACGATTGTTACAATTTGTAGCCCATTAAGAAGTGACTTCCCTGTCCCATATGTAAAGATGATCAACCGTTCTAATTGGCTGGGGTTCAAAAAATACCTCAGTAGCCATTGTACGGAAAATCCCATCCGCAGACTGGGTTTAATAGAATTTATTCTACAGACATTGAACGTCTTTTACGTGAAAAAAATTACAGGAATGGCAACAGCACAGATCACCCCAAAATAAAATTAGATTTAAAGAGTGCAGTAGACGATTCCAAGAGCTGCTTGCATATGAAAAAACTGTATGTCTTAAAAATTATCTGGAAAATCTCGATGCCACATCTGCATCTAATTACTCCTTGTGGCGAGCTGCTAGAAAGCTTAAAACACCCGTTGAATATAGACCACCTCTACGCGCTTCTACCGGAGGTTGGGCCAAAAGCGATACTGAAAAAGGTAACATATTTGTTGAGCATTTCAAATCCGTATTTACCCCAAACACATGTACTGGTGTTGTTGATTTACCGAGTATAGTTACTCTACCCCATCGACCCATAAAATTTAAGACACGTGATGTTCACAAAGTAATTGCTGAACTCAACCCGAAGAAAGTTCCAGGATATATTTGCCCCATATTGCAATTAGAATCCTGTTATTTATTTTGAACGCCATTTTACGACTGGAGAATTATCCACAAAGCTGGAAGCTTGCGAAGGTCAAAATGATTCCAAAGCCGGGCAAAGACCTTACCAAGGCTGAGTCATACAGGCCAATAAGTCTGCTATCAACAATGTCAAAACTTTTCGAAAAACTGCTCATGAAAAAATTGTCCCCTATTCTAAGAGGTAGTGGATGCATCCCAGACCATCAATTTGGTTTTAGAAGTCAGCATAGCACCATTGAACAAACTCATAGATTGGTGAAATTTATAAGAAAAACTTTTGAAGAAAAAATTTATTGTTCTGCCCTGTTTATTGACGTTTCTCAGGCATTTGATAAAGTGTGGCATGAAGGCCTTATTTTAAAATTTAAATCATATTTACCAATAAATTTTCTGAATCTATTAGAAAACTACATAACTACCCGAAAGTTTACGGTTGTGGAATGAGAATTCATGAGTCTGCCCGAATCTATATCATCCGGTGTGCCACAGGGGAACATACTGGGGCCAGTTTTGTATTTGATTTATACTTGTGATATGCCTTTGAGCAACAATATCCATACATCTACGTTTGCCGATGATACAGCCTGCCTTAGTATGCACAAAAACCCGCACGAGGCTTCCCGATATCTGCAAGAACATATTACACAGTTGGGAATTTGGTTGAACTTATGGAGAATTAAAGTCAATGAACAAAAGTGTGTCCATACAACGTTTACCCTAAGAAGAGATACTTGTTTCCCCATTCGAATCAACAATCAAAATATTCCTCAACATTCCCAATTGAAATACCTTGGTATACACCTTGATCGAAGGCTTACATGGAAACATCATATTGACTTTAAGCTAACTCAGATGAAACTTAAGTTATCTCAAATACACTGGTTGATTGGCAGAAATTCAACACTTAGTTTGAACTGTAAACTTTTAATATACAAGTCGCTTTTGAAGCCAATATGGTGTTACGGTATCCAGTTATAGGGCACTGCTTCAGCTTCCAATGTAGAGAGAATCCAACAAAGGCAAAACAAAATTGTACGGTTAATAACATCGGCTCCATGGTACATCAAAAATTCCAATATCCATCGTGATTTAAATATGCCAATAGTGATTGAAGAAATTGCAAAATACGCAAGCAAATATCTAACAAAACTCGAGTCACATCCTAATCCGCTTGCTCGTAATATTTTGAACTTAACTGGACACATCCGCTTAAAAAAGAGGGACACAAGGGCTCTATTACTCAACACTCCAGATGGGATTTCTTGAAAATACTTTTTTTATACTTTTTATACATTTTTTTCTTTTTTGGATTATCACTACTTATGTATTATTTATAACTATTAACAAGTTTATGTCCGACAGTGGTCGGTCCTAATAATTATATTTTAGATTTAAGATTTGAATAGTTATTGTTAGTTCATATTTGAAGATACAATAAATAAATACATGTATTAAAAAAAAAAAAAAAGTTTCTAAGCTTTTGGGCATAAAACGTAAGGTGTCTAGAAATTTAAGTTCAAGATTGAAACCGTCATTCATTTTTGTATATGTTGATAAAGTTGATAAAGATATGTAACATTCTTTATTTAGCGGAAGGACTTTTATGTTGTCAGACTTTTCTCCTAACTCTTTAACCAAAAGATGTCAGTCATGAGACGAATAATTATGAAAATAAATAGGGATACATTTTGGTTGTTGATACTTTAAGTTGCACATATTATGAGCTGCACCTCTAAATTTGCCAGTTACATGACAATGATCCCATACGCGATCACTACCTAAAAATGTATCCAACTAAACGAGGTAATATTGATGAAACTAAAATCCAAATATATGATGAAAACAATTTCCGAAAAATTGTAAATGATTTTGAAAAAAATAAAACAAACTTTTACACATACCAACTTAAGAGTGCTAAAGGCCTACATATAGTACTAAAGGACATAGATTCATATGTTGAGCCCGAAGAAGTAAAATGTGCACTTCTAGACCAAGGATTTAAGGTAAAATATGTTACTAATATATTTAACAGAGAAAAGGTCGCCCAACCCCTATTTCGCATTGAACTGGAGCCGAATGACATACAATTGAAAAAAATGAAACCCATCCAATTTATAGCGTAAAGTTTCTGTTACACCGAAAAATCACAGTTGAGGAGCCACGTAAGCGTTCAGGTCCTGTACAGTGTCAGAATTGCCAAGAATATGGCCATACAAAAACTTACTGCAATTTACCTACAGTTTGTGTTATCTGCGGTGAATTGCATGGTACTGCTAGCTGCACTAAGCCAAAAGAACAAGCAGAAAAAAAATTTAGTAATTGTGGAGGTAATCACACCGCTAACTACAGAGGATGCCCTGTATATTCTTTTGTTAAACAGACTATGAATCAAAAACCTAAATTAGCTCCAACCCACCCATTAAACGCGTACTCCGCTTCTTTTGCTCAAGTGAGTCAAGCAGTTACTTCACATGTATCGTATGCCGATGCTGCTAAGGCTAGTTCTAGTCCCTCACAAAATGTTTCACCGCAAAATAAAACAGCGAATGCAAACTCAGGCTTTAACTTTAGTCGCCTTGAAGCTACTATTGAGAATCTGGTGCTAACTATAAACAACTTTACAACAAATATGACTAGCATGATGCAAGAAATGCTGCGAATGCAGAATACACTGCTTCAAGCATTAGTTAACAAACCATGAACATGTTAAAAATATGTTTCTGGAACGCAAACGGCATTCGCCAGCATAAAAACGAACTTGAGCACTTCCTCATGGAAAAAAATATTGATATAATGTTGGTCTCTGAGACTCATTTGACTTCAAGGAGCTTATTTAAAATAAATGGGTACACTCTATATGATTCAAAGAACCCGAGGGGGAGAGCATGCGGTGGGTCAGCAATTCTAATTAGGTCAAGACTCAAACACTATGTCCTTGATAACATTTATGAAGAACATCTACAAGCAACAAATATTTGTGTCGAAAATTTTGTTAAACATTTCGTGATATCATCAATTTACTTCCTTCCCATATTCGCAATTACTGAGGATCAATTCGAGGAATTCTACAATGCAAAACATACGTTCTGGGGTTCGCGTCTTATTACACTTAGAGGTCGGGCATTGTTCAACACAATTTCAAAAATGGGCTTGGATATCATTTCAAGTGGGGAGCCCACTTACTAGCCTACGGACATATAAAAAATTCCGGATGTTATAGATTTTGGAGTCATGAAAAATATCACTAGGGAATTAATTCATGTTGACGCTTCTGTAGATCTCTCCTCCGATCACGCTCCCACGAGTGTTACAATTTGTAGCCCATTAAGAAGTGACTTCCCTGTCCCATATGTAAAGATGATCAACCGTTCTAATTGGCTGGGGTTCAAAAAATACCTCAGTAGCCATTGTACGGAAAATCCCATCCGCAGACTGGGTTTAATAGAATTTATTCTACAGACATTGAACGTCTTTTACGTGAAAAAAATTACAGGAATGGCAACAGCACAGATCACCCCAAAATAAAATTAGATTTAAAGAGTGCACTAGACGACTCCAAGAGCTGCTTGCATATGAAAAAACTGTATGTCTTCAAAATTATCTGGAAAATCTCGATGCCACACCTGCATCTAATTACTCCTTGTGGCGAGCTGCTAGAAAGCTTAAAACACCCGTTGAATATAGACCACCTCTACGAGCTTCTACCGGAGGTTGGGCCAAAAGCGATACTGAAAAAGGTAACATATTTGTTGAGCATTTCAAATCCGTATTTACCCCAAACACATGTACTGGTGTTGTTGATTTACCGAGTGTAGTTACTCTACCCCCTCGACCCATAAAATTTAAGACGCGTGATGTTCACAAAGTAATTGCTGAACTCAACCCGAAGAAAGTTCCAGGAATTGATGGAATAAGTAACAATATGCTGATATATTTGCCCCATATTGCAATTAGAATCCTGTTATTTATTTTGAACGCCATTTTACGACTGGAGAATTATCCACAAAGCTGGAAGCTTGCGAAGGTCAAAATGATTCCAAAGCCGGGCAAAGACCTTACCAAGGCTGAGTCATACAGGCCAATAAGTCTGCTATCAACATTGTCAAAACTTTTCGAAAAACTGCTCATGAAAAAATTGTCCCCTATTCTAAGAGGTAGTGGATGCATCCCAGACCATCAATTTGGTTTTAGAAGTCAGCATAGCACCATTTAACAAACTCATAGATTGGTGAAATTTATAAGAAAAACTTTTGAAGAAAAAATTTATTGTTCTGCCCTGTTTATTGACGTTTCTCAGGCATTTGATAAAGTGTGGCATGAAGGCCTTATTTTAAAATTTAAATCATATTTACCAATAAATTTTCTGAATCTATTAGAAAACTACATAACTACCCGAAAGTTTACGGTTTTGGAATGAGAATTCATGAGTCTGCCCGAATCTATATCATCCGGTGTGCCACAGGGGAACATATTGGGGCCAGTTTTGTATTTGATTTATACTTGTGATATGCCTTTGAGCAACAATATCCATACATCTACGTTTGCCGATGATACAGCCTGCCTTAGTATGCACAAAAACCCGCACGAGGCTTCCCGATATCTGCAAGAACATATTACACAGTTGGGAATCTGGTTGAACTTATGGAGAATTAAAGTCAATGAACAAAAGTGTGTCCATACAACGTTTACCCTAAGAAGAGATACTTGTTTCCCCATTCGAATCAACAATCAAAATATTCCTCAACATTCCCAATTGAAATACCTTGGTATACACCTTTATCGAAGGCTTACATGGAAACATCATATTGACTTTAAGCTAACTCAGATGAAACTTAAGTTATCTCAAATACACTGGTTGATTGGCAGAAATTCAACACTTAGCCTGGACTGTAAACTTTTAATATACAAGTCGCTTTTGAAGCCAATATGGTGTTACGGTATCCAGTTATAGGGCACTGCTTCAGCTTCCAATGTAGAGAGAATCCAACGAAGGCAAAATAAAATTGTACGGTTAATAACATCGGCTCCATGGTACATCAAAAATTCCAATATGCATCGTGATTTAAAATAAATGGGTACACTCTATATGATTCAAAGAACCCGAGGGGGAGAGCATGCGGTGGGTCAGCAATTCTAATTAAGTCAATACTCAAACACTATGTCCTTGATAACATTTGTGAAGAACATATACAAGCAACAAATATTTGTGTCGAAAATTTTGTTAAAAATTTCGTGATGTCATCAATTTATTTCCTTCCCAGATTCGCAATTACTGAGGATCAATTCGAGGAATTCTACAATGCAAAATATACGTTCTGGGGTTCGCGTCTTATTACACCTAGAGGTCGGGCATTGTTCAACACAATTTCAAAAATGGGCTTGGATATCATTTCAAGTGGGGAGCCCACTTACTAGCCTACGGACATATAAAAAATTCCGGATGTTATAGATTTTGGAGTCATGAAAAATATCACTATTGAATTAATTCATATTGACGCTTCTGTAGATCTCTCCTCCGATCACCCTCCCACGATTGTTACAATTTGTAGCCCATTAAGAAGTGACTTCCCTGTCCCATATGTAAAGATGATCAACCGTTCTAATTGGCTGGGGTTCAAAAAATACCTCAGTAGCCATTGTACGGAAAATCCCATCCGCAGACTGGGTTTAATATAATTTATTCTACAGACATTGAACGTCTTTTACGTGAAAAAAATTACAGGAATGGCAACAGCACAGATCACCCCAAAATAAAATTAGATTTAAAGAGTGCACTAGACGACTCCAAGAGCTGCTTGCATATGAAAAAACTGTATGTCTTAAAAATTATCTGGAAAATCTCGATGCCACACCTGCATCTAATTACTCCTTGTGTCGAGCTGCTAGAAAGCTTAAAACACCCGTCCGCAGACTGGGTTTAATAGAATTTATTTTACAGACATTGAACGTCTTTTACGTGAAAAAAATTACAGGAATGGCAACAGCACAGATCACCCCAAAATAAAATTAGATTTAAAGAGTGCACTAGACGACTCCAAGAGCTGTTTGCATATGAAAAAACTGTATGTCTTAAAAATTATCTGGAAAATCTCGATGCCACACCTGCATCTAATTACTCCTTGTGGCGAGCTGCTAGAAAGCTTAAAACACCCGTTGAATATAGACCACCTCTACGCGCTTCTACCGGAGGTTGGGCCAAAAGCGATACTGAAAAAGGTAACATATTTGTTGAGCATTTCAAATCCGTATTTACCCCAAACACATGTACTGGTGTTGTTGATTTACCGAGTGTAGTTACTCTACCCCCTCGACCCATAAAATTTAAGACGCGTGATGTTCACAAAGTAATTGCTGAACTCAACCCGAAGAAAGTTCCAGGAATTGATGGAATAAGTAACAATATGCTGATATATTTGCCCCATATTGCAATTAGAATCCTGTTATTTATTTTGAACGCCATTTTACGACTGGAGAATTATCCACAAAGCTGGAAGCTTGCGAAGGTCAAAATGATTCCAAAGCCGGGCAAAGACCTTACCAAGGCTGAGTCATACAGGCCAATAAGTCTGCTATCAACAATGTCAAAACTTTTCGAAAAACTGCTCATGAAAAAATTTTCCCCTATTCTAAGAGGTAGTGGATGCATCCCAGACCATCAATTTGGTTTTAGAAGTCAGCATAGCACCATTGAACAAACTCATAGATTGGTGAAATTTATAAGAAAAACTTTTGAAGAAAAAATTTATTGTTCTGCCCTGTTTATTGACGTTTCTCAGGCATTTGATAAAGTGTGGCATGAAGGCCTTATTTTAAAATTTAAATCATATTTACCAATAAATTTTCTGAACCTATTAGAAAACTACATAATGTGGAATGAGAATTCATGAGTCTGCCCGAATCTATATCATCCGGTGTGCCACAGGGGAACATATTGGGGCCAGTTTTGTATATGATTTATACTTGTGATATGCCTTTGAGCAACAATATCCATACATCTACGTTTGCCGATGATACAGCCTGCCTTAGTATGCACAAAAACCCGCACGAGGCTTCCCGATATCTGCAAGAACATATTACACAGTTGGGAATCTGGTTGAACTTATGGAGAATTAAAGTCAATGAACAAAAGTGTGTCCATACAACGTTTACCCTAAGAAGAGATACTTGTTTCCCCATTCGAATCAACAATCAAAATATTCCTCAACATTCCCAATTGAAATACCTTGGTATACACCTTGATCGAAGGCTTACATGGAAACATCATATTGACTTTAAGCTAACTCAGATGAAACTTAAGTTATCTCAAATACACTGGTTGATTGGCAGAAATTCAACACTTAGCCTGGACTGTAAACTTTTAATATACAAGTCGCTTTTGAAGCCAATATGGTGTTACGGTATCCAGTTATAGGGCACTGCTTCAGCTTCCAATGTAGAGAGAATCCAACAAAGGCAAAACAAAATTGTACGGTTAATAACATCGGCTCCATGGTACATCAAAAATTCCAATATCCATCGTGATTTAAAATAAATGGGTACAGTCTATATGATTCAAAGAACCCGAGGGGGAGAGCATGCGGTGGGTCAGCAATTCTAATTAAGTCAAGACTCAAACACTATGTCCTTGATAACATTTGTGAAGAACATCTACAAGCAACAAATATTTGTGTCGAAAGTTTTGTTAAAAATTTCGTGATATCATCAATTTACTTCCTTCCCAGATTCGCAATTACTGAGGATCAATTCGAGGAATTCTACAATGCAAAACATACGTTCTGGGGTTCGCGTCTTATTACACCTAGAGGTAGGGCATTGTTCCACACAATTTCAAAAATGGGCTTGGATACCATTTCAAGTGGGGAGCCCACTTACTAGCCTACGGACATATAAAAAATTCCGGATGTTATAGATTTTGGAGTCATGAAAAATATCACTAGGGAATTAATTCATGTTGACGCTTCTGTAGATCTCTCCTCCGATCACGCTCCCACGATTGTTACAATTTGTAGCCCATTAAGAAGTGACTTCCCTGTCCCATATGTAAAGATGATCAACCGTTCTAATTGGCTGGGGTTCAAAAAATACCTCAGTAGCCATTGTACGGAAAATCCCATCCGCAGACTGGGTTTAATAGAATTTATTCTACAGACATTGAACGTCTTTTACGTGAAAAAAATTACAGGAATGGCAACAGCACAGATCACCCCAAAATAAAATTAGATTTAAAGAGTGCACTAGACGACTCCAAGAGCTGCTTGCATATGAAAAAACTGTATGTCTTAAAAATTATCTGGAAAATCTCGATGCCACACCTGCATCTAATTACTCCTTGTGGCGAGCTGCTAGAAAGCTTAAAACACCCGTTGAATATAGACCACCTCTACGCGCTTCTACCGGAGGTTGGGCCAAAAGCGATACTGAAAAAGGTAACATATTTGTTGAGCATTTCAAATCCGTATTTACCCCAAACACATGTACTGGTGTTGTTGATTTACCGAGTGTAGTTACTCTACCCCCTCGACCCATAAAATTTAAGACGCGTGATGTTCACAAAGTAATTGCTGAACTCAACCCGAAGAAAGTTCCAGGAATTGATGGAATAAGTAACAATATGCTGATATATTTGCCCCATATTGCAATTAGAATCCTGTTATTTATTTTGAACGCCATTTTACGACTGGAGAATTATCCACAAAGCTGGAAGCTTGCGAAGGTCAAAATGATTCCAAAGCCGGGCAAAGACCTTACCAAGGCTGAGTCATACAGGCCAATAAGTCTGCTATCAACAATGTCAAAACTTTTCGAAAAACTGCTCATGAAAAAATTGTCCCCTATCCTAAGAGGTAGTGGATGCATCCCAGACCATCAATTTGGTTTTAGAAGTCAGCATAGCACCATTGAACAAACTCATAGATTGGTGAAATTTATAAGAAAAACTTTTGAAGAAAAAATTTATTGTTCTGCCCTGTTTATTGACGTTTCTCAGGCATTTGATAAAGTGTGGCATGAAGGCCTTATTTTAAAATTTAAATCATATTTACCAATAAATTTTCTGAATCTATTAGAAAACTACATAATGTGGAATGAGAATTCATGAGTCTGCACGAATCTATATCATCCGGTGTGCCACAGGGGAACATATTGGGGCCAGTTTTGTATATGATTTATACTTGTGATATGCCTTTGAGCAACAATATCCATACATCTACGTTTGCCGATGATACAGCCTGCCTTAGTATGCACAAAAACCCGCACGAGGCTTCCCGATATCTGCAAGAACATATTACACAGTTGGGAATCTGGTTGAACTTATGGAGAATTAAAGTCAATGAACAAAAGTGTGTCCATACAACGTTTACCCTAAGAAGAGATACTTGTTTCCCCATTCGAATCAACAATCAAAATATTCCTCAACATTCCCAATTGAAATACCTTGGTATACACCTTGATCGAAGGCTTACATGGAAACATCATATTGACTTTAAGCTAACTCAGATGAAACTTAAGTTATCTCAAATACACTGGTTGATTGGCAGAAATTCAACACTTAGCCTGGACTGTAAACTTTTAATATACAAGTCGCTTTTGAAGCCAATATGGTGTTACGGTATCCAGTTATAGGGCACTGCTTCAGCTTCCAATGTAGAGAGAATCCAACAAAGGCAAATCAAAATTGTACGGTTAATAACATCGGCTCCATGGTACATCAAAAATTCCAATATCCATCGTGATTTAAATATGCCAATAGTGATTGAAGAAATTGCAAAATACGCAAGCAAATATCTAACAAAACTCGAGTCACATCCTAATCCGCTTGCTCGTAATATTTTGAACTTAACTGGACACATCCGCTTAAAAAAGAGGGACACAAGGGCTCTATTACTCAACACTCCAGATGGGATTTCTTGAAAATACTTTTTTTATACTTTTTATAAATTTTTTTCTTTTTTGGATTATCACTACTTATGTATTATTTATAACTATTAACAAGTTTATGTCCGACAGTGGTCGGTCCTAATAATTATATTTTAGATTTAAGATTTGAATACTTATTGTTAGTTCATATTTGAAGATACAATAAATAAATACATGTATTAAAAAAAAAGTTTCTAAGCTTTTGGGCATAAAACGTAAGGTGTCTAGAAATTTAAGTTCAAGATTGAAACCGTCATTCATTTTTGTATATGTTGATAAAGTTGATAAAGATATATAACATTCTTTATTTAGCGGAAGGACTTTTATGTTGTCAGACTTTTCTCCTAACTCTTTAACCAAAAGATAAATAAATAGGGATACATTTTGGTTGTTGATACTTTAAGTTGCACATATTATGAGCTGCACCTCTAAATTTGCCAGTTACATGACAATGATCCCATACGCGATCACTAACTAAACATGTATCAAACTAAACGAGGTAATATTGATGAAACTAAAATCCAAATATATGATGAAAACAATTTCCGAAAAATTGTAAATGATTTTGAAAAAAATAAAACAAACTTTTACACATACCAACTTAAGAGTGCTAAAGGCCTACATATAGTACTAAAGGACATAGATTCATATGTTGAGCCCGAAGAAGTAAAATGTGCACTTCTAGACCAAGGATTTAAGGTAAAATATGTTACTAATATATTTAACAGAGAAAAGGTCGCCCAACCCCTATTTCGCATTGAACTGGAGCCGAATGACATACAATTGAAAAAAATAAAACCCATCCAATTTATAGCGTAAAGTTTCTGTTACACCGAAAAATCACAGTTGAAGAGCCACGTAAGCGTTCAGGTCCTGTACAGTGCCATAATTGCCAAGAATATGGCCATACAAGAACTTACTGCAATTTACATACAGTTTGTGTTATCTGCGGTGAATTGCATGGTACTGCTAGCTGCACTAAGCCAAAAGAACAAGCAGAAAAAAATTTAGTAATTGTGGAGGTAATCACACCGCTAACTACAGAGGATGCCCTGTATATTCTTTTGTTAAACAGACTATGAATCAAAAACCTAAATTAGCTCCAACCCACCCATTAAACGCGTACTCCGCTTCTTTTGCTCAAGTGAGTCAAGCAGTTACTTCACATGTATCGTATGCCGATGCTGCTAAGGCTAGTTCTAGTCCCTCACAAAATGTTTCACCGCAAAATAAAACAGCGAATGCCAACTCAGGCTTTAACTTTAGTCGCCTTGAAGCTACTATTGAGAATCTGGTGCTAACTATAAACAACTTTACAACAAATATGACTAGCATGATGCAAGAAATGCTGCGAATGCAGAATACACTGCTTCAAGCATTAGTTAACAAACCATGAACATGTTAAAAATATGTTTCTGGAACGCAAACGGCATTCGCCAGCATAAAAACGAACTTGAGCACTTCCTCATGGAAAAAAATATTGATATAATGTTGGTCTCTGAGACTCATTTGACTTCAAGGAGCTTATTTAAAATAAATGGGTACACTCTATATGATTCAAAGAACCCGAGGGGGAGAGCATGCGGTGGGTCAGCAATTCTAATTAAGTCAAGACTCAAACACTATGTCCTTGATAACATTTGTGAAGAACATCTACAAGCAACAAATATTTGTCGAAAATTTTGTTAAAAATTTCGTGATATCATCAATTTACTCCCCTCCCAGATTCGCAATTACTGAGGATCAATTCGAGGAATTCTACAATGCAAAACATACGTTCTGGGGTTCGCGTCTTATTACACCTAGAGCTCGGGCATTGTTCAACACAATTTCAAAAATGGGCTTGGATATCATTTCAAGTGGGGAGCCCACTTACTAGCCTACGGACATATAAAAAATTCCGGATGTTATAGATTTTGGAGTCATGAAAAATATCACTAGGGAATTAATTCATGTTGACGCTTCTGTAGATCTCTCCTCCGATCACTCTCCCACGATTGTTACAATTTGTAGCCCATTAAGAAGTGACTTCCCTGTCCCATATGTAAAGATGATCAACCGTTCTAATTGGCTGGGGTTCAAAAAATACCTCAGTAGCCATTGTACGGAAAATCCCATCCGCAGACTGGGTTTAATAGAATTTATTCTACAGACATTGAACGTCTTTTACGTGAAAAAAGGACAGGAATGGCAACAGCACAGATCACCCCAAAATAAAATTAGATTTAAAGAGTGCACTAGACGACTCCAAGAGCTGCTTGCATATGAAAAAACTGTATGTCTTAAAAATTATCTGGAAAATCTCGATGCCACACCTGCATCTAATTACTCCTTGTGGCGAGCTGCTAGAAAGCTTAAAACACCCGTTGAATATAGACCACCTCTACGCGCTTCTACCGGAGGTTGGGCCAAAAGCGATACTGAAAAAGGTAACATATTTGTTGAGCATTTCAAATCCGTATTTACCCCAAACACATGTACTGGTGTTGTTGATTTACCGAGTGTAGTTACTCTACCCCCTCGACCCATAAAATTTAAGACACGTGATGTTCACAAAGTAATTGCTGAACTCAACCCGAAGAAAGTTCCAGGAATTGATGGAATAAGTAACAATATGCTGATATATTTGCCCCATATTGCAATTAGAATCCTGTTATTTATTTTGAACGCCATTTTACGACTGGGGAATTATCCACAAAGCTGGAAGCTTGCGAAGGTCAAAATGATTCCAAAGCCGGGCAAAGACCTTACCAAGGCTGAGCCATACAGGCCAATAAGTCTGCTATCAACAATGTCAAAACTTTTCGAAAAACTGCTCATGAAAAAATTGTCCCCTATTCTAAGAGGTAGTGGATGCATCCCAGACCATCAATTTGGTTTTAGAAGTCAGCATAGCACCATTGAACAAACTCATAGATTGGTGAAATTTATAAGAAAAAGTTTTGAAGAAAAAATTTATTGTTCTGCCCTGTTTATTGACGTTTCTCAGGCATTTGATAAAGTGTGGCATGAAGGCCTTATTTTAAAATTTAAATCATATTTACCAATAAATTTTCTGAATCTATTAGAAAACTACATAACTACCCGAAAGTTTACGGTTTTGGAATGAGAATTCATGAGTCTGCCCGAATCTATATCATCCGGTGTGCCACAGGGGAACATATTGGGGCCAGTTTTGTATTTGATTTATACTTGTGATATGCCTTTGAGCAACAATATCCATACATCTACGTTTGCCGATGATACAGCCTGCCTTAGTATGCACAAAAACCCGCACGAGGCTTCCCGATATCTGCAAGAACATATTACACAGTTGGGAATCTGGTTGAACTTATGGAGAATTAAAGTCAATGAACAAAAGTGTGTCCATACAACGTTTACCCTAAGAAGAGATACTTGTTCCCCCATTCGAATCAAGAATCAAAATATTCCTCAACATTCCCAATTGAAATACCTTGGTATACACCTTTATCGAAGGCTTATATGGAAACATCATATTGACTTTAAGCTAACTCAGATGAAACTTAAGTTATCTCAAATACACTGGTTGATTGGCAGAAATTCAACACTTAGCCTGGACTGTAAACTTTTAATATACAAGTCGCTTTTGAAGCCAATATGGTGTTACGGTATCCAGTTATAGGGCACTGCTTCAGCTTCCAATGTAGAGAGAATCCAACGAAGGCAAAATAAAATTGTACGGTTAATAACATCGGCTCCATGGTACATCAAAAATTCCAATATGCATCGTGATTTAAAATAAATGGGTACACTCTATATGATTCAAAGAACCCGAGGGGGAGAGCATGCGGTGGGTCAGCAATTCTAATTAAGTCAATACTCAAACACTATGTCCTTGATAACATTTGTGAAGAACATATACAAGCAACAAATATTTGTGTCGAAAATTTTGTTAAAAATTTCGTGATGTCATCAATTTATTTCCTTCCCAGATTCGCAATTACTGAGGATCAATTCGAGGAATTCTACAATGCAAAATATACGTTCTGGGGTTCGCGTCTTATTACACCTAGAGGTCGGGCATTGTTCAACACAATTTCAAAAATGGGCTTGGATATCATTTCAAGTGGGGAGCCCACTTACTAGCCTACGGACATATAAAAAATTCCGGATGTTATAGATTTTGGAGTCATGAAAAATATCACTATTGAATTAATTCATATTGACGCTTCTGTAGATCTCTCCTCCGATCACCCTCCCACGATTGTTACAATTTGTAGCCCATTAAGAAGTGACTTCCCTGTCCCATATGTAAAGATGATCAACCGTTCTAATTGGCTGGGGTTCAAAAAATACCTCAGTAGCCATTGTACGGAAAATCCCATCCGCAGACTGGGTTTAATATAATTTATTCTACAGACATTGAACGTCTTTTACGTGAAAAAAATTACAGGAATGGCAACAGCACAGATCACCCCAAAATAAAATTAGATTTAAAGAGTGCACTAGACGACTCCAAGAGCTGCTTGCATATGAAAAAACTGTATGTCTTAAAAATTATCTGGAAAATCTCGATGCCACACCTGCATCTAATTACTCCTTGTGTCGAGCTGCTAGAAAGCTTAAAACACCCGTCCGCAGACTGGGTTTAATAGAATTTATTTTACAGACATTGAACGTCTTTTACGTGAAAAAAATTACAGGAATGGCAACAGCACAGATCACCCCAAAATAAAATTAGATTTAAAGAGTGCACTAGACGACTCCAAGAGCTGTTTGCATATGAAAAAACTGTATGTCTTAAAAATTATCTGGAAAATCTCGATGCCACACCTGCATCTAATTACTCCTTGTGGCGAGCTGCTAGAAAGCTTAAAACACCCGTTGAATATAGACCACCTCTACGCGCTTCTACCGGAGGTTGGGCCAAAAGCGATACTGAAAAAGGTAACATATTTGTTGAGCATTTCAAATCCGTATTTACCCCAAACACATGTACTGGTGTTGTTGATTTACCGAGTGTAGTTACTCTACCCCCTCGACCCATAAAATTTAAGACGCGTGATGTTCACAAAGTAATTGCTGAACTCAACCCGAAGAAAGTTCCAGGAATTGATGGAATAAGTAACAATATGCTGATATATTTGCCCCATATTGCAATTAGAATCCTGTTATTTATTTTGAACGCCATTTTACGACTGGAGAATTATCCACAAAGCTGGAAGCTTGCGAAGGTCAAAATGATTCCAAAGCCGGGCAAAGACCTTACCAAGGCTGAGTCATACAGGCCAATAAGTCTGCTATCAACAATGTCAAAACTTTTCGAAAAACTGCTCATGAAAAAATTTTCCCCTATTCTAAGAGGTAGTGGATGCATCCCAGACCATCAATTTGGTTTTAGAAGTCAGCATAGCACCATTGAACAAACTCATAGATTGGTGAAATTTATAAGAAAAACTTTTGAAGAAAAAATTTATTGTTCTGCCCTGTTTATTGACGTTTCTCAGGCATTTGATAAAGTGTGGCATGAAGGCCTTATTTTAAAATTTAAATCATATTTACCAATAAATTTTCTGAACCTATTAGAAAACTACATAATGTGGAATGAGAATTCATGAGTCTGCCCGAATCTATATCATCCGGTGTGCCACAGGGGAACATATTGGGGCCAGTTTTGTATATGATTTATACTTGTGATATGCCTTTGAGCAACAATATCCATACATCTACGTTTGCCGATGATACAGCCTGCCTTAGTATGCACAAAAACCCGCACGAGGCTTCCCGATATCTGCAAGAACATATTACACAGTTGGGAATCTGGTTGAACTTATGGAGAATTAAAGTCAATGAACAAAAGTGTGTCCATACAACGTTTACCCTAAGAAGAGATACTTGTTTCCCCATTCGAATCAACAATCAAAATATTCCTCAACATTCCCAATTGAAATACCTTGGTATACACCTTGATCGAAGGCTTACATGGAAACATCATATTGACTTTAAGCTAACTCAGATGAAACTTAAGTTATCTCAAATACACTGGTTGATTGGCAGAAATTCAACACTTAGCCTGGACTGTAAACTTTTAATATACAAGTCGCTTTTGAAGCCAATATGGTGTTACGGTATCCAGTTATAGGGCACTGCTTCAGCTTCCAATGTAGAGAGAATCCAACAAAGGCAAAACAAAATTGTACGGTTAATAACATCGGCTCCATGGTACATCAAAAATTCCAATATCCATCGTGATTTAAAATAAATGGGTACAGTCTATATGATTCAAAGAACCCGAGGGGGAGAGCATGCGGTGGGTCAGCAATTCTAATTAAGTCAAGACTCAAACACTATGTCCTTGATAACATTTGTGAAGAACATCTACAAGCAACAAATATTTGTGTCGAAAGTTTTGTTAAAAATTTCGTGATATCATCAATTTACTTCCTTCCCAGATTCGCAATTACTGAGGATCAATTCGAGGAATTCTACAATGCAAAACATACGTTCTGGGGTTCGCGTCTTATTACACCTAGAGGTAGGGCATTGTTCCACACAATTTCAAAAATGGGCTTGGATACCATTTCAAGTGGGGAGCCCACTTACTAGCCTACGGACATATAAAAAATTCCGGATGTTATAGATTTTGGAGTCATGAAAAATATCACTAGGGAATTAATTCATGTTGACGCTTCTGTAGATCTCTCCTCCGATCACGCTCCCACGATTGTTACAATTTGTAGCCCATTAAGAAGTGACTTCCCTGTCCCATATGTAAAGATGATCAACCGTTCTAATTGGCTGGGGTTCAAAAAATACCTCAGTAGCCATTGTACGGAAAATCCCATCCGCAGACTGGGTTTAATAGAATTTATTCTACAGACATTGAACGTCTTTTACGTGAAAAAAATTACAGGAATGGCAACAGCACAGATCACCCCAAAATAAAATTAGATTTAAAGAGTGCACTAGACGACTCCAAGAGCTGCTTGCATATGAAAAAACTGTATGTCTTAAAAATTATCTGGAAAATCTCGATGCCACACCTGCATCTAATTACTCCTTGTGGCGAGCTGCTAGAAAGCTTAAAACACCCGTTGAATATAGACCACCTCTACGCGCTTCTACCGGAGGTTGGGCCAAAAGCGATACTGAAAAAGGTAACATATTTGTTGAGCATTTCAAATCCGTATTTACCCCAAACACATGTACTGGTGTTGTTGATTTACCGAGTGTAGTTACTCTACCCCCTCGACCCATAAAATTTAAGACGCGTGATGTTCACAAAGTAATTGCTGAACTCAACCCGAAGAAAGTTCCAGGAATTGATGGAATAAGTAACAATATGCTGATATATTTGCCCCATATTGCAATTAGAATCCTGTTATTTATTTTGAACGCCATTTTACGACTGGAGAATTATCCACAAAGCTGGAAGCTTGCGAAGGTCAAAATGATTCCAAAGCCGGGCAAAGACCTTACCAAGGCTGAGTCATACAGGCCAATAAGTCTGCTATCAACAATGTCAAAACTTTTCGAAAAACTGCTCATGAAAAAATTGTCCCCTATCCTAAGAGGTAGTGGATGCATCCCAGACCATCAATTTGGTTTTAGAAGTCAGCATAGCACCATTGAACAAACTCATAGATTGGTGAAATTTATAAGAAAAACTTTTGAAGAAAAAATTTATTGTTCTGCCCTGTTTATTGACGTTTCTCAGGCATTTGATAAAGTGTGGCATGAAGGCCTTATTTTAAAATTTAAATCATATTTACCAATAAATTTTCTGAATCTATTAGAAAACTACATAATGTGGAATGAGAATTCATGAGTCTGCACGAATCTATATCATCCGGTGTGCCACAGGGGAACATATTGGGGCCAGTTTTGTATATGATTTATACTTGTGATATGCCTTTGAGCAACAATATCCATACATCTACGTTTGCCGATGATACAGCCTGCCTTAGTATGCACAAAAACCCGCACGAGGCTTCCCGATATCTGCAAGAACATATTACACAGTTGGGAATCTGGTTGAACTTATGGAGAATTAAAGTCAATGAACAAAAGTGTGTCCATACAACGTTTACCCTAAGAAGAGATACTTGTTTCCCCATTCGAATCAACAATCAAAATATTCCTCAACATTCCCAATTGAAATACCTTGGTATACACCTTGATCGAAGGCTTACATGGAAACATCATATTGACTTTAAGCTAACTCAGATGAAACTTAAGTTATCTCAAATACACTGGTTGATTGGCAGAAATTCAACACTTAGCCTGGACTGTAAACTTTTAATATACAAGTCGCTTTTGAAGCCAATATGGTGTTACGGTATCCAGTTATAGGGCACTGCTTCAGCTTCCAATGTAGAGAGAATCCAACAAAGGCAAATCAAAATTGTACGGTTAATAACATCGGCTCCATGGTACATCAAAAATTCCAATATCCATCGTGATTTAAATATGCCAATAGTGATTGAAGAAATTGCAAAATACGCAAGCAAATATCTAACAAAACTCGAGTCACATCCTAATCCGCTTGCTCGTAATATTTTGAACTTAACTGGACACATCCGCTTAAAAAAGAGGGACACAAGGGCTCTATTACTCAACACTCCAGATGGGATTTCTTGAAAATACTTTTTTTATACTTTTTATAAATTTTTTTCTTTTTTGGATTATCACTACTTATGTATTATTTATAACTATTAACAAGTTTATGTCCGACAGTGGTCGGTCCTAATAATTATATTTTAGATTTAAGATTTGAATACTTATTGTTAGTTCATATTTGAAGATACAATAAATAAATACATGTATTAAAAAAAAAGTTTCTAAGCTTTTGGGCATAAAACGTAAGGTGTCTAGAAATTTAAGTTCAAGATTGAAACCGTCATTCATTTTTGTATATGTTGATAAAGTTGATAAAGATATATAACATTCTTTATTTAGCGGAAGGACTTTTATGTTGTCAGACTTTTCTCCTAACTCTTTAACCAAAAGATAAATAAATAGGGATACATTTTGGTTGTTGATACTTTAAGTTGCACATATTATGAGCTGCACCTCTAAATTTGCCAGTTACATGACAATGATCCCATACGCGATCACTAACTAAACATGTATCAAACTAAACGAGGTAATATTGATGAAACTAAAATCCAAATATATGATGAAAACAATTTCCGAAAAATTGTAAATGATTTTGAAAAAAATAAAACAAACTTTTACACATACCAACTTAAGAGTGCTAAAGGCCTACATATAGTACTAAAGGACATAGATTCATATGTTGAGCCCGAAGAAGTAAAATGTGCACTTCTAGACCAAGGATTTAAGGTAAAATATGTTACTAATATATTTAACAGAGAAAAGGTCGCCCAACCCCTATTTCGCATTGAACTGGAGCCGAATGACATACAATTGAAAAAAATAAAACCCATCCAATTTATAGCGTAAAGTTTCTGTTACACCGAAAAATCACAGTTGAAGAGCCACGTAAGCGTTCAGGTCCTGTACAGTGCCATAATTGCCAAGAATATGGCCATACAAGAACTTACTGCAATTTACATACAGTTTGTGTTATCTGCGGTGAATTGCATGGTACTGCTAGCTGCACTAAGCCAAAAGAACAAGCAGAAAAAAATTTAGTAATTGTGGAGGTAATCACACCGCTAACTACAGAGGATGCCCTGTATATTCTTTTGTTAAACAGACTATGAATCAAAAACCTAAATTAGCTCCAACCCACCCATTAAACGCGTACTCCGCTTCTTTTGCTCAAGTGAGTCAAGCAGTTACTTCACATGTATCGTATGCCGATGCTGCTAAGGCTAGTTCTAGTCCCTCACAAAATGTTTCACCGCAAAATAAAACAGCGAATGCCAACTCAGGCTTTAACTTTAGTCGCCTTGAAGCTACTATTGAGAATCTGGTGCTAACTATAAACAACTTTACAACAAATATGACTAGCATGATGCAAGAAATGCTGCGAATGCAGAATACACTGCTTCAAGCATTAGTTAACAAACCATGAACATGTTAAAAATATGTTTCTGGAACGCAAACGGCATTCGCCAGCATAAAAACGAACTTGAGCACTTCCTCATGGAAAAAAATATTGATATAATGTTGGTCTCTGAGACTCATTTGACTTCAAGGAGCTTATTTAAAATAAATGGGTACACTCTATATGATTCAAAGAACCCGAGGGGGAGAGCATGCGGTGGGTCAGCAATTCTAATTAAGTCAAGACTCAAACACTATGTCCTTGATAACATTTGTGAAGAACATCTACAAGCAACAAATATTTGTCGAAAATTTTGTTAAAAATTTCGTGATATCATCAATTTACTCCCCTCCCAGATTCGCAATTACTGAGGATCAATTCGAGGAATTCTACAATGCAAAACATACGTTCTGGGGTTCGCGTCTTATTACACCTAGAGCTCGGGCATTGTTCAACACAATTTCAAAAATGGGCTTGGATATCATTTCAAGTGGGGAGCCCACTTACTAGCCTACGGACATATAAAAAATTCCGGATGTTATAGATTTTGGAGTCATGAAAAATATCACTAGGGAATTAATTCATGTTGACGCTTCTGTAGATCTCTCCTCCGATCACTCTCCCACGATTGTTACAATTTGTAGCCCATTAAGAAGTGACTTCCCTGTCCCATATGTAAAGATGATCAACCGTTCTAATTGGCTGGGGTTCAAAAAATACCTCAGTAGCCATTGTACGGAAAATCCCATCCGCAGACTGGGTTTAATAGAATTTATTCTACAGACATTGAACGTCTTTTACGTGAAAAAAGGACAGGAATGGCAACAGCACAGATCACCCCAAAATAAAATTAGATTTAAAGAGTGCACTAGACGACTCCAAGAGCTGCTTGCATATGAAAAAACTGTGTCTTAAAAATTATCTGGAAAATCTCGATGCCACACCTGCATCTAATTACTCCTTGTGGCGAGCTGCTAGAAAGCTTAAAACACCCGTTGAATATAGACCACCTCTACGCGCTTCTACCGGAGGTTGGGCCAAAAGCGATACTGAAAAAGGTAACATATTTGTTGAGCATTTCAAATCCGTATTTACCCCAAACACATGTACTGGTGTTGTTGATTTACCGAGTGTAGTTACTCTACCCCCTCGACCCATAAAATTTAAGACACGTGATGTTCACAAAGTAATTGCTGAACTCAACCCGAAGAAAGTTCCAGGAATTGATGGAATAAGTAACAATATGCTGATATATTTGCCCCATATTGCAATTAGAATCCTGTTATTTATTTTGAACGCCATTTTACGACTGGGGAATTATCCACAAAGCTGGAAGCTTGCGAAGGTCAAAATGATTCCAAAGCCGGGCAAAGACCTTACCAAGGCTGAGCCATACAGGCCAATAAGTCTGCTATCAACAATGTCAAAACTTTTCGAAAAACTGCTCATGAAAAAATTGTCCCCTATTCTAAGAGGTAGTGGATGCATCCCAGACCATCAATTTGGTTTTAGAAGTCAGCATAGCACCATTGAACAAACTCATAGATTGGTGAAATTTATAAGAAAAAGTTTTGAAGAAAAAATTTATTGTTCTGCCCTGTTTATTGACGTTTCTCAGGCATTTGATAAAGGCCTTATTTTAAAATTTAAATCATGTTTACCAATAAATTTTCTGAATCTATTAGAAAACTACATAACTACCCGAAAGTTTAAGGTTGTGGAATGAGAATTCATGAGTCTGCCCGAATCTATATCATCCGGTGTGCCACAGGGGAACATATTGGGGCCAGTTTTGTATTTGATTTATACTTGTGATATGCCTTTGAGCAACAATATCCATACATCTACGTTTGCCGCTGATACAGCCTGCCTTAGTATGCACAAAAACCCGCACGAGGCTTCCCGATATCTGCAAGAACATATTACACAGTTGGGAATCTGGTTGAACTTATGGAGAATTAAAGTCAATGAACAAAAGTGTGTCCATACAACGTTTACCCTAAGAAGAGATACTTGTTTCCCCATTCGAATCAACAATCAAAATATTCCTCAACATTCCCAATTGAAATACCTTGGTATACACCTTGATCGAAGGCTTACATGGAAACATCATATTGACTTTAAGCTAACTCAGATGAACCTTAAGTTATCTCAAATACACTGGTTGATTGGCAGAAATTCAACACTTAGCCTGGACTGTAAACTTTTAATATACAAGTCGCTTTTGAAGCCAATATGGTGTTACGGTATCCAGTTATAGGGCACTGCTTCAGCTTCCAATGTAGAGAATCCAACGAAGGCAAAATAAAATTGTACGGTTAATAACATCGGCTCCATGGTACATCAAAAATTCCAATATCCATCGTGATTTAAAATAAATGGGTACACTCTATATGATTCAAAGAACCCGAGGGGGAGAGCATGCGGTGGGTCAGCAATTCTAATTAAGTCAAGACTCAAACACTATGTCCTTGATAACATTTGTGAAGAACATCTACAAGCAACAAATATTTGTGTCGAAAATTTTGTTAAAAATTTCATGATATCATCAATTTACTTCCTTCCCAGATTCGCAATTACTGAGGATCAATTCGAGGAATTCTACGATGCAAAACATACGTTCTGGGGTTCGCGTCTTATTACACCTAGAGGTCGGGCATTGTTCAACACAATTTCAAAAATGGGCTTGGATATCATTTCAAGTGGGGAGCCCACTTACTAGCCTACGGATATATATAAAAAATTCCGGATGTTATAGATTTTGGAGTCATGAAAAATATCACTAGGGAAATAATTCCTGTTGACGCTTCTGTAGATCTCTCCTCCGATCACGCTCCCACGATTGTTACAATTTGTAGCCCATTAAGAAGTGACTTCCCTGTCCCATATGTAAAGATGATCAACCGTTCTAATTGGCTGGGGTTCAAAAAATACCTCAGTAGCCATTGTACGGAAAATCCCATCCGCAGACTGGGTTTAATATAATTTATTCTACAGACATTGAACGTCTTTTACGTGAAAAAAATTACAGGAATGGCAACAGCACAGATCACCCCAAAATAAAATTAGATTTAAAGAGTGCACTAGACGACTCCAAGAGCTGCTTGCATATGAAAAAACTGTATGTCTTAAAAATTATCTGGAAAATCTCGATGCCACACCTGCATCTAATTACTCCTTGTGTCGAGCTCCTAGAAAGCTTAAAACACCCGTCCGCAGACTGGGTTTAATAGAATTTATTCTACAGACATTGAACGTCTTTTACGTGAAAAAAATTACAGGAATGGCAACAGCACAGATCACCCCAAAATAAAATTAGATTTAAAGAGTGCACTAGACGACTCCAAGAGCTGTTTGCATATGAAAAAACTGTATGTCTTAAAAATTATCTGGAAAATCTCGATGCCACACCTGCATCTAATTACTCCTTGTGGCGAGCTGCTAGAAAGCTTAAAACACCCGTTGAATATAGACCACCTCTACGCGCTTCTACCGGAGGTTGGGCCAAAAGCGATACTGAAAAAGGTAACATATTTGTTGAGCATTTCAAATCCGTATTTACCCCAAACACATGTACTGGTGTTGTTGATTTACCGAGTGTAGTTACTCTACCCCCTCGACCCATAAAATTTAAGACGCGTGATGTTCACAAAGTAATTGCTGAACTCAACCCGAAGAAAGTTCCAGGAATTGATGGAATAAGTAACAATATGCTGATATATTTGCCCCATATTGCAATTAGAATCCTGTTATTTATTTTGAACGCCATTTTACGACTGGAGAATTATCCACAAAGTTGGAAGCTTGCGAAGGTCAAAATGATTCCAAAGCCGGGCAAAGACCTTACCAAGGCTGAGTCATACAGGCCAATAAGTCTGCTATCAACAATGTCAAAACTTTTCGAAAAACTGCTCATGAAAAAATTTTCCCCTATCCTAAGAGGTAGTGCATGCATCCCAGACCATCAATTTGGTTTTAGAAGTCAGCATAGCACCATTGAACAAACTCATAGATTGGTGAAATTTATAAGAAAAACTTTTGAAGGAAAAATTTATTGTTCTGCCCTGTTTATTGACGTTTCTCAGGCATTTGATAAAGTGTGGCATGAAGGCCTTATTTTAAAATTTAAATCATATTTACCAATAAATTTTCTGAATCTATTAGAAAACTACATAATGTGGAATGAGAATTCATGAGTCTGCACGAATCTATATCATCCGGTGTGCCACAGGGGAACATATTGGGGTCAGTTTTGTATATGATTTATACTTGTGATATGCCTTTGAGCAACAATATCCATACATCTACGTTTGCCGATGATACAGCCTGCCTTAGTATGCACAAAAACCCGCACGAGGCTTCCCGATATCTGCAAGAACATATTACACAGTTGGGAATCTGGTTGAACTTATGGAGAATTAAAGTCAATGAACAAAAGTGTGTCCATACAACGTTTACCCTAAGAAGAGGTACTTGTTTCCCCATTCGAATCAACAATCAAAATATTCCTCAACATTCCCAATTGAAATACCTTAGTATACACCTTGATCGAAGGCTTACATGGAAACATCATATTGACTTTAAGCTAACTCAGATGAAACTTAAGTTATCTCAAATACACTGGTTGATTGGCAGAAATTCAACACTTAGCCTGGACTGTAAACTTTTAATATACAAGTCGCTTTTGAAGCCAATATGGTGTTACGGTATCCAGTTATAGGGCACTGCTTCAGCTTCCAATGTAGAGAGAATCCAACGAAGGCAAAATAAAATTGTACGGTTAATAACATCGGCTCCATGGTACATCAAAAATTCCAATATCCATCGTGATTTAAAATAAATGGGTACACTCTATATGATTCAAAGAACCCGAGGGGGAGAGCATGCGGTGGGTCAGCAATTCTAATTAAGTCAAGACTCAAACACTATGTCCTTGATAACATTTGTGAAGAACATCTACAAGCAACAAATATTTGTCGAAAATTTTGTTAAAAATTTCGTGATATCATCAATTTACTCCACTCCCAGATTCGCAATTACTGAGGATCAATTCGAGGAATTCTACAATGCAAAACATACGTTCTGGGGTTCGCGTCTTATTACACCTAGAGCTCGGGCATTGTTCAACACAATTTCAAAAATGGGCTTGGATATCATTTCAAGTGGGGAGCCCACTTACTAGCCTACGGACATATAAAAAATTCCGGATGTTATAGATTTTGGAGTCATGAAAAATATCACTAGGGAATTAATTCATGTTGACGCTTCTGTAGATCTCTCCTCCGATCACGCTCCCACGATTGTTACAATTTGTAGCCCATTAAGAAGTGACTTCCCTGTCCCATATGTAAAGATGATCAACCGTTCTAATTGGCTGGGGTTCAAAAAATACCTCAGTAGCCATTGTACGGAAAATCCCATCCGCAGACTGGGTTTAATAGAATTTATTCTAGACATTGAACGTCTTTTACGTGAAAAAAATTACAGGAATGGCAACAGCACAGATCACCCCAAAATAAAATTAGATTTAAAGAGTGCACTAGACGACTCCAAGAGCTGCTTGCATATGAAAAAACTGTATGTCTTAAAAATTATCTGGAAAATCTCGATGCCACACCTGCATCTAATTACTCCTTGTGGCGAGCTGCTAGAAAGCTTAAAACACCCGTTGAATATAGACCACCTCTACGCGCTTCTACCGGAGGTTGGGCCAAAAGCGATACTGAAAAAGGTAACATATTTGTTGAGCATTTCAAATCCGTATTTACCCCAAACACATGTACTGGTGTTGTTGATTTACCGAGTGTAGTTACTCTACCCCCTCGACCCATAAAATTTAAGACACGTGATGTTCACAAAGTAATTGCTGAACTCAACCCGAAGAAAGTTCCAGGAATTGATGGAATAAGTAACAATATGCTGATATATTTGCCCCATATTGCAATTAGAATCCTGTTATTTGTTTTGAACGCCATTTTACGACTGGAGAATTATCCACAAAGCTGGAAGCTTGCGAAGGTCAAAATGATTCCAAAGCCGGGCAAAGACCTTACCAAGGCTGAGTCATACAGGCCAATAAGTCTGCTATCAACAATGTCAAAACTTTTCGAAAAACTGCTCATGAAAAAATTGTCCCCTATTCAATTCAACACTTAGCCTGGACTGTAAACTTTTAATATACAAGTCGCTTTTGAAGCCAATATGGTGTTACGGTATCCAGTTATAGGGCACTGCTTCAGCTTCCAATGTAGAGAATCCAACGAAGGCAAAATAAAATTGTACGGTTAATAACATCGGCTCCATGGTACATCAAAAATTCCAATATCCATCGTGATTTAAAATAAATGGGTACACTCTATATGATTCAAAGAACCCGAGGGGGAGAGCATGCGGTGGGTCAGCAATTCTAATTAAGTCAAGACTCAAACACTATGTCCTTGATAACATTTGTGAAGAACATCTACAAGCAACAAATATTTGTGTCGAAAATTTTGTTAAAAATTTCATGATATCATCAATTTACTTCCTTCCCAGATTCGCAATTACTGAGGATCAATTCGAGGAATTCTACAATGCAAAACATACGTTCTGGGGTTCGCGTCTTATTACACCTAGAGGTCGGGCATTGTTCAACACAATTTCAAAAATGGGCTTGGATATCATTTCAAGTGGGGAGCCCACTTACTAGCCTACGGATATATATAAAAAATTCCGGATGTTATAGATTTTGGAGTCATGAAAAATATCACTAGGGAAATAATTCCTGTTGACGCTTCTGTAGATCTCTCCTCCGATCACGCTCCCACGATTGTTACAATTTGTAGCCCATTAAGAAGTGACTTCCCTGTCCCATATGTAAAGATGATCAACCGTTCTAATTGGCTGGGGTTCAAAAAATACCTCAGTAGCCATTGTACGGAAAATCCCATCCGCAGACTGGGTTTAATATAATTTATTCTACAGACATTGAACGTCTTTTACGTGAAAAAAATTACAGGAATGGCAACAGCACAGATCACCCCAAAATAAAATTAGATTTAAAGAGTGCACTAGACGACTCCAAGAGCTGCTTGCATATGAAAAAACTGTATGTCTTAAAAATTATCTGGAAAATCTCGATGCCACACCTGCATCTAATTACTCCTTGTGTCGAGCTGCTAGAAAGCTTAAAACACCCGTCCGCAGACTGGGTTTAATAGAATTTATTTTACAGACATTGAACGTCTTTTACGTGAAAAAAATTACAGGAATGGCAACAGCACAGATCACCCCAAAATAAAATTAGATTTAAAGAGTGCACTAGACGACTCCAAGAGCTGTTTGCATATGAAAAAACTGTATGTCTTAAAAATTATCTGGAAAATCTCGATGCCACACCTGCATCTAATTACTCCTTGTGGCGAGCTGCTAGAAAGCTTAAAACACCCGTTGAATATAGACCACCTCTACGCGCTTCTACCGGAGGTTGGGCCAAAAGCGATACTGAAAAAGGTAACATATTTGTTGAGCATTTCAAATCCGTATTTACCCCAAACACATGTACTGGTGTTGTTGATTTACCGAGTGTAGTTACTCTACCCCCTCGACCCATAAAATTTAAGACGCGTGATGTTCACAAAGTAATTGCTGAACTCAACCCGAAGAAAGTTCCAGGAATTGATGGAATAAGTAACAATATGCTGATATATTTGCCCCATATTGCAATTAGAATCCTGTTATTTATTTTGAACGCCATTTTACGACTGGAGAATTATCCACAAAGCTGGAAGCTTGCGAAGGTCAAAATGATTCCAAAGCCGGGCAAAGACCTTACCAAGGCTGAGTCATACAGGCCAATAAGTCTGCTATCAACAATGTCAAAACTTTTCGAAAAACTGCTCATGAAAAAATTTTCCCCTATTCTAAGAGGTAGTGGATGCATCCCAGACCATCAATTTGGTTTTAGAAGTCAGCATAGCACCATTGAACAAACTCATAGATTGGTGAAATTTATAAGAAAAACTTTTGAAGAAAAAATTTATTGTTCTGCCCTGTTTATTGACGTTTCTCAGGCATTTGATAAAGTGTGGCATGAAGGCCTTATTTTAAAATTTAAATCATATTTACCAATAAATTTTCTGAACCTATTAGAAAACTACATAATGTGGAATGAGAATTCATGAGTCTGCCCGAATCTATACCATCCGGTGTGCCACAGGAGAACATATTGGGCCCAGTTTTGTATATGATTTATACTTGTGATATGCCTTTGAGCAACAATATCCATACATCTACGTTTGCCGATGATACAGCCTGCCTTAGTATGCACAAAAACCCGCACGAGGCTTCCCGATATCTGCAAGAACATATTACACAGTTGGGAATCTGGTTGAACTTATGGAGAATTAAAGTCAATGAACAAAAGTGTGTCCATACAACGTTTACCCTAAGAAGAGATACTTGTTTCCCCATTCGAATCAACAATCAAAATATTCCTTAACATTCCCAATTGAAATACCTTGGTATACACCTTGATCGAAGGCTTACATGGAAACATCATATTGACTTTAAGATAACTCAGATGAAACTTAAGTTATCTCAAATACACTGGTTGATTGGCAGAAATTCAACACTTAGCCTGGACTGTAAACTCTTAATATACAAGTCGCTTTTGAAGCCAATATGATGTTACGGTATCCAGTTATAGGGCACTGCTTCAGCTTCCAATGTAGAGAGAATCCAACAAAGGCAAAACAAAATTGTACGGTTAATAACATCGTCTCCATGGTACATCAAAAATTCCAATATCCATCGTGATTTAAAATAAATGGGTACACTCTATATGATTCAAAGAACCCGAGGGGGAGAGCATGCGGTGGGTCAGCAATTCTAATTAAGTCAAGACTCAAACACTATGTCCTTGATAACATTTGTGAAGAACATCTACAAGCAACAAATATTTGTGTCGAAAATTTTGTTAAAAATTTCGTGATATCATCAATTTGCTTCCTTCCCAGATTCGCAATTACTGAGGATCAATTCGAGGAATTCTACAATGCAAAACATACGTTCTGGGGTTCGCGTCTTATTACACCTAGAGGTCGGGCATTGTTCAACACAATTTCAAAAATGGGCTTGGATATCATTTCAAGTGGGGAGCCCACTTACTAGCCTACGGACATATAAAAAATTCCGGATGTTATAGATTTTGGAGTCATGAAAAATATCACTAGGGAATTAATTCATGTTGACGCTTCTGTAGATCTCTCCTCCGATCACGCTCCCACGATTGTTACAATTTGAAGCCCATTAAGAAGTGAATTCCCTGTCCCATATGTAAAGATGATCAACCGTTCTAATTGGCTGGGGTTCAAAAAATACCTCAGTAGCCATTGTACGGAAAATCCCATCCGCAGACTGGGTTTAATATAATTTATTCTACAGACATTGAACGTCTTTTACGTGAAAAAAAATTACAGGAATGGCAACAGCACAGATCACCCCAAAATAAAATTAGATTTAAAGAGTGCACCAGACGACTCCAAGAGCTGCTTGCATATGAAAAAACTCTATGTCTTAAAAATTATCTGGAAAATCTCGATGCCACACCTGCATTTAATTACTCCTTGTGTCGAGCTGCTAGAAAGCTTAAAACACCCGTCCGCAGACTGGGTTTAATAGGATTTATTCTACAGACATTGAACGTCTTTTACGTGAAAAAATTTACAGGAATGGCAACAGCACAGATCACCCCAAAATAAAATTAGATTTAAAGAGTGCACTAGACGACTCCAAGAGCTGCTTGCATATGAAAAAACTGTATGTCTTAAAAATTATGTGGAAAATCTCGATGCCACACCTGCATCTAATTACTCCTTGTGGCGAGTTGCTAGAAAGCTTAAAACACCCGTTGAATATAGACCAGCTCTACGCGCTTCTACCGGAGGTTGGGCCAAAAGCGATACTGAAAAAGGTAACATATTTGTTGAGCATTTCAAATCCGTATTTACCCCAAACACATGTACTGGTGTTGTTGATTTACCGAGTGTAGTTACTCTACCCCCTCGACCCATAAAATTTAAGACGCGTGATGTTCACAAAGTAATTGCTGAACTCAACCCGAAGAAAGTTCCAGGAATTGATGGAATAAGTAACAATATGCTGATATATTTGCCCCATATTGCAATTAGAATCCTGTTATTTATTTTGAACGCCATTTTACGACTGGAGAATTATCCACAAAGTTGGAAGCTTGCGAAGGTCAAAATGATTCCAAAGCCGGGCAAAGACCTTACCAAGGCTGAGTCATACAGGCCAATAAGTCTGCTATCAACAATGTCAAATCTTTTCGAAAAACTGCTGATGAAAAAATTGTCCCCTATCCTAAGAGGTAGTGGATGCATCCCAGACCATCAATTTGGTTTTAGAAGTCAGCATAGCAACATTGAACAAACTCATAGATTGGTGAAATTTATAAGAAAAACTTTTGAAGAAAAAATTTATTGTTCTGCCCTGTTTATTGACGTTTCTCAGGCATTTGATAAAGTGTGGCATGAAGGCCTTATTTTAAAATTTAAATCATATTTACCAATAAATTTTCTGAATCTATTAGAAAACTACATAATGTGGAATGAGAATTCATGAGTCTGCCCGAATCTATATCATCCGGTGTGCCACAGGGGAACATATTGGGGCCAGTTTTGTATATGATTTATACTTGTGATATGCCATGGAGCAACAATATCCATACATCTACGTTTGCCGATGATACAGCCTGCCTTAGTATGCACAAAAACCCGCACGAGGCTTCCCGATATCTGCAAGAACATATTACACAGTTGGGAATCTGGTTGAACTTATGGAGAATTAAAGTCAATGAACAAAAGTGTGTCCATACAACGTTTACCCTAAGAAGAGATACTTGTTTCCCCATTCGAATCAACAATCAAAATATTCCTTAACATTCCCAATTGAAATACCTTGGTATACACCTTGATCGAAGGCTTACATGGAAACATCATATTGACTTTAAGCTAACTCAGATGAAACTTAAGTTATCTCAAATACACTGGTTGATTGGCAGAAATTCAACACTTAGTTTGGACTGTAAACTTTTAATATACAAGTCGCTTTTGAAGCCAATATGGTGTTACGGTATCCAGTTATAGGGCACTGCTTCAGCTTCCAATGTAGAGAGAATCCAACAAAGGCAAAACAAAATTGTACGGTTAATAACATCGGCTCCATGGTACATCAAAAATTCCAATATCCATCGTGATTTAAATATGCCAATAGTGATTGAAGAAATTGCAAAATACGCAAGCAAATATCTAACAAAACTCGAGTCACATCCTAATCCGCTTGCTCGTAATATTTTGAACTTAACTGGACACATCCGCTTAAAAAAGAGGGACACAAGGGCTCTATTACTCAACACTCCAGATGGGATTTCTTGAAAATACTTTTTTTTATACTTTTTATACATTTTTTTCTTTTTTGGATTATCACTACTTATGTATTTATAACTATTAACAAGTTTATGTCCGACAGTGGTCGGTCCTAATAATTATATTTTAGATTTAAGATTTGAATACTTATTGTTAGTTCATATTTGAAGATATGTATTAAAAAAAAAAAAGTTTCTAAGCTTTTGGGCATAAAACGTAAGGTGTCTAGAAATTTAAGTTCAAGATTGAAACCGTCATTCATTTTTGTATATGTTGATAAAGTTGATAAAGATATGTAACATTCTTTACTTAGCGGAAGGACTTTTATGTTGTCAGACTTTTCTCCTAACTCTTTAACCAAAAGATGTCAGTCATAAGACGAATAATTATGAAAATAAATAGGGATACATTTTGGTTGTTGATACTTTAAGTTGCACATATTATGAGCTGCACCTCTAAATTTGCCAGTTACATGACAATGATCCCATACGCGATCACTACCTAAAAATGTATCCAACTAAACGAGGTAATATTGATGAAACTAAAATCCAAATATATGATGAAAACAATTTCCGAAAAATTGTAAATGATTTTGAAAAAAATAAAACAAACTTTTACACATACCAACTTAAGATTGCTAAAGGCCTACATATAGTACTAAAGGACATAGATTCATATGTTGCGCCCGAAGAAGTAAAATGTGCACTTCTAGACCAAGGATTTAAGGTAAAATATGTTACTAATATATTTAACAGAGAAAAGGTCGCCCAACCCCTATTTCGCATTGAACTGGAGCCGAATGACATACAATTGAAAAAAATGAAACCCATCCAATTTATAGCGTAAAGTTTCTGTTACACCGAAAAATCACAGTTGAAGAGCCACGTAAGCGTGGCTCTTCAGGTCCTGTACAGTGCCATAATTGCCAAGAATATGGCCATACAAAAACTTACTGCAATTTACCTACAGTTTGTGTTATCTGCAGTGAATTGCATGGTACTGCTAGCTGCACTAAGCCAAAAGAACAAGCAGAAAAAAAATTTAGTAATTGTGGAGGTAATCACACCGCTAACTACAGAGGATGCCCTGTATATTTTTTTGTTAAACAGACTATGAATCAAAAACCTAAATTAGCTCCAACCCACCCATTAAACGCGTACTCCGCTTCTTTTGCTCAAGTGAGTCAAGCAGTTACTTCACATGTATCGTATGCCGATGCTGCTAAGGCTAGTTCTAATCCCTCACAAAATGTTTCACCGCAAAATAAAACAGCGAATGCAAACTCAGGCTTTAACTTTAGTCGCCTTGAAGCTACTATTGAGAATCTGGTGCTAACTATAAACAACTTTACAACAAATATGACTAGCATGATGCAAGAAATGCTGCGAATGCAGAATACACTGCTTTAAGCATTAGTTAACAAACCATGAACATGTTAAAAATATGTTTCTGGAACGCAAACGGCATTCGCCAGCATAAAAACGAACTTGAGCACTTCCTCATGGAAAAAAATATTGATATAATGTTGTTCTCTGATACTCATTTGACTTCAAGGAGCTTATTTAAAATAAATGGGTACACTCTATATGATTCAAAGAACCCGAGGGGGAGAGCATGAGATGGGTCATCAATTCTAATTAAGTCAAGACTTAAACACTATGTACTTGATAACATTTGTGAAGAACATCTACAAGCAACAAATATTTGTGTCGAAAATTTTGTTAAAAATTTCGTGATATCATCAATTTACTCCCCTCCCAGATTTGCAATTACTGAGGATCAATTCGAGGAATTCTACAATGCAAAACATACGTTCTGGGGTTCGCGTCTTATTACACCTAGAGGTCGGGCATTGTTCAACACAATTTCAAAAATGGGCTTGGATATCATTTCAAGTGGGGAGCCCACTTACTAGCCTACGGACATATAAAAAATTCCGGATGTTATAGATTTTGGAGTCATGAAAAATATCACTAGGGATCTAATTCATGTTGACGCTTCTGTAGATCTCTCCTCCGATCACTCTCCCACGATTGTTACAATTTGTAGCCCATTAAGAAGTGACTTCCCTGTCCCATATGTAAAGATGATCAACCGTTCTAATTGGCTGGGGTTCAAAAAATACCTCAGTAGCCATTGTACGGAAAATCCCATCCGCAGACTGGGTTTAATAGAATTTATTCTACAGACATTGAACGTCTTTTACGTGAAAAAAGGACAGGAATGGCAACAGCACAGATCACCCCAAAATAAAATTAGATTTAAAGAGTGCACTAGACGACTCCAAGAGCTGCTTGCATATGAAAAAACTGTATGTCTTAAAAATTATCTGGAAAATCTCGATGCCACACCTGCATCTAATTACTCCTTGTGGCGAGCTGCTAGAAAGCTTAAAACACCCGTTGAATATAGACCACCTCTACGCGCTTCTACCGGAGGTTGGGCCAAAAGCGATACTGAAAAAGGTAACATATTTGTTGAGCATTTCAAATCCGTATTTACCCCAAACACATGTACTGGTGTTGTTGATTTACCGAGTGTAGTTACTCTACCCCCTCGACCCATAAAATTTAAGACGCGTGATGTTCACAAAGTAATTGCTGAACTCAACCCGAAGAAAGTTCCACGAATTGATGGAATAAGTAACAATATGCTGATATATTTGCCCCATATTGCAATTAGAATCCTGTTATTTATTTTGAACGCCATTTTACGACTGGAGAATTATCCACAAAGCTGGAAGCTTGCGAAGGTCAAAATGATTCCAAAGCCGGGCAAAGACCTTACCAAGGCTGAGTCATACAGGCCAATAAGTCTGCTATCAACAATGTCAAAACTTTTCGAAAAACTGCTCATGAAAAAATTGTCCCCTATTCTAAGAGGTAGTGGATGCATACCAGACCATCAATTTGGTTTTAGAAGTCAGCATAGCACCATTGAACAAACTCATAGATTGGTGCAATTTATAAGAAAAACTTTTGAAGAAAAAATTTATTGTTCTGCCCTGTTTATTGACGTTTCTCATGCATTTGATAGTGTGGCATGAAGGCCTTATTTTAAAATTAAAATCATATTTACCAATAAATTTTCTGAATCTATTAGAAAACTACATAACTACCCGAAAGTTTACGGTTGTGGAAGGAGAATTCATGAGTCTGCCCGAATCTATATCATCCGGTGTGCCACAGGGGAACATACTGGGGCCAGTTTTGTATTTGATTTATACTTGTGATATGCCTTTGAGCAACAATATCCATACATCTACGTTTGCCGATGATACAGCCTGCCTTAGTATGCACAAAAACCCGCACGAGGCTTCCCGATATCTGCAAGAACATATTCCACAGTTGGGAATCTGGTTGAACTTATGGAGAATTAAAGTCAATGAACAAAAGTGTGTCCATACAACGTTTACCCTAAGAAGAGATACTTGTTTCCCCATTCGAATCAACAATCAAAATATTCCTCAACATTCCCAATTGAAATACCTTGGTATACACCTTGATCGAAGGCTTACATGGAAACATCATATTGACTTTAAGCTAACTCAGATGAAACTTAAGTTATCTCAAATACACTGGTTGATTGGCAGAAATTCAACACTTACGTCCCTTTTCACAATGTATGGTTAAGAGTTAACGTGAACTTTAACTGACAGTTCTTCATACAAAACTTGCCGTTAAAGTCCGTGTTATCTTTTAACCATACATTGTGAAAAGGTACGTTAGTCTGGACTGCAAACTTTTAATATACAAGTTGATTTTGAAGCCAATATGGTGTTACGGTATCCAGTTATGGGGCAATGCTTCAGCTTCCAATGTAAGGTTAATAACATCTGCTCCATGGTACATTAAGAATTCAAATATACATCGTGATTTAAATATGCCACTAGTGACTGAAGAAATTGCAAGATACGCAGGCAAATACTTAAAGAAACTCGAGTCACATCCTAATCCAAGCTCGTAATATTTTGAACTTTACTGGACACATCCGCCGAAAAAAGAGAGACTCAAGGGCTATTTTACTCAACACTCTAGATGGGAATGCTGGAAAATACATTTAATTTTCCTTTTTGATTATCACTACTTTGTATTATTTAAACTATCACTAAGTTTTGTCCGACACTGGTCGGACTAAATAATTATATTTTAGCTTTAAGATTTGAATACGTATTGTTAGTTCATATTTGAAGATACAATAAATAAATATATGTATAAAAAAAAATGTCAAATCAAACATTTGGCATTTCATTTCATGGCATGCTTCTTTTGGATTTTTTTATTTTCTTTTCATTTACTTATTTTGCTTTTATTTATTTCTTACATGTGTTTCTATTCAATATGTTTGGTTGATATCTGCATGACATTTAAACCAATTTGTAGTCACTTGCAAAATAATTAATTTATAAGTTAGTGTTTTTGTCAATTGATTATTTTATTTACCACAGGGCACAGTGGGGAATTTTGCAAAATAAATGGTAATAAATATGGAACTTCTAAACTACTGGTTGGATTTATATGAAACATCCGTAGAGGAGGACTCAGGCTTTATAACAAATGTCTTGGCAGCCGTCTGGCTTAAGCTGGACAGGAGTTACAGTGGGCCTAAGTTGACAAAATGGGACTCAAAAAAATTCTGAGGCTTGTAACTTTTAGAAAAATTATCCGATTTTTATGAGATAAAGTGTTTTGATCTAAGCTCAACATTTTTAATAAATAATGTCTTTAGATGTGTTTTCGTATCTCTCATAACTTATTTATATTTGTCTTTTAACAAAAAAAATTTCTTTTTTGCCTTGACTTTTTTTAGTATTTCACATACAACTTTTTAGTCAACTGTTGGATTTTAAATTAAAAGACACCATTAAATCTGATCAAATTTTAAATAAAAATAAGTAAAAAACTTATTAATATCTGCAGTCGTGAAAACGGGAAAAGGCAAAGAATTCAAAGTTTTAAAATTTTTCTGGAAAAGGCACGTTTTTTTAAGAAAAAGTATCTTCATTATTTTAAATTTTGTGAAAAACTTTGTTTAACACATGCACTTTTAAACCACATAGCGCTAAAAGCAATCTATTCAGAATATGCTAAGAGCCAATTATTTTGTATTTTGGGCATGCACCCTACACTCAGCAGTGTCCGAAAATATCCGATTTCAAAACTTTGGAGATGCTTTTGGAAGAGCATCTACAATTTTGTCAACTTCCTTCGGTTTGTTTTTGGTTAAGGCACTTCTAAAGGCATCCTTTATAAGGACAAAAGAGTGGGTTTCAATGAGGTCTTCTTGCTTTCTTTTCTGGCTTCTTGGTTGAAGTTCCTCGTATAATTTATTAGGCCTTCCCAATTGTTTCATACCAATCTGTATAACTATATCGGTTTTTAGCCATTGTTCATTTTGTTTTTAGAACATAGTTTTGTTATAATTTAATTCTTTAATTTTTCTTTCGTACGCTACCAAAATTTTTTAGTAGCATCTTCATTTAGTTTTAATCCAAATGAGTTGTCAATTATATCTATAGTTTTAGAAAATTTTTCTTGGCGCAATAAACTAACAGGAACGTATTCCCATAGAATTTTAGATACTGCGTTATATTTAATACTAATCTCCATAACAGTTCAATATAGAGTGATTATTCTTATAAAAGAACCCTGCGTTTTAATGCAATACAGCATAATTTATAAGCATCTTTGCTAATTTTGTCTAATTACCTAGTACTGTGAAGTGTTATTAAGTAGTAGTAGCATAATCAGGTAGCACCTCCCGATGTTCCTGTAATAAAATCCGCGAAAACCTTTTTTTAATCCATTAAAAATGTGTGTTGTTATTCGTTAAATGCTTACCTGTTATTAACATTAACTACACTTACATGGAAAAACATATGGTATAATTACCGAAAATATTTTTTATTGCGAAAAATATACATAGACTTATTGGATAACATTCCAAATTTATTTTTGTTTTTCTATTTAGGTTGAATTTCAGAATTCATAAAAGCTTTAAACAGCTGATGTGTGAATAAAGGGAAAAAAGTCAAGCGCATTCTACATATTTTTTGAATTGCACCCTACAATCGGAATATCTCGAGATCAGTTAATTATATTGGAATAATTTTTGCAGGCAAAGTAAAAAGACTCACATGAAAGCTAAAAATGCCAACATAAGAAAAGAAAATTATTTTTATATATGTTTTTTATGGTACAACACAAAATTTTTCCATAATTTTGACTTTTTTCAGAAAATTTGCGCGCATCTTCGCATTTATGAAAAGGCTGTTAAAAATTTTAGTTTAACATGTTGTCAACTATTCTAATAATTAAATGATATATCTAAAACTTTCAAAATATACTGTCACAACTTTTTATAAGCGCATAAGTACAAAAAAAATGTTGAAATTGGCAATTTTTGGTCATTGCTGAGTGTAGGGTGCATGCCTTTGGTTAAATGTTACCAATAAAAAGGTTGAACCTTGTATTTTATTTAGGTACTTCAGTATTTATTTATTAAAAATTTACTTAACTTAAGTTACAAAGAAAACGATTTCATAATTGAGCAACGCGTCTGTATTGGCGGAAAGAAAACTTAATAGAGCGTGTTTTAGTGATATAAAAATCATAAAACATTTTTTGAAGTCAGTATTTGATTAAAAATAATCAGTAACCAGTTGGCTATTCTAACATAGGGTGCCACATCAAACCCCCGCTGAAGGAGGTTCACCTGAACCTTAAAGGTATTGTAACCCGTCTGCCACTTGAAGTAGTTTTAGGGGTTATTGCTTTAGGCGGCGAGTAAGCGGTTTGCTTGGCGGCAGTTGCTGTACCATCAGAGTTGGGACCGTTTTTATTAAGTATTGGTCGTGTTGAACTATTTGACGGCACGTCAGGCGAGTTATTTGCTGTTGTTGATGAGTTTGAACTATTTGAATTGGTATAAGCCTCCTCATTTGATATGATAGCAGGTTTCAGCCGATCAATACTAACATTGCTTTGGCGACCCCTGATGGAAACGGTGTAAAATTTTTCATTACGCTTTATTACTAAGAAAGGCCCATCGTAAGGGTGTGTGAGCGAAGGTCGGACGGAATCGTTGCGTATAAAAACGTGTGTTGAGTTTTTCAGGCTCTTGGTAATGAAAGTACGTGGGGCTATATGGTGGGCAGTGTCGGTGAGCTTTAATTTTTGCATTGCTTGGCGAAACTCATATAAGTAATTGCTGCTTGTAGTACGCAAATTTGCTGGCTGAAGAAATTCTCCAGGTATAGTAAGTGTTGATCCATAAACCATCTCTGCTGGTGAAGCGTCGATGTCTGGTTTAAATGCAACACGAAGTCCTAGTAAAATGGCTGGTAGATGGTCTACCCATCTTGCCGGGTCATGACACAAAATAGCAGCCTTTAATGAACGGTGCCACCTTTCAATAATACCATTCGATTGCGGGTGATACGGGGTGGTACGCAGGTGTGTTGAGCCAATAGTTTTCAAAAGTTCGGCGAAAATGCTGGACTCAAATTGGCGTCCCTGGTCAGAAGTTATGCGAGCTGGTACACCAAACCGCGAAATCCATTGGCTTACAATTGCCTTTACTACTGATTCGGCTGACATGTCGGGTATTGGAACAGCTTCGGGCCATCGAGTAAAACGGTCGATTAAGGTCAGACAGTAACGTTGCCCTTCACATAGCGGTAACGGACCAACGATGTCGATATTTATGTGCGAAAATCGCTCTTTGGGTGGCTCATACTTAGCGACTGCCGAACGGGTGTGTCTTTGAACTTTTGATCGTTGACACTGCAAACAACTTCGGACATAATTAGCGCAGTCCTTACGAATTCCAGGCCAGCAAAATCTGGATAGAACCATTTTTGTAGTAGCGCGCACGCCAGGGTGTGATAAATTGTGAACCGTTGACAAAACCTGTTCACGAAATTCTTTCGGAATGTATGGGCGAATATGAGAAGTAGTTGTATCACATATTATTTGTTTGCTGCTGCTGGGTATTGAAAAAAATTTTAACTTCAGTGAATTTGTTTCACCTTCTGGTGTCTTGACCATTTGGTGAAGTTCGTTGTCATTTTCTTGTGCAAAAGCTATACGTTCATAATCGATCGCTTGACTAACTGTTTCGATGCGCGAAAGGGCGTCTGCTGCTGCGTTCTCTAAGCCGGGTGTGTGGCGTATGTCAGTTGTGAACTGGCTTATAAAATCGAGCTGTCGTATTCGACGCGGTGAAGCTTTTTCAAGTTTCTGGCGAAAGGCGAAGATTAGAGGTTTGTGGTCGGTTACTATGTAACAACTTCGTCCCTCTAGCATGTAACGAAAATGACAGACTGCTTGGTACATGGCTGTAAGTTCGCGGTCATATGCTGAATACCTTGTTTGTGACTTTGTTAATTTTTTCGAATAAAAGCCCAGAGGCTGGAGACTTCCGTTAATTTGCTGATGTAACGCAGCACCTACGGAAGTGTCCGAGGCATCAACATACAAGGCCAACTGTGCTTCGGGGGCTGGATGAGCGAGAAGCGTGGTAGTGGCCAGCTCATGTTTGCAACGTTCGAAAGCGGCGTCGGCACTAGGAGACCATTTTATTGCTGTGCGGTCGTTTTTCTTGTTGCCAGTGATTAAGCTCTGAAGTTGCATTTGATACTCGATCGCGTGAGGCAGGAACTTTCTATAGAAGTTCACCATGGCTATGAACCTTTTAAGCTCTTGCGCGATTTTAGGCTTTGGAAAATCTTTAATAGCAGCAACTTTTTCAGGTAGGGGTCTTATACCCTCAGCATCAACTAAATGGCCCAAAAACTTTATTAGATTTTTTCCAAATTCGTACTTTTTTAGGCTTATTGCCAGATTATTATCGCGTAAGCGACGAAAAACTTGTGCAAGGTCGGAGCAATGCTGCTCGAGCGAACTTGATGCTACGCAAATGTCGTCGATATATGGAAAAACAAAATCAAGCCCTCGTAGTACCTCATTTATGAGTCGCTGGAATGTTTGCGCGGCGTTGCAAAGTCCGAACGTCATATATCTGAACTCGAAGAGACCGAATGGCGTACTTATGGCGGTTTTCGGGACATCGCCTGGGTGAATTGGGACCTGATGAAACGCTTTTTGTAAATCTATTTTCGAAAATAGCTTTTTACCTCGCAAGTTCGTGGTAAAATCCGTCAAAAACGGTAGAGGGTAGCGATCCGGTAGTGTTTGCGCATTAAGAGCGCGGTAATCACCACATGGTCGCCAAGATCCGTCACTTTTTCTGACCATATGTAATGGGCTAGACCAATTACTTTTGGATGGTTGGCATATTCCGCTTTTTTGTAAAAAATTAAATTCTTTTTTTGCTGCGGCGAGTTTTTCGGGGCAAAGACGGCGTGGTCGACAGAAAACTGGTTGTGCTGATGTTTCGATGCGGTGAGCTATGGTAGATTTTGTTGGCGAACCGTATGGCGATAGATGTGCGATGCCAGGAAATTTTTTTAAAATTGTAGCGAATGGCTCGTTAATTTCGAGTGTTTCAATGCCGGTTGTTTTATTAAAATTGATAGCTGTAAGCTGCGAAACTGAGCCGGTGCTACTATCGATAAGCCGATTACGGCGTAAGTCAATTAACAAATCAAAATGCTTAATGAAATCCGACCCGATTATTGGTGACGTTACGTTGGCCACTACGAATGACCAATTAAAGTCGCGTGGTAGACCGAAGTCCATTTTTAAATGTTTTTGACCGATAACTTTAATGGGTGATCCATTAGCAGCAAATAATGTAATGGCGGTCGGACGAATGTTAGAGGATTTAAAATTTAATGGCAAAACAGAAACATCTGCGCCGCTATCTACTAAAAAATTTGTTTGCGTGTACTTATCTTTAATTTGGAGGCGAAATATATGGCACTTGCTTGAAGAGCTTTCGCCAGGCTCCTCCGGCGGCCTGTTGAGTCAATTTGGCGACGATGATGCTGTTGTAGACATTGTGTTCACCTGTTGTTTCTTAAGTCGACATGGGCTACGGCACTTTTTAGCGGTTTTGCCGAATGTTTTATGGTACCAACATTCACTGCTATTTTGGTTTAAGAAATTTGTGGGGTTTGCTTGCGAGCGACTTCGGTGTCTTGAAGAATTTCGAGAGCGTGGCTTTGCCGAGAGCTTGTCAAATCTTTTGCTTAATTCTGCAATGGCGTAGCTCATTAATTTCATTTGCCGGTTGTTGCTGTATTTTGTTAATATGGTTGGCGGCCATTGCGTATATTATAGAATCAGCAATTTTCGTAAACTCAGATGGAGCGCCTGTTGAAGCAGCCACGACAGGTTGGGCGAAATCAGGCAATCGCTTAGTCCATAAGCCTTTTAATGCTGCGTCTCCCAATGTGCTTCCAGCCACGCGCTTCATTTCGAAGTATAAAGCTGAAGGCTTTTTGTCGCCGAGTGGGAGTTCAGATAGGAGGCGATTTAGACGGCGTTGCTCGCTGTCGGCGAAATGTTCAATAATTTTCGTTTTTATATGTTCATACCTGTCAACCTGTGGCATAGAGGCAATTACTTCGGCCAGTTGCGAAATGACATTAGGATGGAGCGCTGCCAATACGGTTGCTGTTTTTTGTTTGTCGGCCACGATTCCAGAAGCTGTGAACCAAAAATCCATCGTAGTGAACCAAGCTTCAATATTTGTGTCGGACATTTGCGGGACTGGTAGTCTGGCATAGACAGCGGACACGTTTTGTGCAGGTGATGGATCTCGAGATGGTTCAACAGCGCTATTAGTTGCCGTTGAGGTATCGTGGTCACGTTTTGGTTCCATTTTTTATTCTTAAAAAATGGCGTTCGATTCGCAGTTATTAAAATGCTAAAATGGCGTAGAATCAGAAGAAATTCTTTTTGCGAAAAACAGTAACTTTTCGGGGTCACCACTTTGGTTAAATGTTACCAATCAAAAGGTTGAACCTTGTATTTTATTTAGGTACTTCAGTATTTATTTATTAAAAATTTACTTAACTTAAGTTACAAAGAAAACGATTTCATAATTGAGCAACGCGTCTGTATTGGCGGAAAGAAAACTTAATAGAGCGTGTTTTAGTGATATAAAAATCATAAAACATTTTTTGAAGTCAGTATTTGATTAAAAATAATCAGTAACCAGTTGGCTATTCTAACATAGGGTGCCACATGCCCAAAATACAAAACAATTGGCTGTTAGCATATTCTGAATAGATTGTTTTTAGCGCTATGTGGTTTAAAAGTGCATGTGTTAAACAAAGTTTTTCACAAAATTGAAAATAATGAAGATACTTTTTCTTAAAAAAACGTGCCTTTTCCAGAAAAATTTTAAAACTTTGAATTCTTTGCCTTTTCCCGATTTCACGACTGCAGATATTAATAAGTTTTTTACTTATTTTTATTTAAAATTTGATCAGAAATTTAATGCTGTCTTTTAATTTAAAATCCAACAATTGACTAAAAAGTTGTAGGTGAAATACTAAAAAAAGTCAAGGCAAACAAAATTTTTTTTGTTAAGACAAATATCTTCTAAGTTATGAGAGATACGAAAACACATCTTAGGACATTATTTATTAAAAATTTTGAGCTTAGATCAAAACGCTTTATCTCATAAGAATCGGATAATTTTTCTAAAAGTTACAAGCCTCAGAATTTTATTGAGTCCCATGTTGTCAACTTAGGCCCACTGTAACTCCTGTCCAGCTTAAGCCAGACGGCTGCCAAGATATTTGTTATAATGCCTGAGTCCTCCTCTACGGATGTTTCATATAAATCCAATCAGTAGTTTAGAAGTTCCAGATTTATTACCATTTATTTTGCAAAAGTCCCCACTGTGCAGGGTACTTATAATAACTTTTTTTAATCACAAACAATATACATATGCATACATGTGTGCAATTTTTAACAAGAGCACACACATAAGACTTTTTGTTTGTTGGGTGTTTATCAGAAGAAAAAAATCAAATAAAATGCAAAACAGCTGTTCGAAACATTGATGGGAGTTCAATATCCTTACATTATTTTGGATTGATATTTATATATTTATTATCATTATATTTTAATTTGAAATTTATTTGCTTGTGGTTTAGCTTGGTCTATATACGTATTTCATTGGCGCTTAAACCAAATCATCAGTAGACTTCAACCACAAATTTTGAACAGTCACAAACCTCTTACTTTATGCACAGACTTTCAAAAACTATATGAGAATTCATAGAATAATAATATTTTTGAAAATCACAAAGACAAAATAAGTTTAGTAGGCTTTGAAACTCATACAAAACCCAGCAAATAATTTATATTCGATATGAATCTATTTTATTTTTCTACACCTTCATACAATTAGAAATCCATTGGATAACAATAAAAGTAATTACAAGCCAAAATGAAAAATAAAATCTAAAATTTAACATTTAAGAAGTTTATTATTCGACATATTGTCATAATTATATTTTAATTTGAAATTTATTTGCTTGTGGTTTAGCTTGGTCTATATACGTATTTCATTGGCGCTTAAACCAAATCATCAGTAGACTTCAACCACAAATTTTGAACAGTCACAAACCTCTTACTTTATGCACAGACTTTCAAAAACTATATGAGAATTCATAGAATAATAATATTTTTGAAAATCACAAAGACAAAATAAGTTTAGTAGGCTTTGAAACTCATACAAAACCCAGCAAATAATTTATATTCGATATGAATCTATTTTATTTTTCTACACCTTCATACAATTAGAAATCCATTGGATAACAATAAAAGTAATTACAAGGCAAAATGAAAAATAAAATCTAAAATTTAACATTTAAGAAGTTTATTATTCGACATATTGTCATAATTATATTTTAATTTGAAATTTATTTGCTTGTGGTTTAGCTTGGTCTATATACGTATTTCATTGGCGCTTAAACCAAATCATCAGTAGACTTCAACCACAAATTTTGAACAGTCACAAACCTCTTACTTTATGCACAGACTTTCAAAAACTATATGAGAATTCATAGAATAATAATATTTTTGAAAATCACAAAGACAAAATAAGTTTAGTAGGCTTTGAAACTCATACAAAACCCAGCAAATAATTTATATTCGATATGAATCTATTTTATTTTTCTACACCTTCATACAATTAGAAATCCATTGGATAACAATAAAAGTAATTACAAGGCAAAATGACATATTGTCATAATTATATTTTAATTTGAAATTTATTTGCTTGTGGTTTAGCTCGGTCTATATACGTATTTCATTGGCGCTTAAACCAAATCATCAGTAGACTTCAAAATTTGTGGTTCAAAATTTGTGGTTGAAGTCTACTGATGATTTGGTTTAAGCGCCAATGAAATACGTATATAGACCAAGCTAAACCACAAGCAAATAAATTTCAAATTAAAATATAATTATGACAATATGTCGAATAATAAACTTCTTAAATGTTTAATTTTAGATTTTATTTTTCATTTTGCCTTGTAATTACTTTTATTGTTATCCAATGGATTTCTAATTGTATGAAGGTGTAGAAAAATAAAATAGATTCATATCGAATATAAATTATTTGCTGGGTTTTGTATGAGTTTCAAAGCCTACTAAACTTATTTTGTCTTTGTGATTTTCAAAAATATTATTATTCTATGAATTCTCATATAGTTTTTGAAAGTCTGTGCATAAAGTAAGAGGTTTGTGACTGTTCAAAATTTGTGGTTGAAGTCTACTGATGATTTGGTTTAAGCGCCAATGAAATACGTATATAGACCAAGCTAAACCACAAGCAAATAAATTTCAAATTAAAATATAATTATGACAATATGTCGAATAATAAACTTCTTAAATATTATCATTATAATTATTATGATCATACATACATATTATTATCTTTAATGGTATTTTTATTAAAAAAATAGTTTTTTGTAGGCTTGTGTGTTTGTTTTTACGCACATATGTATATTTTACATATTCATATGTATATACATCTATATATGTATACATACATATATATATGTATGTATTTTAACAAAAAAAAAACAAACACGATTGGCAATCTCAGGTTAGATTTTATAAAGAAAAAATCTTGATTAGAAAACTAAATTTATTAAAAATACCACGTAAATATACAAATTTAGCAACTTAAATGATCAAAAGAAACAAAAGTACCACAATAGGGGTAATGTGTCACATTCCCAATCAATATACACACAACCATCACTGTCTACAAATGTCACGTAACCTCGTCATGAAATTCTATTTTCTGCAGGTTCAGACGTTACATTTCAGTCAGGTAAGCATTTGCATAGCTTTTCATGCAAATGTTTCGATCAGCTGACATATTTACATTTACAGTTCTACATTCACAGTCAGTTAATTCTGCCTTAAGGCTCAGTTAGCCGACCGTAATGTAAAGTAACTGCAACAGTAGGAATCAGCTGATCGATATTGTTATGTGCAAGATAATGAAAATGGTTAGAGATGTAATGTAACGCAACCTAATTTTCGTATAAAAATATCGATCAGCTGTTTCCTACTTTGCAGTTACTTTACATTACAGTCGGCTAACTGAGCCTTTAAGACTTATAAATGTGTACGTACGAATTTCATATATCAATATGCAACTATAAGTTATTGTGTTTAAGATATAAAAGAACTTTATTTTTATAAGTTTGATGTGAAGAAACAAAAGATTTCAGCTGTCAGGCAGATTAAAAATTCCTGCAAATGTAGTATGAAATGATCGTTCCAAAATTGAGGTTAGCCTTGGAATTTGTATTTGACGATTTCGTTGAAATCGACAGAATGTAAAAAATTCAATTACATGCAATATTTTCGCATCTTTGTATGTTTTATAAAAAGTGGTAATTGTCTTAATTTCAAGTAGTTCAAGAATGAACATCCGTAAAATCTATATACATAATTCGACATATGAGTGCGCCTTCTAAGACTATACAGAAAACGAACAACTGTATTGAATAATTTCGTGAGTTTACTAATGTTGTAACCCAAAGTTAGCTTCAACCCCATACAAAAATATGGGCATAATCAGTGTCAACAAGCTTTATTTTTACCTGCACGGGCAGTATAAGATTTACATTATTATTTTGTCGAAGTGCAAAATTAACCTTGGATGCTACAGAATTAATATGTCTTTCAAAATTAACCCGATTGTCCAACCATACACCAAGACATTTAATCTGGTTCAATGTCAGTACCATCAATCTTAATGGCCAAATTAGTTTTTATTATTTATTTTAATTAGTCTTAGCGGTATTTATAAATAATTTATTCTCGCAAATCCAACGAAAAATAGTTTTGATGCTATAATTAATTATTTTGCATGACGTCCAGGAACTGTTTTTAACCACAAAAAATAAGAAATAAACCATTTGCAAAAGCAAATGGTATACAGGACGATATAAATTCAAAATTGGAGAAAAGATCATTAATATTGATGTTAAATAATATAGGTCCGAGGACGGAATTTATTAAGTAATTTTTATTAAAAACAAACAAACACAAACAATAAAATAAAATGTCTCATGCATAAGTACAAACATATTGGTGTAAATTCTGAAATACGCGTCGACTTGGCAAAAGTTACATGGAAAACAAAAACAAAACTGTGTAAATGCATAAAGTTTGTTTTTGTTTCTCATACAAAATCAACAGTTTTTCAAACAGAGAGAAACGCGTTGAAATTCTCGCGTTTATTTTATTTTAGAAATGATTGGCAAACAAAAACAATTTTTGAAAATTTGTTTTTGTTTTAATGTAATAGTGCGTTTCCATATGCGTGTTTTGGAGCAGAAAACTTGTTTTGCTCAAAACCAATGTTTTGCTACATGTTTTCCCATACATGTTTCATATCAGCAAAACACCGAAAATAAGTTGTTTTCCTCCAAAACATGAGAAAACTTTTCAATGCAACACTGCATTGCTGGCTGAAACTTCGAAAAAAGCCGCAATATTCTGGTAAAAGATGGCACTAGTATAGAATATCCAATCTTTTAAGCAATTGCACAAACCACATAAGTTGTATTTATATGTAAATGAATGAAAAATTTACTAATTTAAATAATAAGTTTTGCGGCCTTTATAACAAAATCAAATTGATTGCGGCAATTCACACCAGCAAAACACAAAAAAGCATAATGGAAACACTTGGAAGTGTTTTGTTTGTTTTGCTCCTAATGGAAACGTACTATAAAGTTTCAATTCTTCGACGCGTTTTCCAGAATAGCCACCATTAATTTTATGAGAACTACGTTTAAGCGCACGTAAAAATTCCATCTTATTTACTCACCAACACAATTACTGATTACTGGGGATGAGAACAATTATACATGTTTATACATTGTATGAAATTCTTAATTTTATAGTTGCTAATTTGACGACTGCGAACATACTTCCATAATACCGGCTAGTAGATTATTTGCAAACACAGTTTTTATTTGCAAATAAGGCGATTTTAAACGTAGTATAGCTACTAAATATAAAAAAATTAAATCTAAAATAACAGTGCTCGAAATGCGGCATTTCATATCGAATGAAAATCCAATCGAAATTAAATGTATATTTCGTGCGATATCGAATGCCGTATTTTAACCAAATACTTAAGATTTATAAAAAATTAGAGACTGTAAAAACATAAATACATATATTGGACATGGTTCATCTCACTTATTTAATTAAAAACCAGCATAACTCAAAAAATTTATTTAAAAAAAAAACCATTTAAAGTTTTGTAGAAAATTTTAAATTCGATTCTGCAGGGGATAATATAGTTATGCTATTCTTTTAAAGCATTATGCATAGTTCTTAAATGCATATTTTTTTAACTGAACAAATGTATTTCTTAACAAGTTCTTTACCTGGAATCTAATCTTTGACAAATCGTCGGTTGGTTTCTGGTTTGCGGCACAGTTTATTCAAAAATACATTATGTCTGCAGCAAACCAGAAACCAACCGACGAAATGTCTATTTTAAGTCTACATGAAAGTTTTTAGTAACGCTAATTTATTTTTATACTCTATATTTTTTTTGTAAATTATATTTTATAAAGATGAAGAAGAAAGGTGTAATCCACTGACTTTTTTCAGCAACAGCATCTTTCCTCCAAAAATCGGTATTTTTGTGGTAAGAACTCGGATATATTTACATCGTTTTTTTGCAATTGACCGCATTTTTGGCTGTTTTAGCATGGCGTTCCATATTATTCTTTTGGCAGATAAGAAACTGATTGCAAAATGGTTTTTTGTATATCTGCATCCATCTTAATCCATTTATGCCGTCACCTGATGACTTAATTAATTTAGAATTTATTTCAAAAACAAGTACACTCTCAAATAAAAACAACTTTAAATTTAATTACTTACTTGTCCATATTATTTGTTTTGCATACAATATTATATCCCTTTTCATAGTTTTTCATATTTTAAAATTATGTGCCTTAATTAAATTTGGCTTTCAAAATTGCTGCGGAAACATTTAGAATTACCTAGGTATAAATGTATGTTATTTCATATATAAAAATTTTAACCAAATGAAAAAATTCATACCAAGGCGTTTTAACACGATGTTTTCCCACAGAAAATAATATTGCAATATACTGTAAATTTAAAAAAAAATTTATTATTTGCATGTTTATATATGAAGTTTAACAAAGGAAATAAAATCTTGTTGCCAAATGTTTTAAAATCTATAGGAATCTGCGTACATTTGTTGTCAAAACGAAAGTTAATATTGATCAAAAAGGGGCCAGAGGGGGCACATAATAATATACTATAAAGGCCGTGATACACTATCCTACAAAGTCGTGCGATCTACGAAAAATTACATCCCTGGTATGGTGGTGTTTATGAAAATTTTGAAAAGACAATAATAATTCATCACACTAGGGTTGTAGTTTTTCGTAGATCGCACGACTTTGTATGATAGTGTATCACGGCCTTAAATGATAAAAAGGGGTTTAAAAACTAAGGGCATAAAAAGTGGCAAGGCAGTCGTAAAGGTAGCAAAATGCGACTTTATGCTAGGAACACAACTGGGAGGAACGACGAATTTTTCGGTGGGAACTTTCGTCATAAAAAATAAAACACATTTGTGCATATGAAAATGAACACAACACCACCGTACAACGAAATTCGTCGTGCGTGACGAACTCTGAGATAGATTTATTTCTATTTTGTACGTTGACGAACGACGATCTGACATTATTTTATTTGTTCTTATCACTTTCACATTTATATTGGCCATTATTTATCAAAAAATTACAAGCTTTTGAAATCTAAAAATTATATATTGTTACAAGATCATGATGTACTTAGTTCTATTAACTTTAAAATATGTTGCGTTGCGCTACGATATTTTTTTTTTACACAATAATATCTTAATATCTTGTTTTGATGAATAGTGAGATATACGAAGGGGGTTCCAATTATGTAACCTATAGCATGATAAAAATACTTGCCAGACAGAAAAAAGGTCTTCAAATATGCCATTTAAATGCCCAAAGTTTAAGGCCTAATGTTGACATTATTTGTGTTTCAAAGACGTGGGTAGATAAAACAATTCCAAATGCGATTGTATTTCTAAATGGGTATAAAATATTTAGATCGGACAGAGTAAAAGGAAGAGGAGGAGGTGTTGCCATTTATGTAAAAAATCACATCACATCACAATCACAGTAATTTACAAAAAGTACTGAAAATGATAAAAATTAGTGCATTTTCATTGAAATATACTCTTATGGCAGGAAAATGCTGGTAGGTTGTGTGTATAGGGCCAATAATTCTGTTGATTATAACAACTTCATAACTAATATTGAAACCTATGTTACACGGTACAATGATGTGCTAATTGCTGGAGATTTTAATTCTAATCTGTTTGAAGAATCAACTTTTTGGGATGAAATGGGTACTATCGGTCTCATTCCAAAAAACAATACGCTTCCTACGCACTTTACGGAATATAATAGCACCCTATTAGACCTTATTTTTGTGAGTGACACTACAAAAATATTACTTTATGACCAAATTTCTGCATCATGTTTTTCCAAACATGACATAGTCTTTACGGCATATGATTTTCAGCTTGGAAATAGGGAACAAACTTTTTCTTTTAGAGATTTTAGGAATTTAAACTTTGACATTCTTAATGAAAGCTTCCTACAAATAAATTGGGACTGTATCTACAACATGATTTCAGTTGATGATCAGCTTTCGTTTCTCGAATACAATATATTGAAGCTATATGGTGATGCAGTACCCATTAGAACGCAAACTGTTACTGCAAAAGAACAGACATGGTTTAACTCTAATATACGCGAGTCTATTAGGAGTAGGGACTTAGCGTATTCGCGGTGGAAGCGTTTCCGGACAACTGAATTAATGATTCTTTACCGTTCTATCAGAATAGATACAAATAAATTGATAAAAATCGCAAAATCTGAGTATTATTCTAGAAGATAATAATGGTTCTGCTGTTGAATCCAAGCGCACTTGGAAAACTATTAAAAATATTGGAATTGGTGACTCAAATACTGGATTTGACTGTCCCTCTGATGTTAATGATCTTAACAATATATTTGTTAATAATATACCGGAGACGGGTTGTGCAACAGGCTCTGACACTAGTCCAATTATAAATAACTTTAATTTCAACTCCACCATGTTCGATTTCTCATGTGTCAATAAAGCCCCGTTCAGACTATTATACAAGTATTAATACTTTTGTGAAAAATGCAGCTCTGACATGTTGAGTTGTTATTGTTTTTTTGAAATTTTTTAAACAAATATGAGACCAGGGATGCATTTTCGTCAAAAGTATTAATACTTGTATTATAGTCTGAGTCGCCCTTAAGCGTGATGTTTTCTTAAGTTTTACACAAATAAAATCAAATGCAAAAGGGTTTGACAATATGCACCCCAAGTTTATAAAAGTAGTGTTACCTTCTATTCTACCTATTCTATTCTACCTACCTATATCTAACGTATTTCTTTAATACCATAATTACCACAAGTTGTTTCCCTCTGAAATGGAAACATGCAAAAATAATTCCAGCTTCTAAATCAAACACTGAATACCGTCCAATAGCTATATTAAGCTTCTTTTCGAAAGCCCTAGAAAAAATTTTGCATAGCCAAATAAGCAATTACATTTATGGCAATAAAGGACACAGTTGCGGAACTGCTTTAGTGGATGTCTCGGAGAGTATTAGGCGTGATCTTGATGATGGAAAAATAAATTTTTTGGTGCTTCTTGATCATTCGAAGGCGTTTGACACAGTTAATCATGCAATGTTATGTAGCAAACTTCTATTCACGTTTAACTTTTCTTCAACTGCTGCACAACTTATATCATCGGTTCTTTCAAATCGTACACAATCAGTATGTGTGAACAATATGGCGTCCAGACCACTTAAGCTAACAAGAGGAGTTCCTCAGGGGTCTATTTTAGGGCCACTGCTTTTCTCAATTTATGTTAATGACTTGCCAAGTAATTTATCCAATTGCAATGTCCACATGTATGCAGATGATGTGCAATTATGGCTCAGCAGCCCAGCCCAAGCAGTCAGTGAGAATATATTTAAGCTTAATCATGATTTGCATAGCATTTATAATTGGGCATCTGCAAATCGTCTACAGTTGAATCCAAAAAAATCTAAATGTCTGGTGATTCATAAGAAAACTGTACATCCATTTATAGAAGATGACATTGTAATTAATCAACAAAAAATTTAAATAGTAAGTTCAGTTAAAAATCTGGGAGTTGTATTTAATAACAATCTTTCATGGTCAAGTCATATAAATGCCTTGGTAGCTAAATCATATGCCAAAGTAAGAACACTGTGGACTGTTCAAAGTTTCACATCTCTCAGAGTAAGAATGTTACTTGCTGAAACATATTTGGTTCCAAGTCTTATTTATGGTTGCGAATTATTTTCCAACTGTGATAGTGTCAGTAAGAGGAAACTTGAGGTGTTATATAATAATATAGTAAGATATGTTTATAATCTCAAGAGGCGAGATCATGTGTCACTGTATGTCAAGACTTTATATGGTGTATTATTTGAAAATCTCTTAAAGATACGAACATTGATTTTCCTCCACAAAATTATATACACCCAAAAGCCGGAATATTTATTTCAAAAGATTAGATTTGCAAGATGCTTAAGAGGCAAAAATATATATATATAATCCCGACATATCAATGTCAGGTCTCTACATTGCATTTCTTTTTACATGCTGTTCGTCTTTGGAACACTCTTCCACATCACCATCAAATTAATAGCAATGAAACAAAATTTTAAAAACTTTCTCTTTAATTACTTTGAGTAGATCACTAAAGGTTTTATAGATATGTACTTATATACAAATGTCTTTCTGTTTTAAAATTTTATATTGTTTAAAAATTTTATATTGTATGTAAATTTAAAAATTATTTTTATAAATTATTTTATTTATTCGGTTTTAATTTTTTTTTTATTATTTTTTTTTTTAATTTATTAAATATTAATCTTTATTGGCGAATTTATTGTACACAATACAATCGTCGACCTGGACGAAATTCGTCGTTCGTCCCAATTGTGCTCCTAGTATAAGTCACACAACGGTAACGCTGACCGAAACTATGTACTACACAGTGCCACCAGATTAGGGGATTTGTCCCCAAAATGGGGATTTAGCCTCTGATTTGGTGACAGCATTTCGTGGGGAGGGATTTGGGGACTTTTAATAATGAGTTCTACCAACACTTTTTCACTTTTTTATAACTTTACAGATTATTTTAAAATATTATTCGCACTTAATGAGCTTTATTTGCATGTATCAGGATAAATATTAATCGTGGATATTGACAACATTTCTGTTTTTAAATATCTTTTAGAGTAGTGGTGCAATCATACTATTTAATGAAGATTGTAATACCACAAAAATAAATATTTACATAGGCAAAACCGTCTTCGCAGCAGTAGCGAGTTTTAAGTTTAAAGCAATGTTTAATGCTTTTCAACACAGCATGCTACCGACTACAAAATGTTAAGGATAGAATACACATGTTTATATGAGAAGGATTATTTTGACAGCAATTAGGCAACAGGCTCAAGGTTGCTGTCCGTAATAGATTTGTCGTTGTAGTCAAATTATAAATAGACAACATAGCAAAATATGTAAATCAAATTGGTGCTTAGCAAAATTATTAGATGCAACATAAAAATTAAACTTAAAAAGTTGTAATGTTAATTACAAAAGTATTTATATATTTATAAAGCGAAAACCACGATAATTTTCAAAATTGTAAGGAAGCTAAAACACATCCAAACCCCCGCTTTTATTGCGAAATTTGCAAAAAAAAACTGCGAGAATTTGCAAAATTTTGAACAATCCATAATATTGATCAAAAATCAATAAAATTGTAAGGAATGCAAACAATTCGGCAAAAAACGCGAAAACTATGAACTTTTGCAAAAAAAAAATTATTAACAGCGGTATGTTTAGCAAGTCTCATACTGTTTAAAATCGGCAAAACTTTCAGGAAGCTAATGAAAAAGTAACTTTTATCGCTAACTTTAAAAAATGTTAAACACTTTTGATCAAAAATCGTCAAAACTGTTAGGAATACAAAATATTAGATGAAAATTGCGAAAACGGCGGAAATTCGCAAAAAACTTACTACCAGCGAGATGATAACAAATTTTAATATTGTTAAAAAAACTGCAAAACAGTTTACAAAAATTCGCGAGAAGTTGCAAAATCGGAAGCAAGCCCTATAGTTGATCAGAAATCGCTAAGGCCGTTAAAAATAAAAACTTTGGTAAAAACGCGAAAAATCGAAACTTAGCGACAAAATTACTAAATGTATTAAAGAAATTACTAAACCTGTAAATAGTAAAATTCACAATAAATATAGAAAATTGATTTGTTTTTATGTTTTTTATTTAAAAAAAGTGAAATATTTGAAAGCGGTTTAATAAGTTTTAGTAACATAACTGCCACTGGAACAGATGGTGCAAGCAATATGTGTGATTCACAAGAGGTAACATTTTTCTGGCAGAACTGGTACCACACAGTCTTGCCATATTTTTTTCTCAAAAACTTTTGAACTAAAACAAATTTTTCACATTAATTTTTTTTAGTAATTTTACTCATATATATTTGGGGTATTCAGAAGGTACTCATAAATTAACACGTTTTAAAGTAATAAAACGGAAAATATGACCGCAGTGAGCAACCCCTTTTAATTTACAATCATAAACATTGTTCAGTCGTTAAGCAGCTATGGGTCGGGGAACATCTCTCGCGTCATCGTAATTGTTTCTTAAGTGCGGTCAGGCTTGTGTGTGTTGTTTGGCATTCGAGAGTTTTTCGTCTCGCTCGCACTGGTTGACTGATCTGCCACGGATAACCGTATAATCTTGCGGTTGTGAAGGCATAGGTCGTGTACAGTCATTCACAAAACCTTTTAAAATACTGTTAATACCATCTTGGGCATACGGTCTACGTTACTCCGCCCATATTTGTGCAACACCATATTATGGAAATTTACTTTGCATTAATATGTTTAATAAATAAATAAATAAACAGTGTACTTATTTGTATTTTGGTTTTAGCACCTTTGTAAATTGCTTGCTCTCTCTCAATTCAATGGTAAACTCTCACATATTTTTACATGTAGTTATGCCAAGCAATAACCATAGGTGAGAAAGTCTTATTACTTTATAATTTTTTTGTTTGAGCCAAAAAAAAACTATTTTTTTAATCTATGTTAAAATTAAATTGTTTATCTAAAATGTTAAAATGTTAAGACATTATGACACTTAAGACACACTTGTGAATATCCCAATTATGCATTGACTGGTATCAGTCAATCGACCAGTAATTTTATCGGAAGTCATGCAGGACATATTCATCATTGCGTTGAACAAAGTTTCTATCAAGGGAAAAATGTGATGGAAACTTTTGTGTATGTGTGATGTTGCATCTCTATCTAATTAATGAATATAACATATAGTCTAACTGCTCACTCCAGTGATTTTTACTAATCAATGATAGCATAAATATTAATCAAGTTTGAGTGATCAAAATTGACTAATATACCTTACAATTGAGAAATCACACATTATTGATATTTTATTTATTTTAATATTTTTTTTATTTTAAAAAGTCAATTCAAAACACAAGTAAATCAAATATATAAAATTAAAGACAAAAATAAGCAAAAACCTAGACGGTATCTAGCCCTCTTCAAAATCTAAAGTTTTGAAGATATTTTTGTTAAATTAAATTTTGTAAATTTCTTTTATTCACTACAGTTTTTACTTGTCTTTTTTTACACTTATAAATTTTAATTTTCGCAGACAGAATGAATTGTATTTTTTTTTAATAAACCTAGAGTTTTGGAATACCTACATATACAGCCTAATCACGAACAAAAATTCCGCACGAGTTTTTTTAATTTTCCCTTTTCTCATGAATTTATTATTTTCCGTTTACCAAATGTGGAAATAAAAAAACGGATTAAATCTACTTTAGTGAAGCTGCTCCAAATTTAATAAAACTTATCTTAGTTGATATAAAATTGAATTTGAAGATTTCGTGTGGTTCACAGCCGGCTTACAGCCGCCGCTGATCTCATTTTCATTGACAAGACCACCGCCAATGCATGCGGCGGTCATGGGCTTGTTTTCGTCAGCGGTTCTTACACAAAATATAGTATTTTTTTGCACGTGAGCCAAGATAGCGTCGACGAAATAGCACGATTTTGGGAATTAAAAAACCGGGGGAAAAATCATGGGTATTTTTAAAAATATATCAACAGGCTAGCATCGATTTTGGGAATTCAAGAAGGAAACAAAACAAAAATCGTGGTTGAATTTTCCCAGGAGCACTGTTCAACTGTCATGCCAAAAGGTCATATATTCTTAAAGTGGACACTTAGGAGAACAAAATGCGAGAACCGTGCAAAAAATCGGTGAAGCCGTTTTCGAGAAAATCGGGCAAGTCCAAAATGGCCAAAAAACCGTGGATGAATTTTCCTAGGAGCACTGTTCAACTGTCATGCCGAAGGGTCATATATTCTTAAAGGGGACACTTAGGACAAGAACATGAGAGAACCGTGCAAAAAATCGGTAAGGCCATTTTCGAGAAAATCGGGCCAGTCCAAAATGGCAAAAAAACGGGGATGAATTTTCCCAGGAGCACTGTTCAACTGTCATGCCGAAGGGTCATATATTCTTAAAGGGGACACTTAGGAGCAGCGTTGTCAACTCGGTGCTTTTCGCACCGTTTTTAGTGCTTTTTGAAATTTCCGACGCGAAAGATTATGAAGTTAGTGCTCAGTGCTTTTTAAATTCATTTCGGTGCTTTTTGTTTCGAGTCGTTGGCGCTAACCCAGAAATTCGAAGAAAAATTTCCTCACCTATTTTTTCTTTCGAGGAAATGTACATATATATAAAAAAAATAAGCTCTGAACTTAAATGGAACATTTCGGTGCTTTTTGTTTCGAGTCGGTGGCACTAACCCAGAAATTCGAAGAAAAATTTCCTCACCTATTTTTTCTTTCGAGGAAATGTACATATTGTTACGTAAAAAGATTCCTACAGGGTTAATGCAAAGAACTATCTAGAAGTATTTAACTAAAGCAACAAACGTACACACATATTCGAGTGCAAACACTGTAGCAAAGAACTAAATAAGCATGCGTAACACGTAAACAAGCAAAAGCAACAACAAAAAGCGTCTGCTTATTAAGAAGATTCGCATATTTACACACACACATACATACATGTTAATTCAAACGAAAGGCAAAAGGTAAACAACCACCACGCATTGCTTAGTTAATGATGTACACACGTATGCATATACACATGTATGTACATAGTTACCACATGAACTTAATTGGGCACTTAGTAAACAACATTTAAGATGATAATGATCGTCTGGACTATGCCTGAAACTTCTAGTGGTATTGGTGCACAGTATAAAAAGCGCGAAGCAACCAATGGCAAGTCAGTCGTGAATAAGTCAGTTGTGAAGTTCAGTTGTGTTGTGAACGAACAGGTCAGTCAGTGCTAATTGGAATTTAGTAGAGTGAACATCGTTGAAAGTAAAAGACATCGTGCCGTGGATAATAACGTTCAGAAGCAAATAAGAAAAGACAAGTTGTAATTGGTTTAGTCAAGAATAAAAGGAAGTTCAGTTGCAAATAAGAAAATCGTGTTGTTATTTATTTTTATTTTTGTGTGAACTGCCGACAACAGGTAATAAGGCAGAACTTCAAAAGAGGCTAACAGACGAATTCAAGCGTCGTGGCGTTGACATAGGAGCATACGAATTTGAAGAGAAATATGAGATGGAAGAAACATCTGCTCCTTCTACTAGTACTCCAACCAGTACAGATATCAGCGCAATGTTTGCTGCCATGATGAGCAAAATGGATGACAGATTTCAGGAGTTTTCTAGAGCTAATGAGAAAATGGATGACAGATTTCAGGAGTTTTCTAGAGCTAATGAGAAAATGGAGGCAAACAATGAGAGAGTTCTAGCTGAAGTTAAAGCCACAAATAAGAAACTTCAAGAAATGTCTGAGGGCTTATATAGAAAAGTAGACGGCATAAAAGTACAAGTCAGTAAATCAGACCAAAAGATTTCTGACTTGGAGCAGATCAACGATGAAATTTCTGGCAATGAAGAAAATATTGACGAAATCAACAGTGGTCAGTGTCAACAAGTTGGAAATGGGCGAAGTTTGTCAGAAGTGTCCAGCGAATTGAATGAAGCTAGTGACTTAGAAGATAGTCAAGCGGTCTGTGAAACAGTGGCACTAGCTAAGGGTGAAATGGTTTCGCTTGCTCAAGGTAAAGAAACTGCTACAGTAAACAAAGCGCGGAGCATAAAAGCAGCAAGGAAGAAGAAGACAACTTTTGTAAAGAACCTCAAGCGTGTGGTAAGGCAAAGTCTAGTCGAGGAACAAAGTGGAGTCAGTGCAATAGGCCATAAGTGTGGAAGGAGTGGTCATCTCCAGTGTATGGTAAGGCAAGCTCTAGCCAAGGGAAAAGGTAGAGTGCGAGCCAAAGGCCATAACTGTGGAAGGAGTGGTCATCTCCAGTGTATGGTAAGGCAAGCTCTAGCCAAGGGACACGGTAGAGTCAGAGCAAAAGGCCATAAATGTGGAAGGAGTAGTCATCTTCAGGGTATGGTAAAGCACGCTCTAGTCAAGAGGCAAAGTAGACTCAGAGCCAGATGCCACAAATGTGGCAGAAGTTGTCATCTACAGCGTACGGCATGGCAAGCTGTAGTGGAAATACCAAGCAGATTCAGTACCAAGGGCTGCAAATGTGGAAGAACTTGTCATCTTCAGCGCAAGGCAAGGCAAGCTGTAGTGGAAACAGGAAGCAGAGTCAGTAACAGGGGCCACAAATGTCAACAAAGTAGTCACCTCCGGCGTATGACAAAACAATTCCCAGTTGAAAGACGAAGCAGAGCCAAAACTAATGCCTACAAATATGGAAGAGGTAGTCGTCTACAGCGCAACTACAAGGCGTATAGAAAACGAAGAAAGAAACAGGCAGTGATGATGTGCCTATTCGGGACGAATAGGCTTAAGTGGGCGGCAGTGTTACGTAAAAAGATTCCTACAGGGTTAATGCAAAGAACTATCTAGAAGTATTTAACTAAAGCAACAAACGTACACACATTTTCGAGTGCAAACACTGTAGCAAAGAACTAAATAAGCATGCGTAACACGTAAACAAGCAAAAGCAACATCAAAAAGCGTCTGCTTATTAAGAAGATTCGCATATTTACACATACACATACATACATGTTAATTCAAACGAAAGGCAAAAGGTAAACAACCACCACGCATTGCTTAGTTAATGATGTACACACGTATGCATATACACATGTATGTACATAGTTACCACATGAACTTAATTGGGCACTTAGTAAACAACATTTAAGATGATAATGATCGTCTGGACTATGCTTGAAACTTCTAGTGGTATTGGTGCACAGTATAAAAAGCGCGAAGCAACCAATGGCAAGTCAGTTGTGAAGTTCAGTTGTGTTGTGAACGAACAGGTCAGTCAGTGCTAATTGGAATTTAGTAGAGTGAACATCGTTGAAAGTAAAAGACATCGTGCCGTGGATAATAACGTTCAGAAGCAAATAAGAAAAGACAAGTTGTAATTGGTTTAGTCAAGAATAAAAGGAAGTTCAGTTGCAAATAAGAAAATCGTGTTGTTATTTATTTTTATTTTTGAGCAATCAAAAGAACTCACACGTTTAATAAAATTTAAACGTAACAATATATATAAAAAAATAAGCTCTGAACTTAAATGGAACATTTAAAAAAATTCTACCAAGTTTGTACAAGGCTTGGTGGAAGAAATAAGCGCCATGTTTTCTTTAAACTTTAACATTTAAATCATAATTAATATAAAAAATGTTTTGCCACGCAACAAAGAAGACATAATAGAAGTATTTACCCAAGTATAGTTTAATATCGAAATTTTGTCTAGTCTAGGGAAAATATAACTAGTTCACTATCGAGTTTTCAGTTGAGAATTATCGGATATTTATAATTTGATTGAATTCGAAAAACACGTTTGTTTCCTGACGAAAAATTATTAAACATAAAATTTTTTTATAATAACTATAAAAGGCTTCGTCAAACTGATTTGAGAATTCACTGATTCTTATACAATTAAAATGTGCATCGGAGCCTCAAATTTATAGCTTTAAAAATGTATTGCAAAGTCAACCGATTATTATATTTTTTATATGCATATTTGTATATAAAAATTTTTTTTAATATATGATAATAATTGAAAATTTAGTGCTTTTTTACTTAAATTACGCGCTTTTTTAGTGATTTCAGTGGTTTTTGAAATTTAAAAGTTGACAACGCTGCTTAGGAGAACAAAATGAGAGAACTGTGCAAAAATCGGTGAGGCCGTTTTCTAGAAAATCGGGCAAGTCCAAAAGCAACCGTGGATGAAGTTTTCCAGGAGCACTGTTTAACTGTTATGCCAAAGGGTCATATATTCTTAAAGGGGACACTTAGGAGAACAAAATGAGAAACCGTGCAAAAAATCGGTGAGGCCGTTTTCGAGAAAATCGGGCAAGTCCAAAATTGCCAATAGAGCCGAAAGATTTTTTCATAAAGATTCCTTATTGTTTTTATGTGGTAAATCTTATTAATTTTATCAAGAAGAAACCCACATAAAATCAAGAAGAAATCTTGAATTAAACAACTTTTTTACTCAATTTCCGTTATTTTTGGCACAAAAAAACAATCCATGGAGAAAATCTTCTTGATTCTATTAGGTTTTCTTATAAATTGTAAACTATAGGGATTTCTTATTGATTTTCAAAAAGGTTTTCCTTATTGATTTCATTAGGTTAGCTTTTTGATTTTTTCAATAAGGTATTCCTTATTGTTTTCATTAGGTTCCTATATGATTATGTGTAAAGCATCTTATTAATTTTTTTAATAAGGAAATCTTGTTTTTATTACGTTTCTTGTTATTTCATATCTATAAATAAACATAGAGACATTTTTTGTGTGATATTTTTGGTTCTTGTATCAGAATCTTTGTAAAATAATTTCAGTGTTTGTACAATAATTTCAGGCTGGTTCTTACCATATTGGTTAGAGTTCTTGTCTATCAGTCAAAAGGTTGCTGATTCAATACTTGTCTCCTCCCAAGTAATAAATATGTACATATGTATGTATGGTGAGTTAGTTAATTAAGACTGCAATATAATATGCACGTATGCGTGTATAAGAAGAAAACCTTTTTAAAAAATCAATAAGATAACCCAGCTAAAAAAATTATATATGGTCCATATATTTTTAATATATGCATGTATATAACTATATATGAATATGTATGAATTAATGAATGGAAATATATGGTTTTATACATGGCAAAACTATTATATATGAACTAATATATGAAATGTATTATAATATATGAGCTCATATGTATATGAACATTTAATTATGAAGCTCTTCATATGTGCATCCATATATAAATGTGTGATTTTATATATGGAGCCATATAAGAATGTATGCATACATGATATCTCACATAAGATCATTTTTGCAATCAAAAAAGCTTGGAATTTTATCACTGCTGAATTGGAAATCCATTAGATAGAATACATACGGTATGCAAAGTTCATTTGCGTACCCTCAACGTTTAAAAAATAAAAACTTTTTGTTACAAAAAATCTATTCTTGTATGATTTTATACATTGTGGCCCCATTTAATATATCAAATAATCAAAAGGATAATCCAGTTATTAATTTCATAGAAAATAACAAAATTCTCTAGATAAGAAACAAAGTTCATATTACTGTAGTGAAATCTATTGTTAGAGGGATTATTTTTTCTTTTATAATTAATTCCATTAGTTTTTAATCTGATTTCTTAAGCTAAATGTTATGTACGAATATAATTTATGTGTTTTTTAAATAATTGTTTCAACTTTTGATGAATGAAATGACTTTTAGTTCGTTTGGAATTATTTGTCCAAACAAATGTTTCATTAAATACAACCTCTATCTCCAGTCTAAAAAAATTTAATTTTAGTAATTAAATTTAATGCACAGCAGTGCGCTTTTGTGAATCAAGATTGTATGAATATTAACTTTGCATACTGTGGAGGGAATTTAGACATACATGTATGAAAATGTATGAATATATATAATCATATATGCCCATATACCCTCATTTTTCGGATCCGAACCATATATGGGATATCATATATGCTCCATACATATTTTTTTAGCTGGGTAATTAAAATAATAAGTCATTTGCTAATTCGTTTTCGCTACGATGAAAATTTTATATAAAAAAAATGGGTTTTAGTTCAAAGTTGTCTTCAGTCGTTTTGTTGTCTTTTAATACGGCTATGTTGAAGCTACCCAGCTAAAAAAATTATATATGGTCCATATATTTTTAATATATGAATGTATATAACTATATATGAATATGTATGAATTCATGTATGGAAATATATGGGATTATACATGGAAAAACTATTATATATGAACTAATATATGCACTAATATATGAAATGTATTACAACATATGAGCTCATATATGTAAATTTAATTATGAAGCTCTTCATATGTGAATCCATATATAAATATAAGATTTTATATATGAAGCCATATAAGAATGAGTGGATACATGATATCTCACATAAGATCGTTTTTGCAATCAAAAAAACTTGGAATTTTATCCATTAGAAAATACATACGGTATGCAAAGTTTATATGCGTACCCTCAACGTTTGAAAAAGAAAAACTTTTGTTACATTGTGGCCCCATTTAATATATCAAATAATCAAAAGGATAATCCAGTCATTAATTTTATAGAAAATTACAAAATTCTCTAGATAAGAAACAAAGTTCATATTACTGTATTGGAAAATATTGTTAGAGGGATTATTTTTTCTTTTATAATTAATTGCATTAGTTTTTAATCTAATTCCTTAAGCTAAATGTTAGTAGTATATTTATGGTATATTTTTGTGTATTCAGATTTTATTCCTTGCGCAATGTTAATTATTTGTTGATAGATCTAAAAACAAACAAAAAAATTAGTTAAATTTTATATGTATTTCTTAAACTTTCATATAATAAATAAAAAAATTCTAATGTTATGTTAAACTTCATTCTTACCATTGTTGTTGAATGTAATTTCACGGATCTTTGAATAACAATAACTAAAACTAATTTCTAATTGGTCTTTTATATACATATTTGTGAGTCAATCGAATTCTCATTTTAATAAAATTACTCAAATGAGAATCTCATTCGAATTGTTCCATTTACGAAAATGTCTTCGTTAAACTTTTTATGAGAAAAATATATATTCTCATTTGAAGTTAACTTTGTTGTAGGAATATATATATGCATTAGAATACCCTTTCTTATGAGAAAATACATGTATTGGAATATCCGTCCTTACGCGAAAATACATGTATTGGAAAATCCTTCCTTATGGAGAAAATACACGTGTGCCAGAATGCCCATAGTGTATTTTCTCCATAAGGATCAAAAATACACTGGGCATTCTGGCACACGTGTATTTTCTCCATAAGGATCATTCTAATTAGAATAGTTATGGGCATTCTGGCACACGTGTATTTTCTCCATAAGGAAGGATTTTCCAATACATGTATTTTCGCGTAAGGACGGATATTCCAATACATGTATTTTCTCATAAGAAAGGGTATTCTAATACATATATATATTCCTACAACAAAGTTAACTTCAAATGAGAATATATATTTTTCTCATAAAAAGTTTAACGAAGACATTTTCGTAAATGGAACAATTCGAATGAGATTCTCATTTGAGTAATTTTATTAAAATGAGAATTCGATTGACTCACAAATATGTATATAAAAGACCAATTAGAAATTAGTTTTAGTTATTGTTATTCAAAGATCCGTGAAATTACATTCAACAACAATGGTAAGAATGAAGTTTAACATAACATTAGAATTTTTTTATTTATTATATGAAAGTTTAAGAAATACATATAAAATTTAACTAATTTTTTTGTTTGTTTTTAGATCTATCAACAAATAATTAACATTGCGCAAGGAATAAAATCTGAATACACAAAAATTGATGATATTCCCTTAAATGAACCTTACAAGGTTTTAAATTTTGAATGGAAGGTTACACAATATGGATCCAAAGTTATTGCATATTTAAACAACAATAAGTGGTTTTATCTTCCGCAAAGAATCGTTAAATATTTAAACAGAGAGGATCCTTACTTTTCAAAAATGAATGACAAAATTTGGACAATTATTTACAAAGGACGTCAATCACCAAATGGTTCAGCAATATTCGAACTAAACTATAGCTAAATTTTTATTTGTCATAAGAAATTTTATGTAGTTACACAATTTTTAAAACAATATATATATTTAGTAAAGTGAAGTGACTCCTATTATTTATTTTTTTTATGTTAAACATGCACATGCACGTTAACAAAGTGAATTTGAAATCCATTTCAGGAAAATTTAGTTTGAAAAATTAAAATAAAATGCATATATTTCAAATTCATTTAAATTTTATGAAAATGAGAGTTTATGCTTAAAATAAGTTATCTTATTTATTTTCATTTTAAGAAAAAGGATAGGACATTTAAAAATTTGATGAAAGTTAAACATGCATGTACAAGACATGAAATTTAAACATGCATGTGCAAGACACATGGTCATATGTATATGTATGCGTTACAAGTTTTATTACTTTTTGCACTTATATAGAAATTTTCAAAATTCTCACCAAAAAATAAATTACATGAAAAAATATTCCTATAAGGAAGGATATTTCCATTACATGTAGTGCGTAAGCATGCTTTTGCATGCTTTTTCGTGTCATAGCATTTAGATGTATTTTGCTTTACTCTAATTTTCATTTTAAAAGAAAAAAAGGATAGGACATTTAAAAATTAACATGCACATGCAAGACACATGATATTAAGTATTTTTAAAGTATTAAGAACGAGAGACATGCGTATGCATGCTTTTTGCGCGTGTAGATTCACGTGGGTGCCTTGGTGAAATTTACATTTTATTTGTTCTGAGAAAAAGGGAATACCGCTGTATATATGTATGTATGTATGTATGTGCATGCGTTAAAAGAAAAAAGGTATGCGAAAAAACTAATTACAAAAAAATATCTTTCTATGAAGGACAAACAAATATTTTTCCTTTATTGCTTAAACTCACTAATTTACAACATCATAAATGTAGATAAATATGAAGATTTTCCAACTACAGGTAATTTTCTTTAGATGAATGTATGCATAAAATAAAACATTTTTCTGAACAAAATTCTAGTCTTGTGACATTATTCAAAAACGAAGTGTTGTGTGAAAAAAAACTAAAATAATATTTAAAAATGAATAGTAACAAATTATATTGTGAAATATGTCAAATAGTTACTTTTTCAAACAGTTCAAACAAAAAACGCCATTATCTGAATCAACATGGAATAAAATTAAAAACTAAAAATTTTTGGGATACTCCTTTATATAGGAGAATAATTAACAAAAATAAGGAAATGAAAGAATCTAAACCATCAACATCAACATCTACTGAGCCCGCAACATCGACATCTACTATAGCAGTCGCAACACCTACAGCAATTACAGAATCATCAACAGCAACACACGAGAGCTACCATCATCTATTAGAAGGCGATGAAGATCTATTTTTAAACATTAAAGAGCCCATCGATATTAGGGAGGTAATAGTTTTGCCACCGGTGGATGTAGCAGCATATTTATTGTTACATGATGGGCAGGATGAAATTCTTTTAGACGCATTAAGAAGGGTCGAAAATATGGGTTAATAAAATAATGTAAAATATTTTTCCATTTTTTATTATTAAATAAATGAATATGTTTTTTTTCTTTTAAATAAATATTTTTATTATCTAAACTTTTTGAAAATTACAGTTTTTACATTTACTGACATTATATATGTTATAATAGAATTTCATTAGTTTGTTTGCTTCTTCCTCTATTCTCATATTTTGTCTTCTTTTGTATGAACATGAACAAGTGTCGGGTCCACAAGTTTCATTCTCATTAGACCATGAACAATCTTCATAATGCTCTCCAAATTTGTTTTTCGTTGTTTTTAAGTTATTTACTTCTTCGAGATGTGATTGAATATTAATCAGTTTATATCTATCTTCGTTGGAGACAATGTTTGAACATCTTTTTAAAAATTCATATATATCGTTGAGTAACATCCTTACAAATAAGTGTGACTGAGTATGTAGACCAAATGTTTGTGAATAAACAATAATGTTATTACAGTTAACATTTATATAAATTGTATACAAGTACTTTTTAGTTTATGTATATCTATAATTATTAGTCTCTTAAGCTAACTAAAAATAAAGTTATATCAATTTTCTAATTTCGTTTGTTAGTGGAATATATTCAAATATTTTATCATGAATAATTAAACAATACGCAGATGTATTAGGTAATATATTTTTTGAAGTCTTCAGTTCAATTCTAATATCGATTGGTCCAGTTTTGACTAATTCATTTTGATGTGTAACATCCAAGACAGCTATTGGCGCCATAGTTTTGAAGTTTTCTGGTGTTAATAATGGTTGGGTGTTGCGTGAATAATAACTTTGTTGAAATTTTAAGTACATGTCATATAGAATAGCAAAACGATTTCTATCAAACTTAAGATTTAGATCATCATAAGGATATGTATCAGAGTTAAGATGTACTTTTACATCACTTAAATCACAATGTTGAAACTTGTTGTCATTATTTCGAAGACCTAACAATAGGAAGCGTGGTCTTTCGTTGTGAGCAGCTAGCTTAACATTCCACAAAACTGTTGTACTTTCTGGAAGTGAAGGATAATAATACATATCCCAACTTCTAAAACATATACTTAATGGATGACGGTTATTTATTGTTTTATATATCTGCAATTTGTATGCATCAGCAAGTTGAATGTGTGGTACTTTCCAAGTTATATTTAAAATTGTTAACTTGGTTTTTTCAGTTGATAGTTGAGATTTAAAAACTTGCTTATCATCTTTAGATCGTAACAGAATCAATTCATGCTTAGAGTTAACTAATATTTTGTGAAAATCTTCGGCGAATCCAAGTAGTAATTTTAGTGGTACACAAAAATTAAAATATCCATTTTCGGGTATAAGACTATCATTGTTAAATGGTGACCATCCTGCATTTAGTAGACTATCACTTTCAAATTTATTCAACGAAACATAGTTTTTTAATTCTGTTGCAATACCCAAATGACGTGTGCGATCAATTTCTATACCATTAATTTCATAACGAATTTCATCAAATAGGTGTGCCATACAATTGTTTAAGAGACGTATGGATGTAGAAACTGTTGAATCTTCCTTTGTTGCAAGACCTTCGATATATAGAAAACTTTCACTTGGTAAAACATACAAATCTTGGTTTTGAATTGATATACGAATTTCATCATTATTTTTAAATGACTGTAAATATGATGTATAACTGTGGTACTCCTTCTTGATAATTGAATTATCCACTTGAGGCTTTTGCAATATATTAATTATACTACTCATTTGTTTGCTTTCCTTGGTTGTAACTATGTGATTAATTTTATTATTTTAATTTAAATCCTAAACTTTTTAAAAAATGCTGATTAGTTTTATTTAAAACGTTGGCTTTTTTAGGCTTTCGATGTTTATTATTTTTATAGTATTGTATTTTTAACTTTTTGCAAAAATTTGATGAATTTTCACCCTCGTCTTCGGCTGATGGTGATTGAATAAATGTTAAATCATTCGATAGATCACTTTTGTTGTATATTATCATTCTTTCATAGGCTTTAAATGTAATCGTATTGTTATTTTTTCACCGCGAAAGTTTATTAAGTTTCCGTCTTGGTCAACAACTTTCAAAATTATATTATTTATTGTTCTTGAATTTACAGGTAAGTATATTACAGTGGTTGGAGTCTCTGTTATTTTATATCCAGGACTAACGTTAAGCGAAAACTGATGTAAAATATGCGTAGACATGTTGTTTATATACGAACCGCATACAATATTGCATTCAACGATTACTGTATTAATTTTGGTTATATCTATCGTTTTATCGGAGTAATGTTCTATTCCAGGTGCTAGTACTTTTCTACTAAAGCCTAATAATGATCCAATTGAGGATTTTTTATTAAAATAAATTGAATCAGAAGTGCTTTTTATACATGTTTGTAGTGTATTATAATTTGCTCGTACATCAAGAGAACCGGTTGGATTCATATCATGATATTTAATTTTTAGTAGTTCAGCTATATCAGTTAATTCATATGACCCAACTGGAACTGTTATTTCATGATTTCCAATATGAAATAAATTGTTTTCAACATCTACATTTGGAATTGAATGATATGTATCAAAACTTATTAAGCCACAAACATAATTTTCATTTAGTTCAATTGGCGGAAAATAGTTTGCGACAAGATGCGAAGAGTCTCCGTTTAAAGTTAATGTAATTGACATTTTAGTGGTTCATGAATGATTAAGTTAATTATTAAATTTTTCACAGTTTTTATTATTAATCATAATTTGTATTAATCCAAGAATTATGTTCTGAAGAAAAACCAAGCCATTTAACATAAATTTTGTTGCTTTTCCTTTTCAAAACCTTTTCAACCAAACAAGTTTCAGGAAATCTAGTTTTCATTAATTCAGACTCATAAAACCCTCCTTTAATTTCATGTCCTTGATAATCTTTTAATATATATGTATTTGGATTAGTATTTTTTATATTTTTAACCGTAAATACTTCAGTAGTCCAATTTGGTGTATAACCTTTTTCAAATATATGTTTATATTTACTTATTCTAACATTATCATTCACTTTGAACTTTGGTTTTGTAAATACTTTTAAATTGTTGTAAGCTGTATCCAATAAAAATTTTTCGTTTGATGAATTTACTTCATTGGGCGACATTTTTATTGTTCTGTGGTAAGTATTATTATATTTCTCTACAAGGTTCTTATATATGTTTAACCATTTATATGTTCCTTGATAACTAAACTCCTTCCACATCATTCCTTTAAGAGTTCTGTTAAATCTTTCTATGATGGATGCTTTCAGAACACTATATGTTGAATAGTGGTTGATTTGATTCAATTGCATTAAGTGACGAAACTGATTATTGAAGAACTCCTTACCATCATCTGTTTGTAAATTTTTTGGTTTACGATTGCTTTGTATGAAAATGTTTTTCATGGCGTTCGTTATGTTGAGTGCAGTTTTATTTTTCACTGCTATAGCCCAAGCTTTTTTTGAAAAAGAATCTATTACTGTTAAGAGATAAAGTGTGACCGTTATTATATGTTGCGTAGTTGCCCATCTCAACCAAATCCGCCTGCCATAAATCATCGATTCCTTTTATGATAACCCGTCTTCTTTTAAAATTTTTTCGCGCTTGCTTATGAAGTTCATCAACTATTTCTCTTTTATCTAAGTTCATTTTGAAATAAGATTCTTTACTATTAAGCATTCAGATATGAGTGTCAAATATTTATATAAAATTTTTATCCTTTAATTTTAGGAAATTCAAGTTTTCGTTTTTTCACCTCAACGTTTACATCATTTCTCTTCATCGATTTAAATATAAAATCCTCAAGTGTATTGAATCTCTCTTCGATATGCTTTGAAAAGTCTTCATTTGCATAACTTATTTGATTCCTCACTATTTTTTCAATAGCTTCAACATTTTCATTGATTCCTTTTGTAATTAATTCTTGTAATACTTTAACATCCCTTTTGATAATGTTTAATTGAGAATTATAATCGTTTTTAAGTTCTTCACGTTGTTTGTTAATAGTTTTAATTATATTATCCAGTTTTTCTATATCTTTTGTTATGTTATTCAATTGCAAATTATATTTATATAATTTTAACTTTGAGTCATTTAGATTATGTCGGAAGGACGTTTCTCCAAACTTATTTATATAAGTCATTTTTAGTTTAATATATTATATCAGCTTCTTTCAATTCTTCAATAATGGAAATGATTTCGTTATTGTGATTATTATGACCAACACTTTCTGATGAAATAAGTAAACGTAATCTTTCAACTAATTCATTTGTGTCATTCCAATATATATAACTAGATCTACGATTATCAATAGTCTTTAACGAGAATCCACTACCTTTCGTTGGAATATTTGGTTTAGTATTAAATAAATTTTTTATTATACGAATATATTTATAAGCTCGTGTACCTTTAATTTGACTTTTTGATTGATATTGACGTTTGTGAGCATTGGTACTTATTAAAATTTCTTTATATTTTCTTAAATCATTTTTATTATAATGTAGAGGCTTTGAATGGAAAACTAATTCAAATAATCCTGGAGTAATTTTCCACGTTGAATTCCCTATTTGAATAGAGTTATCAGCATTAAAATTTAATTCATTATTTGCATATCGCCAATTTCCGCTTTCATCTATGTTGAAACCATAAATTTTATCTATTGTTTTATTATTGAGGAGTAATTCTATATTTTCAGCTAATGGATATTTTTTCAAATCAGTTTCAGTAACTTGGTTATAATCTATTGCATCATCAAAATTGTTTGAACTGTCGTCGGATGGTAGTGGTGGAAGTTGTGGATCTGTTATGTTATCATTAGATTGATAATCATCTGAGTTATAATCATCATCTTTTTTTATTATTTTATTCAAAGGTTTGGTTATGGACTTAGATGTATCATTCAATATATCATCAGTTTGATATTCATTAATTTTTCCAATTATCGTATTTAAAGGTTTAGTTATTGGTTTGAATGTATCTTCTAAAATATTAACTCGTTCTATATTGTCTAATTTGAGATTTTTTAATTTTGCTTTCAATACTCCTCTTGTCTTAACAATATCCTTGAACAATTTATTTTCCATAGTTATTGTTTTTATATGTGCTTGAAATCTGCTTTATATTTGATAATGATCTGCCTGATATCTGCTTAAGCAACTGATATTTATCTGCTAATGATCTGTTTTATGTCTGATTGCAATCTGCATTATAACTACTTAAGATCTGCTTACTTATAGTTCTATGAATTCATCAAAACCTTTTCTATATCGCCCTTTATTTATCAGATTATCCTTACTGATAACAAGAAAGCCATATTTATTTTTCCAACATTCACTACATATATTTGTAAATTCTTTAAATGACATATCACCAATTACATGATCATTATATATATTTCGTAAATTCATTTCATCCTGTTTAAATATTATAATCATATTCGCATTATCACGTATAAGATGTTTAGGGATTTTTGTGTACGTTTGACATAAATAAAAACAATCTATATTCTTATGTCTGTCCATACAAAAGTAATCTCTTATAGTGTCTTGTTTTCCACAAATAACATCATCAAATATTATGATAGAATGTGAGTTCGCTTCTGTAGGACTAATAACTTTCTCGTTTTCCGCAAATGTAAAAATATTTATTCCTTTTATTGGGTGTATCAATTCCTTGAGATAACAGTATTTTGGTTGATATAAAGATTTTGAATATATGTAAATGTTTTTAAAACTTAAACCGTTGGGGCTCTCTATTAGACTAATCATAACATTAGTTTTGCCACAATTTGAAGGACCTACAATTAATGCTCGTATTGAATTTGGTAAAAGTGTACTATGTTTAATTTTCGGTTCGTTTTCATGTGCTTCATTCGCATTTCTTACTACAATTTGTTTAGCTTGTTTTACTAATCGCATTTTTATAACTAACTTGGTTTTGATATAAATTTCTTATTATATAGCGAAACCTCATCATTTAAGTTTATAGCGTCAATCCCATTAGACATATCATATAATTAATAAAAAATGAATATAAACTATAAAAAGGGAGTTAAAGATAATCAGTATAATATTGGTAGTGGATTAGTAAACAACTTAATAAACAAATTACCTGTTGAACTACATTTACCTGGTTATCAGTTTTGTGGACCTGGAACAAAACTTGAAAAACGTTTAGCAAGAGGTGATAAGGGAATAAATTCATTGGATGCAGCGTGTAGGGAACACGATATTACATATTCAGAAACAAACGATATTAATAAGAGACATAAAGCGGATAAAATTTTAGTTGAAAAAGCTTAACAACAAGTGCAATCTAAAGATAGTGATAGTGATAGTGTTTGTTCGTAACAAACGCTATGAAATCAAAACTTAAATTCGGATTAGGTATGAACAATATAAAAATTCATAAATCTAAAAAGTCACAGAAAAAAAGAGTAAAGTGAAAAAAACATGTGATAGAAAATTGTTTTCAAAAGCTGTTAAAAATACTCTTAACCTCTTGAGAAATGAAAAACCAGACAATTTAAAGGATGCTGTTAAAATTGCGTTAAAATCCATTACTTCGAACTTCAAAGGGAAGAAGAGGGCTAATATTGTGATACCGAGAGTTATACCAATGCCCAAAATCGGTGGATTTCTTCCACTAATTCCAATCCTAACAGCTTTATCCGCACTGGGTGGTTTGGCTACGGGTGGATCGTCTATTATTAAGGCTGTAAATGATATTAAAAATGGAAAAGAACAACTAGCCGAGGCTACTCGGCATAATAGACACATGGAATCAATTGCTATGGAAAAAGGCTTATATCTTAAACCATATAAATCTGGATATGGACTGTATTATAAACCGATTCCAAAAAACTTTTAGATAACCTACCCAATCGACCATTAACTGATCTAGATTTAATAAAATATGGTAAAAAACTCGAAAATTTTAGAGGTGTGTTTATGCGAGATCGTTTGCCTAAAATACCATTAGTTCAAGAATGTGGTATTGTTAATCTAGATAACTCTCGTGGTGCTGGAACTCACTGGGTAGCCTATTATAAAAATCATAACTATAAAAAATATTTTGATAGCTTTGGAAACTTACAACCTCCAATTGAACTTGTTAATTATTTAAAGATACCCATTAAATATAATTATGAGCGAAAACAAAACTTTAATACTAAATGTATTGTGGTCACCTATGTTTAAAATTCTTAGTTAATAAATGTAATTTAAAATAATTCAAACAAATATTTATATAAATATATCCACAAACGGATACGTTAAAGTTTATTTATATTTTTCTTATTAATTAACGATGTCGTTTTGAATTACAATATAATTTGAATTTATAAAACAAAATTTTAATAAATAAATAAAATTAACATTCAATTTGCATAAAAATATCGTCATCATCATTTAAAAATTTATCTATAATACAATTAGTTGTATTACGATTATCTCTATCATCAATTTCCATTACAAAATCATCATCGTCATCATTTAAAAATTGATCTATAATACAATTAGTTGTATTACGATTATCTCTATCATCAATTTCCATTACAACATCATCATCTCTTTCATTGATAAATTCTTCTTTGTAATGCCCCCAAGCAAGTGTATTTACATTATTATATACATTCCTTTTATTATCTAGATAACTTAAAGATATCTTATTTATTAGAGAAGTATATAAATCATGAAGTTTGGATTTAAAAATATACATATTTCCATAATATATTTTCTTATTATATAAACAGTTTTTATAATCTAATAGACTTAAATTTCTAGTTATATTACTTTTAATGCCCTTAACCTTTTTGATTTCATTCATATCTATCGTTTTGAATGCATACATTTTTGCTCTTAGACCCACAAATTCCTTCATTAACTTACCATTATTTTCATCCTTCATCATACCTAATTTTTTTTTATTTTTCTGTGGAATACCAAACTTATTATTCGCTTCATAATCTGATGTATCAAAGTGTGTATCAATATCGTTTATTATATCTTTATAAAAATCATCAGTTTCTACTGTGTATATAAACGAATCTGTATCCATATAGTTTAGATCTGCTTTTATGTTATATTTTAAAAGCATATAATCATAATGAAAGTTATACATCTTCCACTTTGAAAGTTCTAGGATTGTAAATCCTAAATAAATGGGTTTATTATAAAACGAATAACTTCTGTTTAGCTCCACTGCTATCATGTTTTCTTGAAATATGCTAAAGGAATGAAATTCTGGTTAGGCAATAAGGGCATGAGCTCCCATTTTCTTTCCAATGCTTTTCCACCGATTAACAATTTTTATATTCTTACGCTTGTCAACGTTTTTCATCGTTTTACCGTAGACAGCATTATTTAGTAACTTAAAGAAATTTTTTTCAAAAGAGTTTTTTGCATTAGTTCTATGTAAATTGTTTAATGAAATATATGGCTTTAACCATGTTGATTGCTTAAATTTCAAAATTCGGTGAATTTTTTTAACTTCAACCCATGTTTTAAACATTGTTGTAAGTTTTTGTAATGTATTACATATTCATTTTTATCATTTAAATCACAAATTAATTTCTTTTCCTTAGAATTTGGAGGATTTTTATTTTCACTACAAAATGGTAAGTTATTATGAATATCATGAATTTCTATTGGATACGTCAAATCTACTTCTAATATATATCCAGTAGTTGAATCTTCTGGTATAGTATCCAAACAAAAATTTTCAATGTCTGTTTCCCATTCAAAATTACCTTCTGGTACAGCTTCAGACATTGCCCAACCATATAAATTATTTGCATCTAAATACATTAAATATTTAGATGGAAGATGTTCATTGTAATCACTCATATATTTATTGTTTGCAATGGCATGTCGTTGAGAACATTGTACTATTCCTCCCCTTATCACCTTTTGTATAAATAAAATCATATCTATGTCGCTCAATAACTCTAATTTAATATCTGTTATTTTTAACATCCCAAGCGTCCCAAGAAAATCCTGGAGCGGTATAGTAATAACAAGGATCTAGTTTATAAATATCATTGCAAAGAAATCTAAAGTTTTCGAAAACACCAGCTAATAACAAGACATCAGATTTCAAATATAAAATTAAATAATCTTCTAAAGTTGTACACTCAAAAGTACTCCATACCTCTTTCGCATGTGTGTAATCTTCTTGAGAACAATCTTCATCTGTTAATTTATTATAAAAATTCTCAATATTCGGTAGAGAAGTTTCTTTGAGTTTTTCGATAGAATTTAAATAACTATATGGAAAGACACCTTTTCTAACAAGTAAATTAAATTTACTTTCATTTTCACCAAACATTGATTTAACTATTTTCAAATCCTGCTTACCTAAATTTTTAACTAAATCATTTAAGCTTGATTGTAAAAATCTATAGGAATCTAAAAATCGAATTTCTATATTACCATTATTGTTGTCGCTTATGGTTTTAGAGAGTGATATATATAGCTCTTTATTGAGTGGAATGATATTAATTGGACCATCATTTATATTATTTAGCTCCTTCACAAATAAGTGACAGTCATAACTAGAAAAATTGTGAAAAATAACCGGGACAAATTTCGGTACTTTATAATTAAGATTACAAGAACTATGTGCAACCCCCCTATATTTACCAGTCAAATGACAATGATCTCTAACTTTTGATTCATCTAAAATTATTTTAGAGCAAATGTGGCATATATTATTAGCATGGAAGTTTAAATTTTCCACTTCAGTTAATGGGGTCAATGGTTTTACTTTTGTCAAATAATTATTATTTAAATCTCTTATATCCCGAATTAAACTTTCTATAAATAGTTTAGCCGATTCTAATCCTTTAAAGGTACGTAACTTGTTTAATTTGTCATTAAAACTACATTTAATAAAATACGACATTGCGTAGGGAATATGTCTATCAACTAATGTTGTTGACGAAACATCACCACGCGGAATGCAAGTTTGAATATTTTCAAATATGCATTCCGAATCAGCGTATATTACAAAAGGTACATTTATACTATTATTATAATTATTAAATTCTAACATTGACTTATCTTGTTGGGGGGCATAAGAAACCTGTCTTTTACAATGCTGTCGATGTTTTTCTAAGTCTTGTTGATAATGGAAACTCTGTAAACAGTCATCACAGAGAATAATGCTTCCATGATGGCTAGTTTGTTGTGATCGAATCAATCTATGTAAAATAAATATAAAAATTAAACATATAATTATTATGATTTTTTTTTTATAATAATCACATTTACCTTGAAATATTTTTGATATATACATAGTGTGAAACTATATTTCTTCCATTATCTTTCTGTAAAAACAATAGGTGTATATGCTTAGATTTTATTGCTTTTGTTTTGTAATATGGGCCAACAACTAAGTCTTTTTCCATCTCATAGCCAAAAACGTTTATACTACTATTAGGATTATTGGTCTCAAAAATGTGTATATCTTTTATTTTAAGTGGGAAGCATAACCCACTAAAATTTAAAGAAAATCCAATTAGATTTATTATCTCATCAGCAATGTTGATTCCATAAATACTAGTTCGTTGCGCATTTCTATGAGTTGATATGGCTGATAAAATTGCCCATTTGAAACAAAAATCATCATCATTTTGTACATTTATACATGCTTTTTTTGACATCAGTTTAGGCGGGAGAGCTATAAAACTAGAACCTTTCAGTGGTTGATATTTATTTAAGTTCAGGTGAATTTTTAAAAGTTGAACTAGAGTCCAACCACTATCCCGCTCTTGAAACTCTTCCATCTTTGTTAATATACTTTGAATATTAGTGAAATATTCATTTGTGAATTCATCAATATCGAAAACTTCTTTCATTTTGGTTTGGAAATGTTTTACCTCTATTGGTGTATTTTCTAGGTCGCTCATTTTGGGACAAGCATATAAGCCATACATCTCCATATTATATTTTAGAGCACCATTATTTTTTAAAAAGTAGTCAACTTCTTTTTTTAATGACTACACAGCTTCTTTCATAAACACCTCTGGGAGGAGGCATTCCTCGTTGTCGTTTATGTAACCAAGTGTCACAAGTCTTTTTTTAAACGCACTTTTTACAAGCTTTACACGACTGGAGCTTGAAGCATGACTTCGTTCGTGCTCTCTGTAATTTTCCTCAGTTAGGAAAGCTCTTTTGCATTCTTTGCATTCTAAATTCGATATCATTTTATTTTTGTATAAACGTTATACAAAAAAATGTATAAAACAAATTTACAGACTGTTTGTGTAAAACGTTAAACGTTAGAAATCAATGCTTACTATTTTTAAAATTATTTAACTTACCTGTTATGAATTAAAAATATTTAAATCTATACACATATGTATATAACAATAAAAATTTCGAGTTTTCTTTTTTTCATAAAAATTTCGAGTTTTCTTTTTTTCACACAACACTTAGTTTTGAATAATGTCACAAGACTAGAATTTTGTTCAGAAAAATGTTTCATTTTATACTTTTTTTCTACACGCAATATATGCATACATTCATCTATAGAAAATTACCTGTAATTGGAAAATCTTCATATTTATCTACATTTATGATGTTGTAAATTAGTGAGTTTAAGCAATAAAGGAAAAATATTTGTTTGTCCTTCATAGAAAGATATTTTTTGTAATTAGTTTTTGCGCATACCTTTTTTCTTTTAACGCATGCACATACATACATACATACATACATACATACAGCGGTATACCCTTTTTCTCAGAACAAATAAAATGTAAATTTCACCAAGGCACCCACGTGAATCTACACGCGCAAAAAGCATGCATACGCATGTCTCTCGTTCTTAATACTTTAAAAATACTTAATATCATGTGTCTTGCATGTGCATGTTAATTTTTAAATGTCCTATCCTTTTTTTCTTTTAAAATGAAAATTAGAGTAAAGCAAAATACATCTAAATGCTATGACACGAAAAAGCATGCAAAAGCATGCTTACGCACTACATGCAATGGAAATATCCTTCCTTATAGGAATATTTTTTCATGTAATTTATTTTTTGGTGAGAATTTTGAAAATTTCTATATAAGTGCAAAAATTAATAAAACTTGTAATGCATACATATACATATGACCATGTGTCTTGCACATGCATGTTTAAATTTCATGTCTTGTACATGCATGTTTAACTTTCATCAAATTTTTAAATGTCCTATCCTTTTTCTTAAAATGAAAATAAATAAGATAACTTATTTTAAGCATAAACTCTCATTTTCATAAAATTTAAATGAATTTGAAATATATGCATTTTATTTTAATTTTTCAAACTAAATTTTCCTGAAATGCATTTCAAATTCAATTTGTTAACGTGCATGTGCATGTTTAACATAAAAAAAATAAATAATAGGAGTCACTTCACTTTACTAAATATATTTATTGTTTTAAAAATTGTGTAACTACATAAAATTTCTTATGACAAATAAAAATTTAGCTATAGTTTAGTTCGAATATTGCTGAACCATTTGGTGATTGACGTCCTTTGTAAATAATTGTCCAAATTTTGTCATTCATTTTTGATAAGTAAGGATCCTCTCTGTTTAAATATTTAACGATTCTTTGCGGAAGATAAAACCACTTATTGTTGTTTAAATATGCAATAACTTTGGATCCATATTGTGTAACCTTCCATTCAAAATTTAAAACCTTGTAAGGTTCATTTAAGGGAATATCATCAATTTTTGTGTATTCAGATTTTATTCCTTGCGCAATGTTAATTATTTGTTGATAGATCTAAAAACAAACAAAAAAATTAGTTAAATTTTATATGTATTTCTTAAACTTTCATATAATAAATAAAAAAATTCTAATGTTATGTTAAACTTCATTCTTACCATTGTTGTTGAATGTAATTTCACGGATCTTTGAATAACAATAACTAAAACTAATTTCTAATTGGTCTTTTATATACATATTTGTGAGTCAATCGAATTCTCATTTTAATAAAATTACTCAAATGAGAATCTCATTCGAATTGTTCCATTTACGAAAATGTCTTCGTTAAACTTTTTATGAGAAAAATATATATTCTCATTTGAAGTTAACTTTGTTGTAGGAATATATATATGTATTAGAATACCCTTTCTTATGAGAAAATACATGTATTGGAATATCCGTCCTTACGCGAAAATACATGTATTGGAATATCCTTCCTTATGGAGAAAATACACGTGTGCCAGAATGCCCATAACTATTCTAATTAGAATGATCCTTATGGAGAAAATACACTGGGCATTCTGGCACACGTGTATTTTTGATCCTTATGGAGAAAATACACTATGGGCATTCTGGCACACGTGTGCCAGAATGCCCATAAATATACTACTAATGTTATGTACGAATATGATTTATGTGTTTTTTAAATAATTCATTCACCTTTTGATGAATGAAATGACCTAGTTCGTTTTGAATTATTTGCCCAAACAAATGTTTCATTAAATACAACAACCTCTCTCTCAAGTCTAAAAAAATTAATTTTAGAAATTTAATTTGTTGCACAGCAGTGCGCTTTTGTGAATCAAGAGTGTATGAATATGAACTTTGCATACTGTGTATGAAAATGTGTGAATACATATATATAATCATATATGCCCTCATTTTTCGGATCCGAACAATATATGGGATATCATATATGCTCCATACATATTTTTTTAGCTGGGAACCTAATAAAAACTACAAGATTTCTTCTTGATTTTTTTAAAAAGGTTTTCTCTATGAAATTAATAAGATTTCCTTATTGAAAAAAAACCATAGAGATTTCTTATTAATTTTGTTCTATTTTATGAGGATTTATTAGGCACTGTTTTCTCTGTGTATCGTAGTTCTTTCAGACTGCCGAATGAATGTTGTGTTTTCCAGGCTGATATCTTGGCGATCCTCAGTGCAACGGGGATGGTGGCCAGGAATGTAGCTGAAGGTGAGAAGGTACCCTTCTACGTCGACACAATGTCAAATCAAAACTTGTTAGTGATTGTAGGAAAGCCCTCAACTTTCTTATTGATAAGTATAGTGTCAGATTATGTTGGGTTCCTGCCCACGTCAGTGTTGAGGGAAATGAAATTGCCGATGAGCTGGCAAGAATAGGGTCGGCGTCAGATAAGGGGGTTTCAGAGAGATTGGTGAAATTACTGATAGGTCATTCCTATAAAGAACTCAGTAATTGAGTAGAAAGCAGGACCAACAGTTCATGGCGAAGTAGGGAGGATTGTAGAGTCTCGAGGGGTTTTTGGTCAAAACTATACTCATGAAGATATAAACTACTACTGGTCATGAATATGAAGGCTATGCAAGTAATGATAGGCGCATTGACAGGTCACTGCTCGGTCAGAGCAAGAACCAGCATTTGAGAGACTGACACTCCAGATTTTTGTAGGATGTACGGGGATGTAGAGGAACCAGAAATCATTGAACATATTATCTGTCATTGTCCGAAGCTGCAACGTCATGGGCTTATATGGCTGCGCAGACGTTTCCATGAAAGCATTACTGATGTCGGGGAGTGTAAAGTGTAAACTAGAGGACATCAGGGGTTTCATCATGGGAATAAGGTGGCTTAGTGATGGATAATATGGTCACTTCTGGCTGCAAATGGGAGGGTAAATATTAATTTTTTGGGCAACAGAAGGGGATCACAATGGACCCAATTGGGTTTCCGAGTGGAAGTGCGGTAAAGCACCGCCCTTCCTACCCTAACCTAACAAGTAGAATTTCAAAACTTGCCACTAAAAAATCAATACAAATCGAACTACCAAACTCATTACACGAAACTGTAGCACATAATATTTTAATGTCTAGAACTGAACCCACAATGACTCAAACACAGCATCAAAGCTTATTATAAAAATATGGAAAATCAGAAAATTTAACCTCCTTTATTGACTCCTTGTCTCTGGCAGAATCAATAAAAGGTAGCCACGATGCCACAGATGGAGTATATCAAAAGAAAAAAAAACTAAAAGGAAACACTAGAAATCTAATTAATAATGAGTCAACTATATCAGAAATAATAAATAAACTAAAAAATAGCGTCCAGGGAGAATCTGTGTAAGTATTAATAGCAAAAATTATTGCAGCGACATAGAATATTTAACTAAGGCATTAGAAACCGCATACATTTCAGATGGACTATCATGCAACTTAGCTACAAAATTTCAACACAAACTGCCGTAAAAGCATTAACTAAAAACTGCACCATTAATAAAGTAAAAATGTATCATGGAGGCAGGCCAAATTTGTCAATAGTTGTACAGACGCCACAGGTCAACAAAATGCCATCTTTTACTATGGACAAAAGTACAAATCTGGAAACAATTACCGTGGTAATAACACATTCACGTAGAAATAATAACAATAATTATAAAAATAATAATAATAACAATTATTACAGAAACCGGCACGGACTTATAGCCTGTTTGTAGAACACGACTCGTCAATAAAAAGCGCTAACATAGGTGCGTTTGATTACTTTTCCAGCAAAATCCAGTGAGTAAATACTGAGTAATTTAAAGAAATTACTCTCAATAAGAAAGTTTGCATATAAAAAAAAAAATATACACAACAGCTGATTGACAATTTTGGCGCTAAAAAATTATATGCAAAAAATATATATACATACATACATATGTACATATGTATTAATATATACATATTGTCAGGTAATTACCCAGCAAAAAAATCTGGTATGGAAGCATAAAAGCTTCTGAAAAGCACTAGCGTAAGGTGGGCTCTCAGGAAAATTATATATCTAGGCGCACGGTAGTGCGCCAGGCCAAGTTCCGGCCAATGCACGCAATGTGTATATTTACAGGAAACCATTTAAGCTGTTTTTACCCAACCCCCCCCCCCCCCTATACATCGGTCCCTGCAATCGCAAAATTATAAAATCTAAACCATAGTTAGAATAAATTCGTGTGACCTCATATGCGAAGTTTGACAATGAAAGGTTCCAGAGATATGGAGGTGCAAAAAGTGCATATTTTAAGACATACTCACTGACTCACTCATTAATATTATGAAACACTTCCGCTATAGCTAGAGATCTGAAATTTGGTACACAAGTAGATCTAGGTGAACGATGAACTAGAAAAATCTGAAACCACGAAAATTTTAACCAGGGAGGGCAGGGCTACGCTCATAAAAATTAAACTTTGTGCTAGTGAGCTGAAAATTGGTACACAAGTAGAACTATGTGAATTATCACCTAGAAAAATCTGATAAACCGAAAATTTTTACGAAGGGTCCGGGGCTACGCGCATAAAGCTCAGAATTAAAAACACATATCTAAAGCGTTTAACTCAAGCGATTTTATTGAAATTATAGGAAACATGTTACAATTACACATGGCTATAATATTTTTTTAAGTGGGCGTTAATACGACCATTTAATTTAAACCTCCTATTTCATGTACTTCCGGTCAACACATTTAAAAGTACTATTTATGTAACTACTATTATACGTTTTCAACGAAACTAAACAGGAAAGAGAAACACTAGCCAAAGAAAATTTTGGATTTAAAAGAATAGGCGGAAACACGCCCATAAGAATGAAAAATTAAAATTTGCGCTAGTGAGCTGAAATTTGATAAACTAGTATATATAGATTGAAAAATTACTAGAAAAATCTTAAGACACAAATATTTCACCAAGGTGGGTGGGGCTGCGCCCATTACGCTCAGAATCTAAAATAAAAATCTAAGGCCTTTAACTGAAGCGATTTTATTGAAATTTGGCATACATGTTGCAATAATGCAAGACTATAAATTTACGTTGAAACAAGTGGGCGTTAATACGTCAATACATTTTAAGCCTACTATTTCATATACATTTGAATTTGAATATACTACATATTTATAAATTTATTACTATCCGTTTCCAACGAAACTCGGCAAGAAGGATAACTACTGGCCAAAGAAAATCTTGAGATTGAAAAAGTGGGCGGTATCACGCCCATTAGAATTAAAATTTGCGCTAGTAAGCTGAAATTTGATAAAGAAGTAGGTCTGGATTAGGAACTAGCTAAAAAAAATCTGAAAACCTGAAAATTATAGCCAGGTGGCGGGGCTAAGTCGACAAAGCTCAGAATTAAAAAAAAAAAACAAATCCAATGCGTTTAACTCAAGCGATTTTATTGTAATTTGGGTTACATGTTTCAATAACACAAGGTTATAAATGTTGTTCTGTTTACGTGGTCTCCAGTAGAGTTTCACAACAAATTTTCCTTCTTATACCAGCAGACTGGCTCTAATAAATCTATCTACTCTACAAAGTCGTCGTACAATGTTAAATGTAACTTTTATGATTAACCTTATTAATGCTCCGAATTTCTTTTAAATTCTGTTAAATTTGATATTCCTTGCCGTAGCACTCGTCATTATAATCCTCTCAAGCTTTGTAGATCCAATTATAATTATCATATTGTCAATACAATTATTTGTCAGAATTTGTCGATTTTTCTTAAAATTATAATATCATTAAGCACAAGATTATTGTATCTAACTCACGTTATGCAACCTAAATTTAAGTGTTTTGTTATTAGTCTGTAAGGATTATATCCATTGACTAAATAAATAACTAAATCACTAAACAAAATGGGCTTTAAAAACCCAAAAGATTTGCCCTCCTATTTCATGTACATATGTACTTCGGATCAGCACAATTAAATATACTATTTATGTATTTATTATTAAACGTTTCCAGTGAAACTCAACAGGAGAGATAAAGACTCGCCAAAGAAAATTTTGAGTTTGAAAAAGTGGGCTTGATCAGTCAAATAAGAATAAAAAATTTAAATTTTCGCTAATGAGGCTAAATTTGATAGACAAGTAGGTCCAAGCTAAAAACTAACTAGAAAAATCTTAAGGCCAAGAAAATATAGCCATAGGGACGGGGCTACGCCCATTAAGTTTATAACTAAAACATGAAATTTAAATCGTTGGCGTAAGCAGTTTTATTTAAATTTTTTTAATAATGGAAGGCTATAAATCTTCCTTTAAAAAAGTGGGCGTTAACATGACAATAAAATTTAAGTCTCTTCTTTCATGTACTTCGGATCAGCAGATTAATAATACTTATGTAGATATTATTATCCGTTTCTATTAAAACTTGACATGTATGATTTGCACGGACTAAAAATTTTTTTCTTTTAAAAAAGTGGGCAGGAATACGCTATAAAATTAAATAATTAAATTTGCGCTAGAGAGCTGAAATTTGACACGCCAGTTGGTCAAGATGAGAAACCAACTAGAAAGATCTAAAAAGTCAAATATTTAACATTTATTTAAAGGTATTTTTACCTTTATAAAAAGAAGCGAATAATGCATACTTGTTTATTTCTTTATATCGGGAAAAATATTGTCAAGTTAGCAGATTATCTGAAAATTATATGACACTCTTACGCTTACAAATTTATATAGTGCATAGCATATTACAGTGATAGGTATTGTGCCAAACAAAAACTTGGTCAAAATTGTTATCTCACTACTTTTAATGGCCGAAATTTTGGAAAGGAACTTGTCCTTTTTTTCACATTTATGGTTTTGTGAGGATTAAAATTCATGGCTTTTTGGGAGCTAAATTTATTACTTCTAGCTGGCTCATCTCGAACAAAAAAAAATTCTTATTCATGCGCAACAGCAAGTGATTCTGTATCATTGTCTCATTTACAAGAACGCTTCTGGAAAGCAGTAATTTTTGCTGGGTACTGGCCAGCCGTATGGAACAAATATGTGTTTTCGAGAAAATTGATGAAGATTTTTTCCACTTGTTTTATAAAAAGACACGATGGACTGTTTTGTTTAATAATAAAAGAAATAGACACATATGTTTTTATTTGAACTTATAGGCTTGGCCCACGATGTCGACAAGAAACTTTCTATACCTTACTTATATTGAAAACAAAAACAAACTTTCTTATTTTGTTTTCAAACTTTTTTATTTTGTTTTCATAATAAGCTTTTCACACTCGACGTGAAAAGTTATTAGGATTCACAGAAAAAGACAAAAATCTGTGTTGTTGCATATGCCTATCATGACAACAATATTGTTCATTTCCTTTCAAGTAAGTCCAATGAGTGCATTTATTAAGACAAATATAAAAGAACTCTATATATTCAAGATATCGAAAAACTTTATGGGCGTTTAAAAACAACCGGATATTTTCTTCATTCCAAGTGAAATTACATAGTTCGGAAGTGCCATGGCATTGTTTTAATAAATGCATACATATTTCCAACAATTCTATGAAAATTCCGCACGCTTTAATTTCCCGTCGAATACATAAAATACACTAATATTTTTCTGGCATCAAACTTACATAAATAAATGTAATATTATAACATATTACATTTGTTTTTTTGTTATTTTGAAAATTTCATCAAAAACAACAAATTTTTGTTTCACTTTAGTTTTGTTTGTTTATATTTAAAAACATATGGTTTCATTTTACTGGCAAAAATTTGTGCAGTAAAAATTTGCATTTACTCAGTAAATGAACTGTCATTTGTCTCTCTCAGTTCGCCCTCTCATTTACTGGATTTTGTGTACGCGAACGCAATCCAGTAAAAATTTGCGAGTTCTCGAACGCACTTCATGCTAGCATTATTTATTTTTTGGGGTTTTACAACACGAGTGTTGACGATTTTCATTAAATAACGTAACAGATGTCAGTTTATTTGGGTTTGTACAACACGATTTGACTCACAATAAACGTCAAAGTGGGCGAATAAAATATTGTACTCCTGTTTACAAAAATAGTGTACCAAATACACAAAACACTAAAAAATAGAATAAGAAGATAAGAAAAAATCAAAACTTTAATCTCCAACAGTTAAAAGGTAAGTAAACTTTCATGTAAAGATGTTCTTGTTTTGATTGCTTAATTTTTTAGAATCAAAGTGACAACACGGCTGCAGTTTAGCCAATTGGTACCATGGAGCAGTTTCTAGACTTGGTCACGGGCACTCCAAAGTTTGGTAGCAGTAGGTCTGTCATGCAGTAAACATGGGTCACGGAGGCAAAAGAGAACTGGAAGCGAGTGAAAGAAGGTATGTATTCTTAAATAGTTTATTTCATATATATGTACATATACATGTATGTATGCATGTATGTTTGTACATATCGTTCATTTGCTTCAATAGTGGCATAACTCAAAAAATAAGTTTTTTGAGTTAATAATGCAGAAAGATGCGGCATTTCGTATTTTATCTTGTGTAAATATTTTATATAAATACTTTGTACCATCACCTCATGAGAGAAGAATTTTTTTTCGTTTCTCCATTGAGTTGTATGCAAATTGAAAACTTAAAACGCGTTTTCTGCAAAACTAGTTTTTTTGAGTTGTGCCACTATTGAAGCAAATGAGCGATATTTATATGTCTACAGCCTTGAATTCACTTTATTTCAGGTGTGCAATAAACTGGTGGTGGACCTTGCTGCGTTAGCAGCTTGACGGGGCTAAACCAGTGAAGAGAAACATAGGAATGTTTGTTGAATACTAAATTTTTGTTTTTTATAATAATTGTTTTTTATAACAACGATAATATATGCATGTACGCAGATTTTTTAAAGAAAAATATACTTTCCTCTATCGTCTATATTTGTGTCTAGTTTTGTTCAGATATATTCAATGGATCACGAGCTGTAGGATAGTTTCAAAATATAGTACAAAGCTTATATTATTAAATGATACATATTTGGACCAAATGTAATAGGGCTATATAATCTACAGATCTTACTTTATAAAATAATGAAAATGGACTATAATTATCGCTATCCAATTTTAAGCGAGAGCCGTTGAAAAAAGTCTTCCCATAAAACTTTGTTTCATCTCATTAAAGTACCATGATAGGCCATAGTTAAGCCTGGTACTCTGTTCACAATTTCGTCCGAAATGGTGTCAAACTACATATAAAAGTGTTTGGTATGAAATATTTGCGAAATAAATTCGCAAAAGTGGTACTCTGTTCTTGTTGTGAAAAACACGTAAAGTCATGTCTTTCCATGCAAAATTAGTCTGGCATCATTTTAGTTTAGCTGCGAAGCAACATGAGCAGTGCTTTTTTCGCACGGAATTTTAACAATGTTGCATACTTTCAAGCAAAAAAAGCAAGAAATTTATAAAAAAGCCGTGAGTTGGGCTACATTTAGTACATGTGAAATTTTTCATGCGAAATAATCAAGGTTTTTCGCAACTTCGAACGGAGTACCGGGATTTATGGCAAAATTATGAAAATGTTGTGCAATTTATTCTGCACAAAAATGGTTATAAAATTTTTTTTCATAAAAACATCGCATTTGAAAGTTATGGGGCCAAAAGTGTTAACAAAAGCTTTCGGCATCCCATACATCTTTTTTTTGGGTGGTCTAATGTATGAATATATTTACATATACATACATATATGTATGTATATATTTAAATTTATACTACATACTAAAATTTAATAACGTCTTTTTAAAATCGCTAGTTCTTGCGGCAGAGCATAAATTCTTAATTGTTTTTCAATTATCAGATCTTGCAAATGTGACAGCTCCTGTGGCACATACTTAGGTGGCTCCATCTAAATATAAAGCCTTGCTCCAAGGACATTCGTCTAAGGCATTAAGCACACATGGACTATGGAGTTAGAGAGATAAGTAGGTACATTCGCCATCTCTTTGCTTAGGCTAAACTGGCGAAAAATTATTCATGGTACCAAGGGCAAATATAATGGTGATTTACATACATCGCCAATAGATCTTCTATGGTAACTGTAGGTAGTTTCGAAATCTTCAATATTTGTTACCTAAAGTTTTAATTAATTTTCTTGGGATTTCAATTGATAGATTGCAGTATGACTTCTTCGTACTTCATTTGGCATTCGGCTGAAGGTCTTCCAGAAGTTCAGCAATTTTAGCACTTACAAAAAATTATAAAATTTTCACACACAATTTGTTTTTATTTATGTGCATGTCAGCTTTGTGTCATTTATATGCACAAGAGTAGGGTTGCCGTTTTTTTCAGCTGAAAATAATTTTGTAAATAAAAACTATTTTTGAACACAAAACACACAAACGCTTTTAATCACGTAGTCATCCATGAAATGGCTCGTCGTGAGTCGCTCTTGTCGAGTTCTACAAACAGGCTATTAATAATAATAATCGTAGGAACAATAACAACGTGAGAGCAACAGAATCAAATAAAAACAATTCGGAAAACTCCGAATTTCCCATAGGATTAAATCAGTAGAAATTTAAAAACTAAATTTACACTTCAGTTTCTTTATAAATATTCAATTAGGCAATACTCACACTACACTCACACTCTTAGTAGACACTGGTGCAGACATTTCATTAATAAAATCAAAATTCTTTAAATTAAACCAAATTGACTATAATAATGCTAAAAACTTTAAATGGAATAGGAGAAAGTATTATCAAATCGATAGGAAATACATTTTTCGATTTAAAATTTAAAAACTTTTTAATACCACATAATTTCCAGGTGGTAGATAGTAATTTTCCGATACCATGCGATGTAATCATTGGCATGGATTTTATCAAAAAATATAACTGTATATTAGATTTCAACCAAAATAATTAATACCTTATCCTTAGACCATTTATTATACCATATACAATAGATGAACCGATTACGAATAACTGCAATGAAATTAATATACCTCCAATATGTGAAGTAATAAGGCAAGTGAATTTAAACAATTTAAATAATGAAATATTAATTCCCAAATCAAGAAATTTAACCAGGTGTTTTTATACCAAATACATTAGTTAAATCTGACAAAGAATTTATTCGTATCCTAAACACTAATAACACCATTGCTAAAATCAAAAAAGTAACATAAAAACCGATAACATCTCTGATTATGATATTAACAAAGAAAATTTAGGACAAAATACGCAAAGAAAATCAGATATATTAAAAACTTTCGACAACAATTTAAAAATACATTAACAAAACTATATTCAACATATAGTGATATTTTCGGTTTGGAATCATAAACAATAACAACTAATAATTTTTATGAACAGAAGTTCAGACTAAAAGATAAAGAACCAGATACATTAAAAATTACCGTATACCGTGTACATACACACAAAGACGAAATTCATAGACAAGTGAAATTAAATTATTCCTTTTCTGAATACAACAGTCCAATCTTGTTAGTGCCAAAGAAATCACTTCAAAACTCCGACCAGAAAAGACGGAGACTTGTCATAGATTACAGACAAATAAATAAAAAAGTAATTGCAGCCTCAGGACAAGTTTTCACTAGGCTCGAAAAAGTGGTCGGTAAACACAATATATATAATTTACAAGTGCACCTAGTGAGAAAATTTTCGAATTTATCTCTATTAATGAATTTAAATTTATGCACAAAGGAAAAACTGCCTAATAGAATCAAGAAGATTTTCTCTATGAAACGTTTTTAGGCTAAGGGGTATTATACCAGCAGAAAAAAGCGAAGATTTTTTCATATTGTTTTTGTGTGGTAAATCTTATTAATTTTATCAAGAAAACCACACAAAATCAAGAAGAGATCTTATTATTGACAACTTTTGTACTCAATTTCCGTTATTTTTGGAACGAAAAAAAACAATCCGTAGAGAAAATCTTCTTGATTCTATTAGGTTTTCTTATAAATTGTAAACTATAGGGATTTATATTTAGAATCAATCTATTAGGTTGCCTTATTGATTTTTTCAAAAAGGTTTTCCTTATTGATTTCATTAGGTTGCCTTATTGATTTTTTCAATAAGGTATTCCTTATTGGTTTCATTAGGTTCCTGTATGATTATGTGTAAAGCATCTTATTAATTTTTTTAATAACGAAATATTCTTGTTTTCATTAGGTTTCTTGTTATTTCATATCTATAAATAAACATAGAGAAAATTTTTTTAATGATATTTTTCGTTCTTGATTTCGGGCATGTGGCCGCCGCGGCTGGCTCGAATAAAGCCAATTCTACAGGTCCAATTTTCAACCACTTTTTCGAGCATATGGGGCCATATGTTGGCAATAACGCCACGAATGTTGGCTTCCAAGTCCCCTAACGTTTCTGGTTTGTTGGCGTAGACGAGCGACTTCACATATCCCCAAAGAAAATAATCCAATGGTGTCAAATCACACGATCTTGGTGGCCAATTGACAGGTCCATTCCGAGAAATTATGCGCTTATCGAATGTTTCCGTCAATAAATCGATTGTGACGTGCGCTGTGTGGCATGTAGCGCCGTCTTGTTGGAACCACAACTCATCCACATTCATGCCATCCAATTCGGGAACAAAATAGTCGGTTATCATGGCTTTATACCGGTCTCCGGTGGCGAATCGATTCATTCGGGTCCTCTTCAACACTTTGCTCTACAGCGGCAATTGTTTCTTCGGTGCGCACTGTTCGACGTCTCTGCGGATGCGTATTATCACATAGAGTAAACGTAGTGCGAAAACGATCCATGGTTAACCGAATTAATTGCTCTGATGGACGATTATGTCGACCATAAAATGGACGGAGCTTGCGGTAAACTTCGCGAACTGAACCATTATTTCGAAATAAATTTGCACGATTTGCAAGCGTTGTTCTTTTGTCAACCTGTTCATGATGAAATGGCAAACCAAACTGAATATTAATCACTTGACAGCTGACAAAATGGCCGCCAGTTAAAAAAGTGATGCCAACTTAAAGTTCTATACCTCAATAAAAAACACCCAATATAAGCATGTTTGTACAATAATTTCAGTGAGGATTCAGGCTGCTTGTTAGAATATTGCTTAGAGTTCTTGTCTATCAGTCAGAAGGTTGCTGGTTCAATACTTGTCTCCAAGTAATAAATATGTTTGTATGTATGGTGAGTTAGTTAATTAAGAATGTAATATAATATGTGCGTATGTGTGTATAAATTAATAATATATAAATATACAACATACATACATTCATATATCGTACAGAATTTAAATGAAAATACATAATTATAATTTTTTTATTTTCCATTAGGTTCCCTAATAAAATCAAGAAAACCTTTTTGAAAAAATCAATAAGATAGCCTAATAAAAACTACAAGATTTCTTCTTGATTTTTTCAAAAAGGTTTTCTCTATGAAATTAATAAGATTTCCTTATTAAAAAATCCATAGAGATATCTTATTAATTTTGTTCTATTTTATGAAGTATTTATTGTTTTCTCTGTGTGTTGCAATAAATAGTAAATAAAATTAAAGTAGCGCTACTAAATAAGGCGACCTAAATTAATAATAAGAATGCCAAGGCAATTCTTGAAATTATGCTGAAATATCATGACGACCCCATAGAACGAGGTCATTGCGTAATATATAGAACATTCGAAAAAATAAAAAGATGTTACTATTGGAAAAAAAATTTGAAAATCAATACATGCATATATGAATAATTTTTTTGTAAGCATACCGTACATTGTTGTGTGTGTGGCGCTCTTAACCCTCCATGATGAGAAAATAATTTATTGTTAAAAATGGATCATATATCATTTTATTTTCCCATAAAAATTTTAAATTTAAATTAAAAACCACTCAATCCTAAATTTTAGGCGCTAGCCTAAATGGTAAAATGTATATTAAATAGGCATAAGAATAGCAATAAGATATTGAGTGCATTTTAGTAAGTCACTCATGTATACAATCTAGGTTATTGTCATAAGTAGTATATAAGACGTGCATTTTTGGAAAACAAAAGAGATTAACTTGAACCTTCTAGGAGCTCTCATTGAAGAGCTCTAGAAACCAATAAAAATTTTATTAAAACCAAACTAAAAGAACTTTTCAATTTACAGTTTTAACACTAACAATAATATTCTGTGGTTTCAATTAAGCATTTCTTGTATCGAAGAAACGTATAGGTAAATAACACAAAATATTTACTGAATAGAAGATGAATGATATATATATACTAGATATACCAACGGACGCCACAATCGTCCGTATTCTAGAATCATAATGTAAATAATTTTATTAAGATTCAAAGAAAATGTATCTAAAAGTCAGAAAAAATGCATTAAAACACAGCCACCCACATACTTACATACATACATGCATATGCATAATTAAATAATACATGAAATTAAAAACACAAACGAAATCCCTTTAACTAAGCTAATTCAATTTATGGAACTCTCTTCCTATAAGTATTATGGTTATCATACCATAAAAAATAATAGAAAATTTTTTTTATATCAAACAAACACACACTATCTCATGTTTTGTCTCTTGTTTACTTGTAAGCTAATAAATGGGTGTGTAATATGTGTGGTTATAGTAGTAGCAACTTTAAACGCTTATAGCTCTAAAAATACTAAACGGATTTCAATAAAATATAGATTCTGCACATCTGTACCGAAAAACCATATAAATCTTTTTAAAATCGGTGCAGTAGTACCAGCGTTACAAAAAACATGTTTGCCTATTAATTATATAGATGTATATATATACCAAAGTACCAAAAAAGAATATATTACCCAATCTGAGAAATATAGACTAGTTTCTGACCACGCCACAGCTCCAAGATTGTATGGCTTACCAAAAATCCATAAACCTGATATGCCTTTAATACCCATATCATCGTTTGTAGAGGTGCCATGTTACAATCTATCCAAATATATAGGAACAATTTTGAAAAAAAAAATGATGTCAACAAAATACAATATAAAGAATTCATTAGAACTGAAAGTGCAATTGGAAAATATTATTTTGGACGACGACGAAATTCTCATATCTTTGGACGTGGTATCGTTATTCACTAACATACCTATACACCTAGCTATAAGTAATATAATAGAAAAATGGAATGTATTGAAAAACCACACAAAAATACCTAAATCGCAATTTCTGAAAATCCTGCAGTTTTGTCTTAATGAAAATAATTATTTCATGTATGAAGACGTTATATACAACCAAACGTATGGTATGCCGATGGGAAACCCTCTGTCACCAACTATCGCAGACATTGTGCTGGACACTCTTTTTGAGAAAACAACTAACGAACTAAGCCAAGAAAATATAAGAATAAACTTATTGACAAAGTATGTTGACGACTTATTTGCAATTATTAAAAGAAAAGATGAGGACAGAATTTTGCAAATATTTAACAATTACCACAACAAACTTAAATTCACAATTGAAAAAGAAGTCAATAGTTCGTTGCCATATCTGAACATGAAATTAATTGGACAAAAAGATAAAATTATTACAGATTGGTATATAAAACCGATAGCATCCGGCAGAATAATTAATTATAATTCAACGCAACCACTTAAACAAAAGATAAATACAATTTCTAATATCATTAACAACGCTTTAGTCCTGAGCCACGACAAATATAAAACTAAAAATATTAAAATAATTAAATTTGATAAATAATCTGATATACAGATCAATAAACCATAGAACGGGAAATACTGAAACAAGATCTGGCAACACAAAATACTTAAGCTTATCTTTCATACCTAAATTAACTGAAACCACCAACATAAAAGAAATTATAAAAGAAGAAGGAATCATAGTTGCACATATGTAAATCAAATAAAACTACAAATACACTATTCACTAACCTTAAATCAAAAATAAACAAAAAGGAACAAAGCAACGTCGTATATGAAATTAAATGCAATGGGGGGACAAATGAAAAATTTAAGCAAGTGTACATCGGGACAACAAAAAGAAATTTGGGAGTAAGAATTGCTGAGCACGGGACAGATACTAAAAAGAGCCGACATTCTACTGCATTATCTCAACACTGCATTGACAACTTACATACACCTGACCTAGAAAACTTCAAAATACTTCACAAAGAAAGAAGGCACAACAAACGTTATACTTTGGAAAGCTTAAGTATACAACAAAAAATTGACATAGCAATGAATACTAAAACAGATAAAGACAACACCAATGCCAGCTATAGCATTGTATTAGTTTAGACTTTAGTGTAATTCCAACTGTGATATTAGAAGTAAAGAAAAGGCTGTGATATTTTATTTTTATTTTATTTATATTTGCAATTATTTTTTACGTTATGTGTTTTATGTTGTACATGTTATGTCTCTTTAAAATACATCCTAAAAACTTAAAAGTAAATTGGAATAAAAGATAAAATACTTTAAAAATTCAATTAATCAAAATAAAAACTAAAATAAACAAAACTAAATACTACTTATTATTAAACAAATATGGCTAAGTGCAATCTTTGCAAAACAGCAACTCGTGGTGGAACGGGCTTGATTTGTAAAGGAATCTGCAAGAAAATTTTCCAGTGCCAAAAAATATTCGGAAATCTACCAATACTCCCGAGGAATGCAGGATTCTGGTAGTTTCATCAGGTTTATGTGTGACGATTGTCTTTAATACATACATAATATTGATTTAGTACTCAGTGATGTTCAAGCGAATGTTAACAAAAACAAAGGAAACCTTTCTTAAATATAGAGGTGAATTCAAAGCTTCGCTTAAAGATGTTGTGAGTCATTAAAGACAATAACAACAAAAACAACAGCAAAATATAAAACAACAGTCAATCTGCAAGAACTACTAAGTGCCGACGGTGCAAACCAATGAAAATAATAAGTAAATAATAATAAAATATAAATAACAATTGCTGGCAGCGCAATAGCAGCAACAACAACAGCAAAATATAAAACAACAGTCAATCAGCAAGAACTACTAAGTGCCGACGGTGCAAACCAATGAAAATAATAAGTAAATAATAATAAAATATAAATAACAATTGCTGACCGCGCAATAGCAGCAACAACAACAGCAACAGTAACAACAGCCGCAGTAGCAACAACATTAAGTATAAAAATTAGTATAAATAGCTGGTAATTTTTAGTCGAAGGGCCTGGTGTAAAATTATAATTAATTAAATAAACAGTCTGCGATATCCACGGATCCCTCCAGACTTAATAATAAATAGAAAATAAATAAACAGACTTAATAATAAATAGAAAATAAATAAATAGATTACAACAATTGGCGCAGCCGGTAACCGCTACCTGCCTGTTTCTTGGAAAAAAAAAATCAATCAAGGACAGAGTAAAGACTACCATCCTTTGGATTGTCTTTGGCTGGACAGTAGAGCTCTCAACTGAAGATGCGTTCCACGGAGTGGCGGCTGGTAAGTATACTTTCAATTTTTTTTTATGGCCAACCCTCAGACAAGAACGGACGACCTGATTGAAAAACTGCATGAATATAACTATGCAGTAGATAGTCTGCAGGTACACGCGTGTACAGAATTACGAAGCCTGGAGGTAGGAAAAGAAGTGATAGAGGAGCATAGGGCAATAAGTAGACAACAAAAACTGACCAAGTTAGAGGAAGTAGGATACATAATACAATTAATAGGTGAACTTAAGAGGAACCAAATAACAGAGTTCATAGGTAACGTAGCAGACTTAGAGGAGGCTAAAACACTTTGTGAGAAGGAGAGTCGGAGATTAAGGGAACAAATAAAATATACGGACGAATTACTCGAACAGGCGGTAGAAGAAAACGAGCAACTAGTACAGAAATTGAAAGAAAAGGGATTGACAGAAGAAAGGTTAAAAAAGGAACTAAAAAGGCTACAACAGATAGACACAGAAGACGACACGATACAGAGACTGCGGACGGCATTAGAGAACGCAAGGCGGGAACTAGATATAGTCCACAGATCCAGAACACCGACTCCGTCCGTGAGTGAGGAATTGTCGGCAGTAGGCGGCCATATTCCAACCATAGTAGTAAGCCAGGCACACCAATACAGAAGCCTCTCGAGTTCTTCGCAGAAGGAGGAAACCACCAGGGAACCAGAGATTACCTGGGAAGAAAGGCAAGCACTAGAGTTAATAGACAAAGTTAAAACTCTATCAGCTAACGCAAGGAAAGCCGGCAGCAGAGGGTACACCGAAGAGACAACAGCCAGGAAGCTAGGACAATTGGAGCAATATAGAGAGGAGTTTGAAAAGCTAGACAGATTAGCCACACACAACAACAAGGCGATTGAAGAATTTGGACGCTTGCTGGAAACGGCACAGGGGTGGTTAGGAAGGCGCTCACCATCACCCGTACAAGGAAATAACCTAAAACAAGGAAATAACGTAGAACAAACAATCAGAATGCCAGCACTTTCAGAAATCACTAAAATAGTGAATAACACGGTCCCATCATTTTTTGGTACCGATGGACCCGACTTGTCAGCTGAAGTATACAGATACATCCAGGGATGTAAGATGGTGGAGAAAGAATTACTGACTGAGGCAAACAACGGCTTGACTCAGGATGTGATTCAATGCTTAAAATTAAGGCTACAGGGTGCTGCATATTCGAAGTTTTCCCAAATCAATTTCAGTTCGGTAGACGCACTCTGCAACGCTATAAAAAAGCACTACCTGAAGAGAAAGAGCTTGGACGAGATAAGAGAATTGATGGCGGGTTGCAGACAGTCCATCAGAGAATCGGCGAGCAAATTCGGGGAACGGTTGGAACAGTTGCTAAACGAAGCAGTTACAACAATTGAAAACCAGTGGCCAGAGGGGCCAGGCCGTGATGCGATGGTGGGAGATTTCAAGAGGTTATCCGTAAAGAGCTTCATCAGGGGTCTTAGAGATCAGGCTCTAAAGGTACGGCTCATTGGACAAGAGGGAGAAGAGCTGAGCTTCCTGGTAACACTGATGGAAGAGGCGGAAGAGCTGTTTGGCGAACCACAACATATGGTAAACACTCTGTCGTCAACAACACCCTGCAGTTTCTGCGGCAAACAAGGGCATGGAAGAACGAATTGCGCAGAAAGACTGAACACGCCTTATTGCGTCCACTGCGGTAAATATGGACACGAAGTGGGGCCGAAGTGTAAAACCAAGACGAGCCACCGGGAGAGTTGCCAATACTGCCGGAATAGTGGACACACTATTGAAGATTGCAGGAAAAGGCTGAGTTCCCTGTACTGTGGAGCTTGTCAGGTAAGCGGCCACAGAGAAAACCAATTTTGTAAGCGGCCACAACAGAGCAATAATACCAGTCCGACTATCCAGCGTAACAACACGTACAGTTACGATAACGAACCTCCCCGTAGACGGTTTCACGCGGGAAAACACAATCCGGTAGAACAGAGTATGCCCATGCAAACAAACGCGGACAGACAGCCAGTTTGTTTTAAATGCAACCAATTAGGCCACTTTGCCAGAAATTGTCCAAATTATTATGAGCCAAACAGGGCGCAATCGGGACCCAATTGCATACCAAAACCCCCGGTAGCACGAACTTTGGGAAACACAAACGGCAGCAAGCCGTGGAACCCCTCTGCGCAAAATTACCTACCGAACCGTAAACCAACACGACCAGCCTATGCCCAAGTGGACGCAAGTCACTCACCACTACAAGAACACATGGGAGTGAGTAAAATATATAGTCCACCGGGAAACGAATACAGGCCCAGTTACAGCCAACAACTGGAGAGCCAGCAGAAGACAGAGAAATAATTTGGCACAGAAGAAAAAACAACACCACAGACACCAGAACAAATAGGGCGATTGAAGACACAGAGTCGGTGGAAGAAGCACCGACGGTAATCACCCACAAGGCACAGGTACATCGAGAGGGAAAAGTTAATTTCCCTCGTGACCCCGACTATGCATTTCATATGCAAAATGCATTAGTCAACTCAAATACAACACCGACCGAGGGCGAGATATTGACAACACAAAAGGTGCTGATAAATGAAGGTTGTGTGGGCAGCTCGAACCGAAAGCCCGAAAGTGCATCTCATGTGAAAGATGCACAACCAAAAAGGAATTGGGGAGTAGTCTTAGGACACATACCGCATCTGGTCAATAGAAGCAAGGGTGATATGGGGCCACCAGATAACATAAATGCAGTGTACATCACCATCCCGTGCGAAGAAGCCCGAGCGGGAGAGCTGACACTACTAGTAGACACAGGGGCAGACTCAAGTATACTGAGGGAAGAGGTCATGAGAGCTTACCCTAAGAAAAGGTTTGGCGAAATGAAGATCTTAACGGGCGCCTTTGGTGGAGGCGCCGCAACTAGGTTTGCAATAACCTTAAACATAGACCAGAGGGAAGACATAAATTGGGACTTCCATGTGGTGTCAGGCTGTAATAAAATCCCGGGAGACGGCATTCTCGGGAGGGACAACATTTGGAACCGGAGTGTGTTAGACTCAATAAGAGGCTCTTTGAGGTTATTTAAAGGGGACAACAAGTGTATTAAGACCTTTCGACTTCATGACGAAGTGGCGCATTACACGGCCTATATAGAGAAGACCGCCAGCCTTCAGCAAAGAGCAGTTACAATAGTGCCGATACAAATCAACTCAAAGGACAAAACTATAGTTATCCACAAGCAAGAATTGGCCCCAGGTGTCTACATGGGAAACACGGTTGTCAACGTAACACAGGGGAAGGCGGCCGTACCCATACTAAACTCGACAGAGGAAGAGTTACCATTAGAGAAAGATTTCCAAGTAAAATTTTAAAATTTTAATCACTACACGCAACACGAGGTAGCAGGAAAACAAGCATTGCCAAAGATAAACCAGAAAGACAGAATAGAACATTTGAAAAGCATCATAATGACGGAAAAAAATTGGAATATAGAAGAGACTGAGTCCATGAACAGGCTGTGTGAGAACTTTCACGATGTGTTCATGCTGAACGGTGACAAACTACCGTTCACCCCATTAGTAAAGCATAAAATACCCGTAAAAGGAGAACAGCAGCCTATCAACCAAAGACAGTATCGTCTACCTCAAATCCACAAAGAGGAAATCAACCGACAAGTGTCAGAGCTACTGCAGGAAGGAATAATAAGCCCAAGTATATCTCCATGGAATTCACCAATATTATTAGTGCCCAAAAAATTACAAGACGGTCAGAAGATATTCAGACTGGTCGTTGATTTTCGTAAATTGAATGAGGCTACAATAAAACAGGTGTTCCCTATTCCTAGGATTGACGAAATCTTGGATCAATTAGGAAATAGTAGGTACTTTACCACGTTGGATCTGAGCGAGTGGATACCATCAAGTTCTAGTAAATGAAGAGGACAAAGAAAAAACAGCATTCAGTACAGACAAAGGCCATTTCGAGTTCAACAGAATGCCGTTCGGCTTAACAGGGGCACCGGCCACTTTCCAAATGGTCATGAACAGTATCCTGACAGGCCTACAGGGCCTGGACTGCTTCGTATACCTGGATGATATAGTGGTATACGGACGAAATGTAGCAGACCACGAAAGAAAAATTACAAATGTCCTCACAAGACTCCGCGAGAGCGGTCTCAAGTTAAATACCAAGAAATGTCAATTTCTAAGACGAGAAATCGTCTATTTAGACCACAAATGCTCAAGTGAGGGAGCACTACCCGACCCCTCCAAGGTAGAATGTGTGAAGCAACTTAAACCCCCAAGAAATTTCAAAGAGGTGCAGGCACTCCTAGGGTTGATCAACTACTACAGAAAATTTGTTGCAGGCATGGCAAAACTGGCCGCTCCAATAACGAAATTGCTAAAAAGGGATACTAAGTTCATGTGGACTTTAGAATGTCAAGAGGCCTTAGACAAGGTCAAAGAAAGCATTGCGAATCCTCCAATCCTGATTTATCCAGATTTTACCCAACCATTTAGAGTAACAACAGATGCAAGTAACGAAGCATTACGAGCAGTCTTGTCGCAAATAAAGGACGGAAAGGATCATCCAATTGCATTAGCCAGCAGAACCCTCAGTGACACCGAAAAAAGATATTCAACAATAGAAAAAGAAATGCTCGGCATAGTATGGGCCACACATACTTTCCGCCCATATCTTCTGGGCCGACACTTCACCGTATTTACAGACCATCAGCCCCTGAGGGGAATAGCCAACCTCAAAGACCAAACTTCAAGACTTGCACGGTTTAGGCACAAGCTGTCAGAATACGAGTTCGAAATTGCCTACAAACCACGGAAGACTAATTTGAACGCAGACGCATTAAGCAGGTTGCCAACAAAATATCAAAATATTGGAGTGATAACCAGAGCTCAGGCGAAAAACAAAGAATCAAGTGAACAGACTAAAATCCTGAAAGACCCAGAAAAGGAAGATGAGTATATGGATGGCGAGAACCCCGCCACAGCAACGTTCCTAACACAGAAAGAGGATATCCAAGAAGTCCTAAGAAGCTTCCATGATTCGCCCCTAGGGGGTCATCAAGGCAGTTGGAAAACCTACAGAAGGATAAGGAAGCAATATAAATGGAAGGGCATGGTGAGAAATATCAAAGAATATATAAAAAACTGTCCTAAATGCCAAAAGAATAAAAGCGGGCCACTCATTAAGGAGCCCATGGTCTTAACCGATACACCAACAAGACCTTTCGAAAAGGTTTATATGGACATGGTAGGCCCCCTGCCAGTAACTACAATGGGTAACAAATACATCCTGACGTTTCAGGATGATTTGCCAAATTTTTTATTTGCGCGCCCATGCCGGAATGCAGAAGCAGAAACAGTGGCAAGAATTTTCTACAACGAAATCATAACAAAGTATGGTATACCAACAAAGCTCATAACGGATAATGGTACAAACTTTACTTCCAAGTTGTTCGGGGGTGTGTGTAAACTTTTGAGAATAAAAAAGCAACATATCACTCCCTACCATCCGCAAGCCAACGGGTCTCTCGAAAGGAGTCACCGACCATTGGCTGAGTACCTGAGAAGCTTTGTGAAGGAGGACGGGTCCAACTGGGATCAGTGGTTGGCTCCGGCAATGCATGTGCATAACCACTCAGATCACGTATCTATCGGCCAGACCCCGTTCAAAGTGCTTTATGGGTTTGACTCACCATTACCGTCAAACCTCAAAGTAAGCACCCCAATGTACAACCCATACGAGTACTCTAAGGTACTGAAGCACCAAATACAAAAGGCTTATGAAATGGCACAAAAGCAGCAAGAAAAAGCCAAGCTCCGCTCAAAAGAGCAGTATGATAGAACGGCAAGGCCTAGCACCCTGAAGGTAGGCGATAAAGTACTGATAAAAGCGCAGATGCGAAAAAACAAATTTTCACCCCTTTGGGAGGGGCCCTACGAAATAAAAAATCTTCCCTCACCAGTAAATGTCCAGATATTAGCAAAAAGAGGATTAAAGACGCTCTATCGGAATTTAGTCAAACCATTTGTAGAGATGATGGACAGACGGCGCGGACGAAATAAGAATTACCACCAAAATACTGAATACATAAAATATCCAACAACAAGAAAGCACAAGGAACTCACCCCAAATTCAACAGACGCCAACTATAAATTATAAGATAAATTTGCCGGACATGGAAAATAGTGTGCAGGAATAATAAAACAATATATAAAAAAAATAATAAAAAAATAAAAAACAGAGGGCTGAAGTTAATCATAGGTTTTAATAACATAACTCCGGTACCAAACTAACAAAACGTCAACACATAGTTTCCACTTGTAGGGTTGATGGTATTAGTCCTCACACGAGAAGCCATCGCAGAATTGTTCATCGAGAGACTGGAATCTCATAATGGTTACACTGAAATTCACGTAGGCAGCACCCAGATCGTGGAAAGGTACGACTACATAATACACGTAATCAACCTGGACGACATCGACCGGGTACTGGAACAATTCCATAATAATTCAGATGCTATTGGCGAGACACCCCACCGAGTCATCGCGAAAACCCAGCTAGACGAGATAGAGGACATTATGCACACACTTCTGCCCCATAGAAGAATCAGAGGTCTGGTGAACGCAGGAGGTGCCTATCTGAGATTCATTTTTGGCACCATGGACGAAGAAGACAGACAAAATATAGAGGAACACCAGAGGGTATTAGATGAAAATAATCACCAGCTGATAGAGGACTAAACCAACAGATAGTCATTAATGACAATTTCAATAAGTCCCTGCAGACACTAAAAACCGCTATACTATCAGATAGACGCGACATCGAGAACAAACTCAATGCAGCAAGCAAGCTGGACGAACGATTGGTGAAGGAAAATCTGGCCATATTACAACTACTGAAAATCTCGATTTTTAAAGGGAAATTGGAAAGCTTGCAGCAAGCCATAGCATTCGCCAAGACCGGAATTTTCCCACCGTCCCTGTTAACCAAGACTGAGATTGACACCTTTCAAATAGACATCGAGAAACTGAGAGGTGTTAAAATCGGCATGATAACAAGCCAGACGCGAACGATTAGTCTGCTTATAAAAGTGCCCGCAGCCAAGGTCTCGTTGCAGAAATCCATTGTAGCAGCAATACCAAATCAAGAGAAGCTGCAAATAGATGAACCTCTGGAAGTGGTCCTGAGGAGTGGAAAGAAAAAATTTACATTTGTGGAGGGCAAAGCACTGTTCGAGCTGACGGAATCCCGAAACTGAATTTTTAAACAACCATGCAAGATGATGCGAAAGACAGACAGCGAAATCATTCAACTAGATAACGGTAGACTAATATTGATAAACACAAACCATACGCGCTTGAAGAGTACTTGCGACGACCGATTGATCAGTCTCCAGGGACACTACCACATTCAATTTAATAATTGTACTATACAAATTGGCAACAGGACACTCAAAAATAGACTACTGAAGTACGAGCAAAGCTACGCAATACCCCAAGGGACAGAAAATCTCAGCACAGAGAAACCGCTAATATTCGCAGATATAGTTCTCAACCAGGAGAGAAATATCAAGCGAATAAGCGAGCTGCATTTCCACAAGGTCGTGGTAACAACTATAAGTACTATAAGTCTACTAATAGTAGCAATCCTGGGAGTTACGGTGGTGGTCCTGTGCAAAAGACAGGGAAATGTAAGGGTTAAGATAACAGAAAATAAAATAACCGAAGAAGCCATTAGGAGGTCGAAGATGAGCAAAAACCTCGCACTCAAGGAAGTCAGCAACACAACGGTATAATAACACTAATAACAACAAATTGCCCTTCAATTACCGGTAAAATAAATTTAAATAAAATGAAACAGAAAATAGAAGAATTTGCAAACAACACTGTTGTTTGCACATGCTTGGTACAGGTGGTAGATACACACTCCTATGAATCTATTAAGAATTAGCATAACATTAGTTAAAAAAAAAAAAAAAAACCAAGCACAAAACACAACCAAAGCTAACAATAAAAAGGAAATATACATACTTACGTATAAAAATAACAATACTAATAACATACATCCATGCATACATATGTACATATAACAATGCCTACATACACATATACATACATAAATACATATAACAGATCTACATTATTGCTAAAATTTCATGCATACAAAAAAATGTCAACTGAAAAAAAAGAGAAGTTCTTGCCATGCACCAACACATGTATAAACAACTAGCAAAACGTTGATTATGCATGTTAGGTAAACAGCCATTTTTAAGGCCACAAGCAATTTAAAAAACAAAAGAATATTGTTAACTAGGTCAAGTTTAAATCAAATATATAAACAAACTAACCAAATATTATATATACATACATATATTAGTAAGTAAGGTAGGTCAAGAAAAAAGGAAATTTAAAGAATATATAAGAAAACATTAAGAACATTATATTTGTAAAACTAGGATGTAATAATATACGCATATGAATATGTACATTCATAAAAATTAAAATTTTAAATCTCAAAATAAATGTAATGTGTAATGAGACCATTCAGTGAGACTCGACGTGCGTGTGATCTATGTGTACATATTTTTTGATTTATTTCAATTCATCATCAATTCTCGTGGTACCTTCATAGCGAACAGTCGATTAGCGGAGTTTTTTCTTACATACAAACAAACAAAAAATTATACAAAAAATTATTCGTAGTACATATTATTCGTAATAGGTACATACTGACTTTAATAAATAACAGTCAGTCGTTAAGCAGCTCTGGGTCGGGGAACATCTCTCGCGTCATCGTAATTATTTCTTAAGTGCGGTCAGGCTTGTGTTTGTTGTTTGGCCTTCGAGAGTTTTTCGTCTCGCTCGCACTGGTTGACTGATCTGCCACGGATAACCGTATTATCTTGCGGTTTTTTGTGGAATTTCTTTAACAACCACGTTGCCTACTTCCTATGTGAAGGCATAGGTCGTGTACAGTCAGTCACAAAACCTTTTAAAATACTGTTAATACCATCTTGGGCATATGGTCTACGTTACTCCGCCCATATTTGTGCAACACCATATTATGCAAATTTACTTTGCATTAATATGTTTAATAAATAAATAAATAAATTAATAAATAAGCTTTATTGCTTTGATAATATTTTTTACATAGTGGAAATAACAAAAACAAAAAAAAACCGAAAACAAAAAAAACACAAACAGTGACATTGAGGAATACTCTATAGGAGTAACTCAAAAACAAATAAACAATCATAAATTACAAAAACAAAAAAACCGTAACCAAAAAAACACAAAAAGTGCCCTTGAGGAATACTCTATATGAGTGCCTCAAATACAAAAAATTATGAAGTGAGTTCTAACGGCAGAAACGCCTATTTTACTGTGAGTTCTGAAGCTCTTAATGAAAAAAATAAAAATAATAAATCTAATGAAAGTGTTTTTTTAACGGCAAAACCAATTTTTCGTCAGCGATCAACTTCGCTTTGTCCAATGCCAAATAGTAGTGATTCATTAACATTACAATTGCCTAGTACTTCTTCATATAAGTCAGTAATATCATCCCCTTCAGGCTCGTATTCGTCACTTAACAAAGTTATTACTACAGATAACAGTATTTCAAAACCCAAGGTGCAAGTCGGTATGGACAGATATATAACCGTGGTAAAGCGTGGGCGAAGCCCGAATTCTTCAAAAATTTCATCCGCTCCAAAGATGTCTAGAGATAACAGCGCATCCTCAACTAATCGCCAAAACCGTTTTAAAATTTTGCAAGATGAGAACGACAAACCCGATGTATCCTCGAATAAAACATCCAAGCCGCCACCAATCTACTTGAGAGAGAAAAATTCAAATGCCCTTATTAAAAAATTAATTTCGGTCATTGGTGAAAATAAATTCCACATTGTCCCAATAAAACGTGGCAACATCGATGAAACGAAAATTCAAATTTATGATGAAAAGGATTTCCGCAAAATGGTTTCTGAATTTGAAACAAATAAAACAAGCTTCTACACATACCAGCTTAAGAGCGCTAAAGGCCTGCAAATCGTACTGAAGGGCATAGATTCTTATGTTGTCCCTGAAGAAATAAAAGATGCACTTGTCCTCCAGGGATTTAAGGTAAAGAATGTATCAAACATATTTAACAAAGAAAAAGTACCCCAACCCCTATTTCGTGTTGAACTGGAGCCAAATGATATACAGTTGAAAAAAAACGAGACTCATCCTATTTATAGCCTTAAATACCTTTTATACAGAAAAATCACAGTTGAAGAGCCACATAAGCGTGCAGGTCCCGTGCAGTGTCATAATTGCCAAGAATATGGCCATACAAAAGCTTACTGCAATTTACCTACAGTGTGTGTTATCTGCGGTGAATTGCACGGTACTGCAAGTTGTACCAAACCAAAAGATCAAGCGGAAAAAAAATGCAGTAATTGTGGAGGTAATCACACCGCTAACTACAGAGGATGTCCTGTGTACTCTTTCGTCAAGCAGGCTATGGTGCAAAAACCTAAATTAGCTCCAGCTCAACCATTAAACGCGTACTCCGCCACTTTTGCTCCAGTGAGCCAACCAGTTACTTCACGTGTATCGTATGCCGATGCTGCTAAGGCTAGTTCTATTCCCACACCAAATGTTTCACCGCCAAATAATTCAACGAATGCAAATTCAAGCTTTAACTTTAGTCGCCTTGAAGCTACTATTGAGAATCTGGTGCTAACTATAAACAACTTTACAACAAATATGACTACCATGATGCAAGAAATGTTGAGAATGCAGAATACTCTGCTTCAAGCATTAATTAACAAGCCATGAACACGTTAAGAATATGTTTCTGGAACGCAAACGGCATTCGCCAACATAAAAATGAACTTGAGCACTTCCTTACGGAAAAAAATATTGATATAATGTTGGTCTCTGAGACTCATTTGACTTCTAGAAGCCTCTTTAAAATCAATGGCTACACTTTATATGACACAAAGGACCCTAGAGGGAGAGCATGCGGTGGATCAGCAATTCTAATAAAGTCAAGACTCAAGCACTATATTCTTGACAACATTTGTGAAGAACATCTACAAGCAACAAATATCTGCATTGAAAATTTTTGTACAAATTTCGTGATATCTTCAATTTACTCTCCTCCCAGATTTTCAATCACTGAGGACCAATACGAGAAGTTCTACAAATCTCTTGGACCTTGTTTCGTTGCAGCTGGCGACTACAATGCTAAGCATACGTTCTGGGGTTCGCGTCTTATTACGCCTAGAGGTAGGGCGTTGTTCAACACAATTTCAAAAATGGGTTTGGATGTTATTTCAAGTGGGGAGCCTACTTACTGGCCTACTAAGGTACGAAAAATTCCAGATGTTATAGATTTCGGCGTCATAAAAAGTATTTCTAGGGAATTAATTCACGTTGAAGCTTCCCTAGATCTGTCGTCTGATCACTCTCCCACGATCGTTACAATCTGTAGTCCACTGAGAAGCGCTTTACCTCACCCATATGTCAAGATGATAAATCGTGTTAATTGGCTGGGATTCAAAAAATATCTTAGTAGTCATTGCACGGAAAATATTACGCTAAGAACACCCAATGATATTGAATCGAACATTGCAAATCTTAACGAGAATATTAAACAAGCTTCTGAACATGCCACTACCTCCCATCCGTATACTGGGTTCAATAAAATTTATTCTACAGACGTTGAACATCTCGTAGGTGAAAAAAGGAGAGCTAGAAGGGAATGGCAACAGCACAGATCACCTCAACACAAAATTAGATTTAAAGAGTGCACTAGACGACTCCAAGAGCTGCTTGCATCTGAAAAAACTGCATCTTTCAAAAATTATCTGGAAGGCCTTGATGTCACACCAGCATCTAATTACTCTTTGTGGCGCGCTGCTAAAAAGCTTAAAACACCCGTTGAGTTTAAGCCACCTCTGCGCACATCTACCGGAGGTTGGGCAAGAAGCGATACTGAAAAAGGTAACATATTTGCTGAGCATTTAAAATCCGTATTTACACCAAATACATGTACCGGAGTTGCTGATTTGCCGAGTATAGTTGCTCTACCCCCACGACCCTTAAAATTTACGATGTGTGATGTACAAAAACTAATTGCCGAACTCAACCCGAAAAAAGCTCCCGGTATGGATGGAATTAGTAACCAGATGCTGATTAAGTTACCTCGTACTGCAATTAGAATCCTGTTATTCATTTTTAATACCATTTTACGACTGGAGTATTATCCAGACTGCTGGAAGCTTGCCAAGGTTAAAATGATTCCAAAGCCAGGTAAAGATCTTTCCAAGGCTGAGTCATATAGGCCAATAAGTTTACTGTCAACAATGTCAAAGCTTTTTGAAAAGCTACTCATGACAAAATTGTCTTCAATTTTAACTGATAATGGGTGCATCCCGGACCATCAATTTGGTTTTAGAAGCCAGCATAGCACCATTGAGCAAACGCATAGATTGGTTCAATTTATCAGAAAAACATTTGAGGAAAAGAAGTATTGTTCTGCCCTGTTTATTGATGTTTCTCAGGCATTTGATAAAGTGTGGCATGAAGGCCTGATTTTGAAATTGAAGACATATTTACCAATAAACATTCTAAATCTTTTGGAAAGTTACATTGTGGCACGAAAATTTACAGTTGTGGAAGGACACTTTATGAGTATGCCTGAAACTATCTCATCCGGTGTGCCACAGGGGAGTATACTGGGGCCATTTTTATATTTGATTTATACTTGTGATATGCCTGTGAGCAGTAGTATCCACACTTCTACATTTGCCGACGATACCGCCTGCCTTAGTATGCACGAAAACCCTGATGAGGCATCCCGAAAACTCCAGGAACACATTAGCCAGATGGAACTATGGTTAAACTTATGGAGAATTAAGGTAAATGAACAAAAGTGTGTCCATATAACATTTACCTTACGAAGAGATACTTGTTCCCCCATTCGGATTAATAATCAAGTTGTTCCTCAACATTCACATGTGAAATATCTTGGTATACACCTCGATCGACGGCTTACATGGAAACATCACATTGACTATAAGTTAACTCAAATGAAACTAAAATTAACTCAGGTACATTGGCTGATTGGCAGAAATTCAACACTCAGCCTAGACTGCAAGCTTTTAATATACAAGTCGATTTTAAAGCCAATATGGTGTTACGGTATCCAGTTATGGGGCACTGCTTCTGCTTCCAATATAGAGAGAATTCAACGAAGACAAAACAAAATTTTAAGGTTAATAACATCTGCTCCATGGTACATTAAGAATTCAAATATACATCGTGATTTAAATATGCCACTAGTGACTGAAGAAATTGCAAAATACGCAGGCAAATATCTAACTAAACTCGTGTCACATCCTAATCCGCTTGCTCGTAACATCTTGAACTTTACTGGACACATCCGCTTAAAAAAGAGAGATACAAGGGCTCTAATACTAAACACTCCGAATGAAGTTGCTTGAAAAAAAAATTTTTTTTTTTTTTTTGCTTATCACCACTTATGTATTATTTACAACTATCACTTAGTTAGGTCTGGCATTGGTCGGGCATACTAATTATATGTTAGATTTAAGATTTGATTACTTATTGTTAGTTCATATATGAAGATACAATAAATAAAAAAACATGCATTAAAAAAAAAAAAAAAATTCAATTCATATATAATAAACATCTGCATGAATGTTTTGATTTTCTGTCTATTGAGAATGAAGCGAAAACAGAACTCTAATTGAGAATACATCTAACGAACGAAACGAATATTTACTCTATTCGCTAGGAGGCAATCAATCGAAACGAAACGAAACACACATGGAAACATGAGAGAATAGAGACATGAGAGTAATGAAGCATGAGAGTTCGAATAGAATAGTACATCAATCTAGTTGTCGTTTATTTCGTTCAAAAAAAGCGAAGCAAACGAAACATGGATGTCTTTGCCAGAATGACAAACGAAACACACATTTACTCTCATCTTTCCAAATTATTATGGAAACATTCGAATGTTTCGTTTTAAAAAGCGAATCAAAGGAAACATGCACATCTGTTTGGTAGTAAATGCGGTAGTTTGTTGTCATCGTTTCGGAAAGAAGGATACTCAAAAAATGGATTGCTACTATTTTAAAATGTTTTTAACTGAAAATATAGGTTTTATAATCAAATTAAATGAAAATTTTTGATTTGATTCATATGTGCATTGGCTATTTTCCAATTTCACTGAAACAACAATTTTCTATGTCTGTCAAAAAAATTAATGTAATTAAACTTGTTTAACGCTGAACTATAATAACAAAGTATGAAAGCAGCAAAAATCTGAAAAAACAACTTCTAAAAAAGTCAGGTACTACAATAACAAACAAAGTGAACGCAGGTGTTTTACTCACTTGTGACACTTTTATCCCGTTATCTCAACAATGAAAAGGAATTTGAATTTTTTTTTTGGTTTTTTGTAACAAAGGAAGTAAGGTGAAGTATGTTGCATTTTTGTACCTGTAATAAAAATTTACTTTATGAACGCAGACTTTATGGGCTATGTGTGTGTATAAACAAGTGTATTGTATGTGTGTCTGCAAGCGTTTCAGTACGCTGAAGTTCGAGCAAAAATTTCATCATGAAAGGAGCAATAGAAAGGGTTGGCTTATTTATTTCATTTACAGGTACAAAAATGCAACATAAGTATGCAATTGAAATAAATTTTTTTTCATGCATTTATTGCTTACTTCCTTTGTTACAAAAGGAAGTTTCGCTTTTACAAATGAGAATAGGAAGACTGTTTGAAAATTTGAGAATGTGTTGAACAGCGTTTCAATCATACTTGTGCAGATCATTAATATATAAAATAAATTAGTTGCAAGATTTTTTAACGCCTAAAATACATAAATATAAGCTTGTGGTAATTAAAAAAAAGATAATTAAAATGTAAAAAAAACAACTAAATGTTTTTAAGAAGCCCTACACTTATTTTTTTTTTTAATTATTTTGTGGTATTTTCTTTCAATAATTTGTGTTCTTGTTATTGTGTTAATAATAATTATTTTCTATTTGTTTATTTCTTTTAACATAAAAAAATTTTCCACAAACTAAACGATTTTTTTTAAAACTGTTGTTACTGTTGAATTTCATAGAAGGACGAGCGAGAGCCGTTTATGACACGTGGGGCAAGGAGGTGCCGGGTCGTATGGCTTTCTTCAGCTCAGAAGATTCTTATTCGGACGAGCTACCGTTATTGGTTTGAAAAATGTTGACGATCGTTATCCGCCACAAAAGAAATCTTATGATGCTTTACTACATGTATGAAAACTATATTGATAAATTTGAATGGTTTATTCGGGCCGATGATGATGTCTACATAGAGCCGCAGAAATTGGAGAAGTTTTTAAGGTGATCAGACTCTCATCGGCAAATGTCGAAAGGATATTTAGTCAGGTGAATTTAAATAAAACCAACGTTCGTAATCGTTTACAAAACGATACTTTAGAAGCCACCCTATACACAAAGGACTATTTAAAACTTAAAAAGTCAAATTGCTATGACACTGAGATCAGTTCAAATTTGTTAAAAATTTTAAATTTTGATATTTATACATAAAATGTTTCTATAACAAAAATGTTAATTATTATTTTTTAAATAAATATATGTATATGTACGTATGTGAATGATGATTTCATTTTAAGTTTTTTAACTTTTATTTTTAATATTAATGGTTTTCATGTTTAGGTTGTATACATATATATTAATGTATGTATATTAGTTGAAAGCATAGTTAATAAGTTTGAACCAGTTTAATAGTTTTGTAATAAAACATTTAATATACAAAAAAAATTTAATATATTTGATTTGACGTTTTTTTGACGATTTTCTAAAATGACTTGACGATTTTGACGATTTTTTGCACAAAAATCTGTAGTTTTTGACAATTTCACCCCTAGAAGTTCTGGCAATAGTGATACCAAGGTATTTCACTTGGGAATGTTGAGAAATATTTTGATTGTTGATTCGAATGGGGGAACAAGTATCTCTTCTTAGGGTAAACGTTGTATGGACACACTTTTGTTCATTGACTTTAATTCTCCATAAGTTGTATGATGTAGATGTATGTGTAGATGTATGGATGATGCTGCTCAAAGGCATATCACAAGTATAAATCAAATACAAAACTGGCCCCAGTATGCTCCCCTGTGGCACACCGGATGATATAGATTGGGGCAGACTCATGAATTCTCCTTCCACAATCGTAAACTTTCGGGTAGTTATGTAGCTTTCTAATAGATTCAGAAAATTTATTGGTAAATATGATTTTAAATTTAAAATAAGGCCTTCATGCCACACTTTATCAAATGCCTGAGAAACGTCAATAAACGGAAGACAATACATTTTTTCTACAAGAGTTCTTCTTGTAAATTGCACCAATCTATGAGTTTGTTCAATGGTGCTATGCTGACTTCTAAAACCAAAATGATGGTCTGGGATGCACCCACTATCAGTTAAAATTGGGCAAAATTTTGTCATGAGCAGCTTTTCGAAGAGTTTTGACATTGTTGATAGCAGACTTACTGGCCTGTATAACTCAGCCTTGGTAAGGTCTTTGCCCGGCTTTGGAATCATTTCGACTTTCGCAAGCTTCCAGATTTGTGCATAATACTCAAGTCGTAAAATGGCGTTATTTTATTTTGGGGTGATCTGTGCTGTTGCCATTCCTGTCCTTTTTTTCGCGTAAAAGACGTTCAATGTCTGTAGAATAAATTCTATTAAACCCAGTCTGCGGATGGGAAGTAGTGGCATGTTCAGCAGCCTGTTTAATATTTTCGTTAAGATTTTCAATGTTAGATTCAATATCACCTGGTGTTCTTAGGTTAATATTTTCCGTATTCCAAAAGAATAAAAGCGGGCCACTCATTAAGGAGCCCATGGTCTTAACCGATACACCAACAAGACCTTTCGAAAAGGTTTATATGGACATGGTAGGCCCCCTGCCAGTAACTACAATGGGTAACAAATACATCCTGACGTTTCAGGATGATTTGCCAAATTTTTTATTTGCGCGCCCATGCCGGAATGCAGAAGCAGAAACAGTGGCAAGAATTTTCTACAACGAAATCATAACAAAGTATGGTATACCAACAAAGCTCATAACGGATAATGGTACAAACTTTACTTTCAAGTTGTTCGGGGGTGTGTGTAAACTTTTGAGAATAAAAAAGCAACATATCACTCCCTACCATCCGCAAGCCAACGGGTCTCTCGAAAGGAGTCACCGACCATTGGCTGAGTACCTGAGAAGCTTTGTGAAGGAGGACGGGTCCAACTGGGATCAGTGGTTGGCTCCGGCAATGCATGTGCATAACCACTCAGATCACGTATCTATCGGCCAGACCCCGTTCAAAGTGCTTTATGGGTTTGACTCACCATTACCGTCAAACCTCAAAGTAAGCACCCCAATGTACAACCCATACGAGTACTCTAAGGTACTGAAGCACCAAATACAAAAGGCTTATGAAATGGCACAAAAGCAGCAAGAAAAAGCCAAGCTCCGCTCAAAAGAGCAGTATGATAGAACGGCAAGGCCTAGCACCCTGAAGGTAGGCGATAAAGTACTGATAAAAGCGCAGATGCGAAAAAAACAAATTTTCACCCCTTTGGGAGGGGCCCTACGAAATAAAAAATCTTCCCTCACCAGTAAATGTCCAGATATTAGCAAAAAGAGGATTAAAGACGCTCTATCGGAATTTAGTCAAACCATTTGTAGAGATGATGGACAGACGGCGCGGACGAAATAAGAATTACCACCAAAATACTGAATACATAAAATATCCAACAACAAGAAAGCACAAGGAACTCACCCCAAATTCAACAGACGCCAACTATAAATTATAAGATAAATTTGCCGGACATGGAAAATAGTGTGCAGGAATAATAAAACAATATATAAAAAAAATAATAAAAAAATAAAAAACAGAGGGCTGAAGTTAATCATAGGTTTTAATAACATAACTCCGGTACCAAACTAACAAAACGTCAACACATAGTTTCCACTTGTAGGGTTGATGGTATTAGTCCTCACACGAGAAGCCATCGCAGAATTGTTCATCGAGAGACTGGAATCTCATAATGGTTACACTGAAATTCACGTAGGCAGCACCCAGATCGTGGAAAGGTACGACTACATAATACACGTAATCAACCTGGACGACATCGACCGGGTACTGGAACAATTCCATAATAATTTAGATGCTATTGGCGAGACACCCCACCGAGTCATCGCGAAAACCCAGCTAGACGAGATAGAGGACATTATGCACACACTTCTGCCCCATAGAAGAATCAGAGGTCTGGTGAACGCAGGAGGTGCCTATCTGAGATTCATTTTTGGCACCATGGACGAAGAAGACAGACAAAATATAGAGGAACACCAGAGGGTATTAGATGAAAATAATCACCAGCTGATAGAGGGACTAAACCAACAGATAGTCATTAATGACAATTTCAATAAGTCCCTGCAGACACTAAAAACCGCTATACTATCAGATAGACGCGACATCGAGAATAAACTCAATGCAGCAAGCAAGCTGGACGAACGATTGGTGAAGGAAAATCTGGCCATATTACAACTACTGAAAATCTCGATTTTTAAAGGGAAATTGGAAAGCTTGCAGCAAGCCATAGCATTCGCCAAGACCGGAATTTTCCCACCGTCCCTGTTAACCAAGACTGAGATTGACACCTTTCAAATAGACATCGAGAAACTGAGAGGTGTTAAAATCGGCATGATAACAAGCCAGACGCGAACGATTAGTCTGCTTATAAAAGTGCCCGCAGCCAAGGTCTCGTTGCAGAAATTGTAGCAGCAATACCAAATCAAGAGAAGCTGCAAATAGATGAACCTCTGGAAGTGGTCCTGAGGAGTGGAAAGAAAAAATTTACATTTGTGGAGGGCAAAGCACTGTTCGAGCTGACGGAATCCCGAAACTGAATTTTTAAACAACCATGCAAGATGATGCGAAAGACAGACAGCGAAATCATTCAACTAGATAACGGTAGACTAATATTGATAAACACAAACCATACGCGCTTGAAGAGTACTTGCGACGACCGATTGATCAGTCTCCAGGGACACTACCACATTCAATTTAATAATTGTACTATACAAATTGGCAACAGGACACTCAAAAATAGACTACTGAAGTACGAGCAAAGCTACGCAATACCCCAAGGGACAGAAAATCTCAGCACAGAGAAACCGCTAATATTCGCAGATATAGTTCTCAACCAGGAGAGAAATATCAAGCGAATAAGCGAGCTGCATTTCCACAAGGTCGTGGTAACAACTATAAGTACTATAAGTCTACTAATAGTAGCAATCCTGGGAGTTACGGTGGTGGTCCTGTGCAAAAGACAGGGAAATGTAAGGGTTAAGATAACAGAAAATAAAATAACCAAAGAAGCCATTAGGAGGTCGAAGATGAGCAAAAACCTCGCACTCAAGGAAGTCAGCAACACAACGGTATAATAACACTAATAACAACAAATTGCCCTTCAATTACCGGTAAAATAAATTTAAATAAAATGAAACAGAAAATAGAAGAATTTGCAAACAACACTGTTGTTTGCACATGCTTGGTACAGGTGGTAGATACACACTCCTATGAATCTATTAAGAATTAGCATAACATTAGTTAAAAAAAAAAAAAAAAACCAAGCACAAAACACAACCAAAGCTAACAATAAAAAGGAAATATACATACTTACGTATAAAAATAACAATACTAATAACATACATCCATGCATACATATGTACATATAACAATGCCTACATACACATATACATACATAAATACATATAACAGATCTACATTATTGCTAAAATTTCATGCATACAAAAAAATGTCAACTGAAAAAAAAGAGAAGTTCTTGCCATGCACCAACACATGTATAAACAACTAGCAAAACGTTGATTATGCATGTTAGGTAAACAGCCATTTTTAAGGCCACAAGCAATTTAAAAAACAAAAGAATATTATTAACTAGGTCAAGTTTAAATCAAATATATAAACAAACTAACCAAATATTATATATACATACATATATTAGTAAGTAAGGTAGGTCAAGAAAAAAGGAAATTTAAAGAATATATAAGAAAACATTAAGAACATTATATTTGTAAAACTAGGATGTAATAATATACGCATATGAATATGTACATTCATAAAAATTAAAATTTTAAATCTCAAAATAAATGTAATGTGTAATGAGACCATTCAGTGAGACTCGACGTGCGTGTGATCTATGTGTACATATTTTTTGATTTATTTCAATTCATATATAATAAACATCTGCATGAATGTTTTGATTTTCTGTCTATTGAGAATGAAGCGAAAACAGAACTCTAATTGAGAATACATCTAACGAACGAAACGAATATTTACTCTATTCGCTAGGAGGCAATCAATCGAAACGAAACGAAACACACATGGAAACATGAGAGAATAGAGACATGAGAGTAATGAAGCATGAGAGTTCGAATAGAATAGTACATCAATCTAGTTGTCGTTTATTTCGTTCAAAAAAAGCGAAGCAAACGAAACATGGATGTCTTTGCCAGAATGACAAACGAAACACACATTTACTCTCATCTTTCCAAATTATTATGGAAACATTCGAATGTTTCGTTTTAAAAAGCGAATCAAAGGAAACATGCACATCTGTTTGGTAGTAAATGCGGTAGTTTGTTGTCATCGTTTCGGAAAGAAGGATACTCAAAAAATGGATTGCTACTATTTTAAAATGTTTTTAACTGAAAATATAGGTTTTATAATCAAATTAAATGAAAATTTTTGATTTGATTCATATGTGCATTGGCTATTTTCCAATTTCACTGAAACAACAATTTTCTATGTCTGTCAAAAAAATTAATGTAATTAAACTTGTTTAACGCTGAACTATAATAACAAAGTATGAAAGCAGCAAAAATCTGAAAAAACAACTTCTAAAAAAGTCAGGTACTACAATAACAAACAAAGTGAACGCAGGTGTTTTACTCACTTGTGACACTTTTATCCCGTTATCTCAACAATGAAAAGGAATTTGAATTTTTTTTTTGGTTTTTTGTAACAAAGGAAGTAAGGTGAAGTATGTTGCATTTTTGTACCTGTAATAAAAATTTACTTTATGAACGCAGACTTTATGGGCTATGTGTGTGTATAAACAAGTGTATTGTATGTGTGTCTGCAAGCGTTTCAGTACGCTGAAGTTCGAGCAAAAATTTCATCATGAAAGGAGCAATAGAAAGGGTTGGCTTATTTATTTCATTTACAGGTACAAAAATGCAACATAAGTATGCAATTGAAATAAATTTTTTTTCATGCATTTATTGCTTACTTCCTTTGTTACAAAAGGAAGTTTCGCTTTTACAAATGAGAATAGGAAGACTGTTTGAAAATTTGAGAATGTGTTGAACAGCGTTTCAATCATACTTGTGCAGATCATTAATATATAAAATAAATTAGTTGCAAGATTTTTTAACGCCTAAAATACATAAATATAAGCTTGTGGTAATTAAAAAAAAGATAATTAAAATGTAAAAAAAACAACTAAATGTTTTTAAGAAGCCCTACACTTATTTTTTTTTTTAATTATTTTGTGGTATTTTCTTTCAATAATTTGTGTTCTTGTTATTGTGTTAATAATAATTATTTTCTATTTGTTTATTTCTTTTAACATAAAAAAATTTTCCACAAACTAAACGATTTTTTTTAAAACTGTTGTTACTGTTGAATTTCATAGAAGGACGAGCGAGAGCCGTTTATGACACGTGGGGCAAGGAGGTGCCGGGTCGTATGGCTTTCTTCAGCTCAGAAGATTCTTATTCGGACGAGCTACCGTTATTGGTTTGAAAAATGTTGACGATCGTTATCCGCCACAAAAGAAATCATTTATGATGCTTTACTACATGTATGAAAACTATATTGATAAATTTGAATGGTTTATTCGGGCCGATGATGATGTCTACATAGAGCCGCAGAAATTGGAGAAGTTTTTAAGGTGATCAGACTCTCATCGGCAAATGTCGAAAGGATATTTAGTCAGGTGAATTTAAATAAAACCAACGTTCGTAATCGTTTACAAAACGATTCTTTAGAAGCCACCCTATACACAAAGGACTATTTAAAACTTAAAAAGTCAAATTGCTATGACACTGAGATCAGTTCAAATTTGTTAAAAATTTTAAATTTTGATATTTATACATAAAATGTTTCTATAACAAAAATGTTAATTATTATTTTTTAAATAAATATATGTATATGTACGTATGTGAATGATGATTTCATTTTAAGTTTTTTTAACTTTTATTTTTAATATTAATGGTTTTCATGTTTAGGTTGTATACATATATATTAATGTATGTATATTAGTTGAAAGCATAGTTAATAAGTTTGAACCAGTTTAATAGTTTTGTAATAAAACATTTAATATACAAAAAAAATTTAATATATTTGATTTGACGTTTTTTTGACGATTTTCTAAAATGACTTGACGATTTTGACGATTTTTTGCACAAAAATCTGTAGTTTTTGACAATTTCACCCCTAGAAGTTCTGGCAATAGTGATAACAAGGTATTTCACTTGGGAATGTTGAGAAATATTTTGATTGTTGATTCGAATGGGGGAACAAGTATCTCTTCTTAGGGTAAACGTTGTATGGACACACTTTTGTTCATTGACTTTAATTCTCCATAAGTTGTATGATGTAGATGTATGTGTAGATGTATGGATGATGCTGCTCAAAGGCATATCACAAGTATAAATCAAATACAAAACTGGCCCCAGTATGCTCCCCTGTGGCACACCGGATGATATAGATTGGGGCAGACTCATGAATTCTCCTTCCACAATCGTAAACTTTCGGGTAGTTATGTAGCTTTCTAATAGATTCAGAAAATTTATTGGTAAATATGATTTTAAATTTAAAATAAGGCCTTCATGCCACACTTTATCAAATGCCTGAGAAACGTCAATAAACGGAAGACAATACATTTTTTCTACAAAAGTTCTTCTTGTAAATTGCACCAATCTATGAGTTTGTTCAATGGTGCTATGCTGACTTCTAAAACCAAATTGATGGTCTGGGATGCACCCACTATCAGTTAAAATTGGGGAAAATTTTGTCATGAGCAGCTTTTCGAAGAGTTTTTACATTGTTGATAGCAGACTTACTGGCCTGTATAACTCAGCCTTGGTAAGGTCTTTGCCCGGCTTTGGAATCATTTCGACTTTCGCAAGCTTCCAGATTTGTGCATAATACTAATATAATATTTTCGTTAAGATTTTCAATGTTAGATTCAATATCACCTGGTGTTCTTAGGTTAATATTTTCCGTAGAGTGATCGGAGGAGCGATCTACAGAAGCTTCAACATGAGTTAATTCCCTAGTGATATTTTTCATGACTCAAAAATCTATAACATTCGGAATTTTCTGTATGTCCGTAGGCCAGTAAGTGGGCTCCCTACTTGAAATGACGTCCAAGCCCATTTTTGAAATTGTGTTGAACAATGCCCGACCTCTAGGTGTAATAAGACGCGAACCCCAGAACGTATGTTTTGCATTGTAGTCCCCAGCTGCTACAAAACAAGGGCCAAGAGATTTGTAGAATTCCTCGAATTGATCCTTAGTAATTTCGAATCTGGGAGGGGAGTAAATTGATGATATCACGAAATTTGTAACAAAATTTTCGACACAAATATTTGTTGCTTGTAGATGTTCTTCACAAATGTTATCAAGGACATAGTGTTTGAGTCTTGACTTAATTAGAATTGCTGACCCACCGCATGCTCTCCCCCTCGGGTTCTTTGAATCATATAGAGTGTAACCATTTATTTTAAATAAGCTCCTTGAAGTCAAATGATGATTTGACTTCAAGGAGCTTATTTAAAATATGTTAAATGGCTAGGATTTTCAGATCAACACAATTCTTGGATAAATAAAGATGAAATATTATAGTTGGAAGAAAAACTAAATCACCAACAGAATCATATCAAGAACAATAATAGCATTAATATTAAGAAACTAATGTTAATTTTAAAATAAGAAAATTAAATAAATATGTAAATTATGCTTATAAACCATACTGTGTACTAAACTTTATTTAATAATCAGTCTGTTATAATGTCAATAACACTTACTCTGAGCTCTAACTCATCAGAAATATCTGCTAGTTACTTTCCTCCTATTGAATTACATGGTGCATATGAGTGTGCTCTAACTGATTTTCATTCATACAACTGTATTCCAAATGTAGACACTTACAACAATATGTTTCATATAGGAGAACATAAAATTGAAATATCAATTGGATCTTACGAATTAAATGATATAGTTGATTTTATAGAAGAGCAAGACAAACTTTGCCCAGCAAATAAGATTTTTATTGAAGCCAATAACAATACAATGCAAGTTAAAGTTAATAGTTCCAAGGATCCTGTATATTTTAATAAGGACAACACAATTGGAAAACTTTTAGGATTCAATAGGAAAATCCTAACACCAAACAAATATTATTACTCAGATCTTCCAGTTAATATTTTTAAAGTGAACCTCTTGCGAATTGAAAGTAGTATCGCTATTAACACATATATGAATACCTCCAAATCGCATACACTTCATGAATTTCCGATAAATGTGCCTCCAGGCTATAAAATAGACGAGGTTCCAAGAAATCTCATCTATTTACCTGTGAACACCAGAGAGATAAGTTCATTAGCTCTACGCGTACTTGATCAACACGGTGATTTAGTTAATTTTCGAGGAGAGGAAATTACAATACGAATACATTTAAGGCCAACTAAATAATTCTAATATACAACACAAATACATTAAAAAATATAGCAGCAAAAACAACAACAACATTAAAGCGACCAGCTCAACAAAAAGCTCTAACAACATCAAATAAAAATTTTCTGAAGTCATTGAATTTGAAATTAAAGACAAAATGAGTTCAATAATAGATGTCTTAGATAAACCTTTGTCTGATGAAAATATAATCAAAAAGGACTATCATACATATGTACCATACTTACAGTCTTACAACAATAATGATGAAATTAGAATTTCAATACAAAATCAAGATTTGTACGAGCTACCCAGTGAGAGCTACATTTATGTGGAGGGGTTTGTTGCTGATGATAATACGACCAAATCTTCGTCATCTTCAAAAAACTTTATACTAAAAAACAACTTTGTGGCATATCTGTTTGATGAAATTCGCTATGAGCTCAATGGAATTGAAATTGATCATACAAGATATTTAGGAGCCACAAGCACCATAAAAAATTTGGTTTCTATGTCACCAACTGAAAGCAACGTGATGCAAAATGCTGGATGGAACAAAATTGACGATGTCACTCTTGTAAATGGATTTTTCAATTTCTATGTACCTCTAAAAATGCTTCTAGGATTCGCTGAAGACTACAACAAAGTTATACTAAATGGAAAACATGAATTGATACTCTTGCGCAATAAAAACGATGAAGATCTTGTGCGCTCGAGTGTTTCTACTGAAAAAGCTAAACTTACAATTTCACTCATCTCATGGAGAATCCCACATGTACAATTATCGGACTTTAGCAAATTGAATATGCTAAAAATTATTAATAATGGTGCTTCTATACCTATGGCATTTCGCAGTTGGGATTGTCATATTAATCCACAATTAAACATAGGAACTAGCCATATTTGGAATGTTAAACTGGCTGCAAATAGAGAACGCCCACGTTTTGTATTGACTGCTTTTCAACAAGAAAGTAAGTTTGTTCATTGTGATTTGACTAATTTAAAAGTACATTTAAATTCAGTCTCATATCCATATGATGATCTTAACATAAAGTTTAAAAATGAACGATATGCAATTCTATATGATATGTATATAAGATTTCAACAAAGTTATTATATGAAAGAATCTCAACCGCTTCTAACTGCACCAGAGTTTAAGACAAAAGTTCTTATTATAGTAGTAGATGTCAGTCATCAGAATGAATCACTCAATAATGGACCGATTGATATAAAAATAGAATTTGAAACAGCAACTAATATTGCAGCAAAGACAACAGCTTACTGCATTCTTATTCATGATCGTATAATAAAATATATACCTATCAAAGGACAAGTTCGAAAAGTCTTATAAATTGCGTAATATGGATAACAACATAATTTTTATACACATACAAGGTTTCAAAAGTAATTCGAATAATTTCATCGTAAAAAAAGTAGCGATTGTTTTCAAGAATTACGAATATAACCATTTCATTATAAAATTCCCATTTAATTTTAAATGGTTATCAATAAAAAAAGCAAAGAAAAGCAAAGTGGCTGACAAAAAACTATCATCACCTAAACTGGACTGCTGGATTAGTTTTATTTCAAAGCGTTTGCAATTTTTTAAAAGAAAACGCAAGATGTTCAAAAATTTATGTAAAAGGTGAAGAAAAAGACGATGGTTGGAAAAAATGTTACACCGAAAAACTTCTAACGTTGAGGATATAGGCTGCATCAACTTTAAACAAATGGAAATCAAGTATCCAGAATATCTTTATTGTAGTTATCATAATTTTGGTGTTTGCGCATTAAAAAATGCTATTTTACTAACAAAAGAAATGTCTTGCTTTAAATGAACTTTTTTACTTCTTAAAATATGAATTTACATATGTATGTATTATTATAAAATTTAAAAAAATTTTAAACAATAAATGTATGCAAAATAAAAGAATGTACAAGTGTTTTCTTATTTTAAATACAAACTACATAAATGATAGAGAAGGAAATGGGGAGGAGGAGAGTTAACTTTATTGCTTACTTGCAAATTTTTACTTTTTTGTTTCCCTGCTGATGACTGTACTTAATTGAAACTTTGCTGCTTTAAAATAATCGTAGACAAAGAAAATGATTACGTTGCAAAATATAATTGTATTCTACAAAATATTTTACGCACAAGCTTCCTCAGTCATACATACAAATACACATACATACAAACATACATACATACATACATACAATTATATTTCTTAAACAAATAAATAAATACCAGCGACAAACAAGCTGGATCATCCACACACAAGTATAGGGTGTTCATATACAAGAGAACATTTTATACATAAATAAAATAATTAAATTAATTGTTTATTAATTTATTTAATTATTTTATTTATAAACAATTTATTAGCGTGAGGAAATCATACACATATTCTCCCGATTCATATGAGAATCGCGTAGTAGTCATCAAATCTATTTTCTCTGATATTACTGATATAGTATTACGATAAGAAATTTCGATAGTCTGGCAACACTGGCAATTTTCCCTTTGGTACTAGAAAATAATAATCATGTTTTGCCGTCGGCATTTGAAAAAAATAAAAATGTGTTTGCCGTCGGCATTTGAAAAAAATAATAATCATGTATTGCCGTAGGCATTTGAAAAATTATCATGCATTGCCGTAGGAATTAGGAAAAATTATCATGCATTGCCGTAGGCATTAGGAAAAATTAATAATCACTATTTCACCATTGGTATTAGGAAAAATCATTTTCATGATTTTCCCGTCGGCATATACACTTGTGAAATCTTAATCTTATAAAACCCCTTAAATCACACCCACAAAAAAATCACCCGTTATCACAATTATTACCCAAAAAAAATCACCCGTTCCCACAAAGTTAATGTAAACAAAAAACTCCTTATGTAAACAAAAATTTGGACGGACTTATTGAACCACCCTCGCAGGTATCAAATTTCACAAAATTCCAAGAATTTAACAATTTCAAATTTTAATTACCCAAATTTAACAATTTCCCCAACAATTTTGCAAGTTTAAGTGCCGTAGAATTTGTATTTCACTACTACTCAAAAAAAAGAACCTATAAGTTTGATTTTATCACATTAAAAGTCTAAGCACAATGCTTGCGGTGCAGTGCGATTTCTCGTTGCGGGAGAGAAAAATAAAAACAATACAACGGAAAACGGCGCCGGCAATACTTGTCATTGTTTGTTTAAATTATTATTAATTTTTTGTGCATACATTTTTATAACTAAAAACAAAAAATTATTAACATTTTATACATTCGCAGATATATTTGATGTTTTTTAAACTTTTATAAGCTTTGACAAAAATGTTTGAACTTAAAAATCATGTTTTTTTTTACAATAATGTTGTGAACAGAGCCAACTATTCAAAAACTACGGCAACGTCAGCAAGAGAAAGAGTGTCGAACATTGAGAGAATAAGAAAGTCCGTAATGAAAATAAAATTGATTTTAATTTTATTCCGTCCCGCACTGCGGTTTTTTAATTCAAAATCGTATGGAACGCCGCACCGCAATAAAAAATCGTTACAATGTGATCAGACTCTCATCGGCAAATGTCGAAAGGATATTTAGTCAGGTGAATTTAAATAAAACCAACGTTCGTAATCGTTTACAAAACGATTCTTTAGAAGCCACCCTATACACAAAGGACTATTTAAAACTTAAAAAGTCAAATTGCTATGACACTGAGATCAGTTCAAATTTGTTAAAAATTTTAAATTTTGATATTTATACATAAAATGTTTCTATAACAAAAATGCTAATTATTATTTTTTAAATAAATATATGTATATGTACGTATGTGAATGATGATTTCATTTTAAGTTTTTTTAACTTTTATTTTTAATATTAATGGTTTTCATGTTTAGGTTGTATACATATATATTAATGTATGTATATTAGTTGAAAGCATAGTTAATAAGTTTGAACCAGTTTAATAGTTTTGTAATAAAACATTTAATATACAAATAAAATTTAATATATTTGATTTGACGTTTTTTTGACGATTTTCTAAAATGACTTGACGATTTTGACGATTTTTTGCACAAAAATCTGTAGTTTTTGACAATTTCACCCCTAGAAGTTCTGGCAATAGTGATACCAAGGTATTTCACTTGGAAATGTTGAGGAATATTTTGATTGTTGATTCGAATGGGGGAACAAGTATCTCTTCTTAGGGTAAACGTTGTATGGACACACTTTTGTTCATTGACTTTAATTCTCCATAAGTTGTATGATGTAGATGTATGTGTAGATGTATGGATGATGCTGCTCAAAGGCATATCACAAGTATAAATCAAATACAAAACTGGCCCCAGTATGCTCCCCTGTGGCACACCGGATGATATAGATTGGGGCAGACTCATGAATTCTCCTTCCACAATCGTAAACTTTCGGGTAGTTATGTAGCTTTCTAATAGATTCAGAAAATTTATTGGTAAATATGATTTTAAATTTAAAATAAGGCCTTCATGCCACACTTTATCAAATGCCTGAGAAACGTCAATAAACGGAAGACAATACATTTTTTCTACAAAAGTTCTTCTTGTAAATTGCACCAATCTATGAGTTTGTTCAATGGTGCTATGCTGACTTCTGGGATGCACCCACTATCAGTTAAAATTGGGGAAAATGTTGTCATGAGCAGCTTTTCGAAGAGTTTTGACATTGTTGATAGCAGACTTACTGGCCTGTATAACTCAGCCTTGGTAAGGTCTTTGCCCGGCTTTGGAATCATTTCGACTTTCGCAAGCTTCAAAATTTGTGCATAATACTCCAGTCGTAAAATGGCGTTATTTTATTTTGGGGTGATCTGTGCTGTTGCCATTCCTGTCCTTTTTTCGCGTAAAAGACGTTCAATGTCTGTAGAATAAATTCTATTAAACCCAGTCTGCGGATGGGAAGTAGTGGCATGTTCAGCAGCCTGTTTAATATTTTCGTTAAGATTTTCAATGTTAGATTCAATATCACCTGGTGTTCTTAGGTTAATATTTTCCGTACAATGGCTACTGAGGTATTTTTTGAACCCCAACCAATTAACACGGTTGATCATCTTTACATATAGGACAGGGAAGTCACTGCTTAGTGGGCTACAAATTGTAACAATCGTGGGAGAGTGATCGGAGGAGCGATCTACAGAAGCTTCAACATGAGTTAATTCCCTAGTGATATTTTTCATGACTCAAAAATCTATAACATTCGGAATTTTCTGTATGTCCGTAGGCCAGTAAGTGGGCTCCCTACTTGAAATGACGTCCAAGCCCATTTTTGAAATTGTGTTGAACAATGCCCGACCTCTAGGTGTAATAAGACGCGAACCCCAGAACGTATGTTTTGCATTGTAGTCCCCAGCTGCTACAAAACAAGGGCCAAGAGATTTGTAGAATTCCTCGAATTGATCCTTAGTAATTTCGAATCTGGGAGGGGAGTAAATTGATGATATCACGAAATTTGTAACAAAATTTTCGACACAAATATTTGTTGCTTGTAGATGTTCTTCACAAATGTTATCAAGGACATAGTGTTTGAGTCTTGACTTAATTAGAATTGCTGACCCACCGCATGCTCTCCCCCTCGGGTTCTTTGAATCATATAGAGTGTAACCATTTATTTTAAATAAGCTCCTTGAAGTTAAATGAAACTCAGAGACCAACATTATATCAATATTTTTTTTCCATGAGGAAGTGCTCAAGTTCATTTTTATGCTGGCGAATGCCCTTTGCGTTCCAGAAACATATTTTTAACATGTTCATGGTTTGTAAACTAATGCTTGAAGCAGTGTATTCTGCATTCGCAGCATTTCTTGCATCATGCTAGTCATATTGGTTGTAAAGTTTTTTATAGTTAGCACCAGATTCTCAATAGTAGCTTCAAGGCGACTAAAGTTAAAGCCTGAGTTTGCATTCGCTGAATTATTTTGCGATGAAACATTTTGTGAGGGACTAGAACTAGCCTTAGCAGCATCGGCATACGATACACGTGAAGTAACTGGTTGACTCACTTGAGCAAAAGAAGCGGACTACGCGTTTAATGGTTAGGTTGGAGCTAATTTAGGTTTTTGACTCATAGTCCGTTTAACAAAAGACTACACAGGGCATCCTTTATAGTTAGCGGTGTGATTACCTCCACAATTACTAATTTTTTTTTCTGCTTGTTCTTTTGGCTTAGTGCAGCTAGCAGTACCATGCAATTCACCGCAGGTAACACACACTGTAGGTAAATTGCAGTAAGTTTTTGTATGGCCATATTCTTGGCAATTATGGTACTTTACAGGACCTGAACGCTTACGTGGCTCTTCAACTGTGATTTTTCGGTGTAACAGAAACTTTACGCTATAAATTGGATGGGTTTCATTTTTTTCAATTGTATGTCATTCGGCTCCAGTTCAATGCGAAATAGGGGTCGGGCGACCTTTTCTCTGTTAATTATATTAGTAACATTTTTATAATAGTGAACTTATTCAGGACTTCTTCTGTTGGGCATCTGGGTCACGGACGGAGAGATGACTTTTGAAAAACTAGAATCAGTTGACGGGTACGCAGAGATACATATGGGGCTGGTGGAAGTTGCGTCTAAATTTTAATACATTTTATATCAAATTAACATTCAACAAATAGCAGACTCCGTTAGTGAAATCCATCTTAATACACCGAAAATGCTGCCCAGTCCCTATAGAGAACTTATCATAAAGGAAATCAGCGAGATTGAGATTGAGATGAGATTGACACTTCTGCCGGGTCGCACGAAACGCGGGTTATTGAATATTGGAGGAAAACTGATGAAGTGGCTATATGGAACGCTAGATGATGATGACACACAGCTGATAAATCAACATTTTGAGGTGGTTGATGCCAACGGACATCAAATAATAGAACAAACTAATCAACAGGTCCATATAAACGACAGGTTTAATTCATCTATTAAGAAGATGGTGGAAGCAATCAATGAAAACAGGAGGACTCTGATCAGCTTGACTCATATCAAGCAGGAATCAGAGGTTCAGCACTACCGCAATGTTGCGGTTTTCCAGCTATTCAAACTGATGGAAGCATCCTTTAGCATTTCTTTATTTTTGACATTCTTTTATACAATTTTTATTTTCATACGTCTACACTAGCAATGTACATTTTCGGCACTTGTCATGAAGTCTGACTTTGCATTTTATCAATTATTGTAATACTAATCTTAAAGTTAATTGACTAAATGAATTGTTTGAGTATAAGAATATCTAAAGGTAAATGGCTGATTGCAATATGAAACTTATTAATTTGTAAATAAAATTGGTTAATGAACTTAGAATACAACATAAGCAGAATTTACATTAAATATATTTTTATAATAAACCATTGGTTAAATGAACTTAAAATACTACATAAACAATATTTAAAAAAAATTAAAAAAAGGGAAGGTATTCCTTTAAAAATACATAAACTTCTTATAATAAAAATAAATAAAAGTAATATAATGAACTAACGTATTAACAATATTTATATATATATAATAGCTGAACAGGTATCAGCTTTTAACAGTCTGTTTTTCGAAATGAATATTCATAAAGAAAATTTATTGAGGTTTAAAAACCATATTAGTTGAAAAACATTTTAAGGCTAAATAAGGTTTTTTAAATATCGGTATTCATAACCAGGGACTTAACTAAAAATCAGTTAACTTGCTTTTTTTAAAATATCGTGGCAACACTGTATTATATATTTGTCACTTGCATCCTAGTTCTGCTAAACAACGATTATTAATTCACAAAGTTCTCGTATCTGTATTTGTGTTTTGTCAATTTTTGGAAAAATATTGTTTTTATAAAATAAAAAATTTTTTTACTTAAAAAATAATTGAATAAACGAGGAAATGTGAAATGTGTGCTTGAAGAGTACGTAAAAAAAATACAAAAACCGGTTTAAACGTACACTTGAAGCACAAGTTAGTTTTTTGCACATGGGGGTTATCCTATAATCGGATTAACTTGACTTTCAGTAATTTTTCTGTTACCAAATTCAGTAAAACAAAATAATATTTGCATTATTTTGCAAAACAAACAAATCAGAAAAAGTTTTAGCATTGAGTCAAATTAAAGTATAAGTTATATGAAAAGATAAACATAGTTCTAATAACAACGGAAAATACGAAATACAATGATAATATGTATTAATCTGTGTATGTATTAATCGGGTTGATTTCAGAAATTAGTTTTTGAACATCACGCGTCTTACTTAAACTTAAATGGTCGAGGTAGAGCAACTACACTCGATAAATCAGCAACACCAGTACATGTATTTGGGGTAAATACGGATTTTAAATGCACAGCAAATATTTTACATTTTTCAGTATCGCTTCTTGCCCAACTACAGGTCGAAGTGCGCAGAGGTGGTTTAAACTCAAGGGGTCTTTTAAGCTTTTTAGTAGCGCGCCACAAGGAGTAATTAGATGCTGGTGTGATATCGAGACTTTCAAGATAATTTCTAAGAGATGCAATTTTCTAAGATGCAAGCAACTCTTGGAGTCGTTTCGTGCACTCTTTAAATCTTATTTTGTGTTGAGGTGATCGTAGAATAAATTCTATTAAACCCAGTCTGCGGATGGGAGGTAGTAGCATGTTCAGCATCCTGTGTAATCATTTTGTTAAGGTTGGCAATGTTAGATTCAATATCATTGGTTGTTCTTAGCGTAATATTTTCCGTGCAATGACTACTAAGATAAGTAAAGCGCTTCTCACTGGGCTACAAATTGTATCGATCGCGGGAGTGATCGGACGAGAGATCTAGAGAAGCTTCAACTTCAACTAAATCCCTACAGATATTTTTCATGACGCAAAAATCTATGAATTTCGAAATTTTTTGTATGCCAGTAGGCCAATAAGTGGGCTCCCCACTCGAAATGACGTCCAAGTCCATTTTTGCAATTGTGTTTAACAACGCTCGACCTCTGGGTGTAATAAGACGCAAACCCCAAAACGTATGTTTTGTAGTCGCCAATTGCTACAAAAAAAGGTCCAAGGGATTTGTAGAAATTTTCGTATTGATCCTCAGTGATTGAAAATCTGTGAGGAGAGTAAATTGATGATATAAAGAAATTTATACAAAAATGTTCAATGCCAATAATTGTTCCTTGTAGATGTTCTTCACATATTTTTTCCAGAATACAGTGCTTGAGTCTTGACTTTATTATAGTGGCTGATCCACCGCAAGCTCTTACCCTAGGGTTCTTTGTATCATATATAGTGCAGACATTAATTTTAAAAAGGCTTCTCGAAGCCAAATGAGTCTCAGGGGACCAACATTATATCAATATTTTTTCCATTAGGAAGTGCTCAAGTTAATTTTTATGTCGGGGAATGCCATTCACGTTCCAGAAATATATATTTAACATATTCATGGTTTGTTAATTAATGCTTGAAGCAGTGTATTCTGCATTCGTAGCATTTCTTGACAAGCATATTTGTTGAAAAGTTGTTTATAGTTTGCACTACATTATCAATAGTGGTTTCAAGGCTACTGAAATTAAAGCTTGAGTTTTCATTTGTTGAACTATTTGGTGATAAAACATTTTGTGTGGGAATAGAACTAGTCTTAGCAGCATCGGCATACGATACACGGGAAGTGACTGGTTCGCTCATTTGCGCAAAAATGGCGGAGTCAGCGCTCGCTGATTGAGCAGGAGCTTATTTAGGTTTTTGCACCATAGTCTGTTTGACAAAAGAGTACACAGGACATCCTCTGTAGTTAGCTGAGTGATTACCTCCACAATTACTGAATTTTTTATCACTGAACTTTTGGCTTATTATAACTAGCAGTGCCGCATAATTCGCCGCATACAGCACAAACAGAGGGTAAATTGCAGTGTTTTTGTATGGCGATATTCTTGACAATTATAGCAATGTACGGGTCTAGAACGCTTGTGTGGTTCTTCAACTGTTATTTTTCGGTATAAGAGATATTTTAAATTATAAATTGGATGAGTCTCATTTTTTTAAATTTAACATCGTTTGGCTCAAGTTCGACGCGAAATAGAGGTTGGGGAATCGTCTCCCTATTTATTATGTTAGATAAATTTTTTGCTTTAAATCCCTGGTATACGAGTGCATCTTTTATTTCTTCGGGAACAACGTAAGAATCTATGCCCTTCAATAAGATCTGCAGACCTTTAGCACTCTTAAGCTGGTATGTGTAGAAACTTGTTTTATTTTGTTCAAATTCAGTAACCATTTTACGGAAATCGTTTTTTTCATAAATTTGAATTTTTGTTTCATCAATGTTACCACGTTTTATTGGAACGATGTGAAATTTATTCTCAGCAAAGATCGAGATTAATGTTTTTAATTAGGGAGTTTGAATTTTTTTCTCTCAGATATATTGGTGGCGGTTTGGAGGGTTTGTTCGAGGATACATCAGGTTTCTCGTTTTCGTCTTGCAGTATTTTAAAGCAGTTCTGACGATTTGTATAGGATGCGCTGTTATCCCTAGATAACTTTGGAACAGATGAAATTTTACAAGAATTTGGGCTGCGCCCACACTTTACCACAATTATATATTTGTTCATTCCGACTTGAACCTTGGGTTTTTGGCTACTGTTATCTGAATCAGTGATGGGAATTGGAAACTTTTATGTGGTGCCGCATATGATTCTAAATAGTGCCAAAATCAATTGTATGGTGCCAAACTTTTTATATAATTTAAATGTTGCCACTTAATGTGCATTTATATTACGCCTAATAAGGACATACTTACATAGATATGTATGTATGTACGTAAAGACTAACCTAACCTAATTTTAAAAGATGCATATTCTGGCTTCCACATCGTTTTCACATGTTTTCTTGTGAATCCGGATGTTAAAACACATGATACGCCTGTTTAAGTTGAAATTTAGAAAATACAAATTAATAGTATATGTTTTAGCATCCGCATTTTGAAGACAACAATTTGGAAATGGAAGATTTCAAACTTTTAAGATTTTTCCGTTTCCACTTTTGAGCAAAAAAAAGTCGTATTGTTAACAGTCTTGTGAAAGCAAAACTCACTCACACTTAAGTTCAAATTATGTTTCCAATTCTATGTTAGAAAACTGAGTTTTTGGTTATTAATAGTTTAACTTCAGTAGCGCAATAAATTTCTTCCGTTGGAAGATAGTGTGTATTTAGATCTATATTATCAACATGATTATAATCAATTAATTTTTTGTTTAAAAAATGAGGAAATAAAAAAGAAAGCCTGCTTAAAATTAAATGTACGCTTACATCTTCTGATTCCGTTTTAGCATAAATATATATAAGAAGATAAACAAAAATATGTCTTACTTATATCATACATGAAACTATATTCTATATAACCGTTTTCGGGTGTACTTAAAAGTTAAATGAAGTTCTGAGTATATATGTATAAAACCATTCATTTATTACTTCTAAGAAATCGTCAATGTCTCTAGGCAAACATTCCCCATCATCAACGAATAGTTGTCAGTCCTAAATCCTGTTAAGCTTTCAATACTTAAAAACGTAAAAATACAATAAGATTGATTACCCATTATTGCAATACAAAAAGTTTCCACATTAATGGAAAAAAGGTGCTAGAAAAGAAGCGAGAGTGCCACAGTGCCATCTAGCATCCAATAATGCCAAAAATGGCACAAGTGTGCCACATTTCCCATCACTGATCTAAAGGGATAACTTGGTTAAATTATGGACAAAAGCCCGAAGCATATGATATTGCTTTCTTAAATGAAGAAGTACTAGGCAAGGGTAATGTTAACGAATCACTAGTTGGCATTGGACAAAGCGAAGTTGATCAATGACGAAAAAGTGGCTTTGCCGTTAAAAAAGTATATTATCAGGCTTTTATTTATTTTGTTTTCATTAAGAGCTTCAGAAATCGCAGTAAGTCTATCAACAGATTTTTTATTATTATTATTTTCATTAAGAGCTTCAGAACTCACAGTAAAATAGGCATTTCTGCCATTAAAACTCCCTTCACAGTTATTTGTTTTTTAGGTACTCATATAGAGTATTCCTCAAGGGCACTTTGTGTTTTTTGTTTGAGTTTTTTTTTTGTTTATGTTATTTATGACTATGTAAAAAATATTAGCAGAGCAAATAAAGCTTATTGAGGTAGTTGACACGAGAAAAATTTTTAAGCCGCACAATTTTTGTTCTTTTCCAAATTATACGCGACTAATTTATCCGGCACAAAATGTATACGTACATACATACAGCCTTGTGTGTGTGTTTTTCGCATTCATTTAACATTTGCGGGTTTTTAACTTGGGTGTATTGGTTTTATGCTGCTAATGCGGCGATGTAGCTGGTTGAAAAGTTATGCCGAACACAAAACCACTCTCTTTGCCTCTTTCATCAACAAACTGGCATGTCATGCCAGCACAATTATGCCCGTGTAAATCAGCGCATTTATCAATAACAATATGTATTCCGAATATTTTTTTGTATATTTTTTTTGTTTAGTATGTTATATAAATTCCGCTAACACGTCTGTTCACTATGAATGTACAATGAGATTTTGACTTGTAAATGAATTTCTTTGCAGTCTTGGATTTCAAACTGAATTTATGAATTCAGCCATACATACTTATACGTACATATGGATGAGTATAGAAGCAAAGCACACAAGCAGTAAATAAGTAAAGCAAAACGTTCAAAACATTTAGTTAATAGCCTCTGTGTTAGTTCATTTTGTCTTAGTTCTTAGTTCAAAAATTGAACTAGTTCAAAAAATGAACTAGTGACCGTAAAACAATTGAACTAGTTCACATAGTTGAAAGTACTGAATAGTTCATTTCAACTAGTTCGGTCATGAACTGCACAAGACTGAGTGGATCCCAAATTAGCTGTTTGTCGTTAAAAATTCCTGCGAACGACAACGTTCGATATCGTGGGTTTGGCTGGAAGTTTGACAATTATTGGTATTGTATACATTAACATACTGGGCTTGTACATCTACAGACTATAATTATATCATGCACTGATGTATATTGGAATTTCATCAAGTCGACATTTTTAGCCGAAAGCAGCTGATTCTGTCGGCTGAGATACATGCAAATAAATCGGCGGAGACTTAGCCAAAGCCGAAAACCGATCAGCGTCGTTCTCTGCCCATAACTCGGCCCAGCGTGACCGTTTGACCGACTAAAGTTGCAAATTGGCACTTTTTCAAGTGGCGTGCCAATTTTTCGACTGCCTTGCCTCTTTTTTTCTGCCTTTTTTAGAGTAAATTATATAAAAATACATTAAAAATAAAAAGTTTGGTGTAGTGTTTTCGTTTTTTGTTCATTTTACCCCTTTTTGATGTGTAAACATATATACGCTAGGGGGTAAAAATCTTTTTCACAACACAATGACAAATTTTGACAATATTGTTAAAGTTTAAAAATAAAAAATAAAAAAATTAATATAAACTTTTAATTAAAAGAGCGTTTTAAATGTCAAATATTTGTTTAAAAGATATATAGCAGTCTTTGTAAGGAATTTATAATATTATTACGTACTGTTGCCTTGGGCCGGGTTTACATCTGTGTGTAATGTGCCACACAAGCGTAAAAAACGTTCAACGTTTTCCACTTTTTATTTAATTTTAATTTAATTTTTTCTCTTTTTTTAATTTGATACAGGAAAGAAATTTTTTTCTTTATGTGTAAGCATCTATAGCTCTATCGTTCGATCACTCTCCCACGACCGTTACAATGTGTAGCCCACTGAAAAGTGCTCTACCTCGCCCATATGTGAAAATGGTCAGTCGTGTTAATGTCTGCGATTAAAAATCACCCTTATTCCAATTGTCGTCCTCGACGTCACTTTAACACAATACCAAAAAATTGGAGTTTGTTTACTCGCTCTCGAGAACAATTTTGCTCAACTGGCAATCTATTTCCGTTCCCTAAGGTGTAGAAAATAACATAAACCTGCCAACAGGAGTCAGTTGATTTTGATTACGGATATAAAAGCACCAATTTTTTGGAGTTGTGTTAAATTTTTTATTTTTTTTTTTTTTTTTTTTTTTTTTTAATACATATATTTATTTATTGTATCTTCAAAAATGAACTAACAATAAGTGATCAAATTTTAAAGCTAAAATATAATTATTTAGCCCGACCAGTGTCGGCCAAAACTTAGTGATAATTTAAATAATACAAAGTAGTGATAATCAAAAAGGAAAATTAAATGTATTTTCAAGCATTCCCATCTAGAGTGTTGAGTATAAGAGCCCTTGTGTCCCTCTTTTTTAGGCGGATGTGACCATTAAAATTCAAAATATTACGAGCAAGCGGATTAGGATGTGACTCGAGTTTTGTTAAGTATTTGTCTGCGTATCTTGCAATTTCTTCAGTCACTAGTGGCATTTTTAAATCACGATGCAAATTTGAATTCTTAATATACCATGGAGCAGATGTTATTAACCTTAAAATTTTGTTTTGTCTTCGTTGAATTCTCTCTACATTGGAAGCTGAAGCAGTGCCCCATAACTGGATACCGTAACACCATATTGGCTTCAAAAGCGACTTGTATATTAAAAGTTTGCAGTCCAGACTAAGTGTTGAATTTCTGCCAATCAACCAATGAATTTGAGATAACTTAAGTTTCATCTGAGTTAGCTTAAAGTCAATATGATGTTTCCATGTAAGTCTTCGATCAAGGTGTATACCAAGGTATTTCGCTTGGGAATGCTGAGGAATATTTTGATTGTTGATTCGAATGGGGGAACAAGTATCTCTTCTTAGGGTAAACGTTGTATGGACACACTTTTGTTCATTGACTTTAATTCTCCATAAGTTCAACCAGATTTCTAACTGTGTAATATGTTCTTGAAGATATCGGGACGCCTCGTGCGGGTTTTTGTGCATACTAAGGCAGGCTGTATCATCGGCAAACGTAGATGTATGGATATTGCTGCTCACAGGCATATCACAAGTATAAATCAAATACAAAACTGGCCCCAGTATGCTCCCCTGTGGCACACCGGATGATATAGATTGGGGCAGACTCATGAATTCTCCTTCCACAATCGTAAACTTTCGGGTAGTTATGTAGCTTTCTAATAAATTCAGACAATTTATTGGTAAATATGATTTTAATTTTAAAATAAGGCCTTCATGCCACACTTTATCAAAGGCCTGAGAAACGTCAATAAACAGGGCAGAACAATACATTTTTTCTTCAAAAGTTCTTCTTATAAATTGCACCAATCTATGAGTTTGTTCAATGGTGCTATGCTGACTCCAAAAACCAAATTGATGGTCTGGGATGCACCCACTATCAGTTAAAATTGGGGACAATTTTGTCATGAGCAGCTTTTCGAAGAGTTTTGACATTGTTGATAGCAGACTTATTGGCCTGTATGACTCAGCCTTGGTAAGGTCTTTGCCCGGCTTTGGAATCATTTTGACCTTCGCAAGCTTCCAGCTTTGTGGATAATACTCCAGTCGTAAAATGGCGTTAAAAATAAATAACAGGATTCTAATTGCAATATGGGGCAAGTTTTTCAGCATATTGTTACTTATTCCATCAATACCTGGAGCTTTCTTCGGGTTGAGTTCAGCAATTAGTTTCTGAACATCACGCGTCTTAAATTTTATGGGTCGAGGGGGTAGCGCAACCACACTCGGTAAATCAACAACACCAGTACATGTATTTGGGGTAAATACGGATTTTAAATGCTCAACAAATATGTTACCTTTTTCAGTATCGCTTCTGGCCCAACCTCCGGTAGAAGTGCGCAGAGGTGGTCTATATTCAACGGGTGTTTTAAGCTTTCTAGCAGCTCGCCACAAGGAGTAATTAGATGCAGGTGTGGCTTCAAGATTTTCCAGATAATTTTTAAGACATACAGTTTTTTCATATGCCAGCAGCTCTTGGAGTCGTCTAGTGCACTCTTTAAATCTAATTTTATTTTGGGGTGATCTGTGCTGTTGCCATTCCCTTCTAGCGGTCCTTTTTTCACGTAAAAGACGTTCAATGTCTGTAGAATAAATTCTATTAAACCCAGTCTGCGGATGAGAAGTAGTGGCATGTTCAGCAGCCTGTTTAATATTTTCGTTAAGATTTTCAATGTTAGATTCAATATCACCTGGTGTTCTTAGGTTAATATTTTCCGTACAATGGCTACTGAGGTATTTTTTGAACCCCAGCCAATTAACACGGTTGATCATCTTTACATATGGGACAGGGAAGTCACTTCTTAGTGGGCTACAAATTGTAACAATCGTGGGAGAGTGATCGGAGGAGAGATCTACAGAAGCTTCAACATGAATTAATTCCCTAGCGATATTTTTCATGACTCCAAAATCTATAACATCCGGAATTTTTTGTATGTCCGTAGGCCAGTAAGTGGGCTCCCCACTTGAAATGACGTCCAAGCCCATTTTTGAAATTGTGTTGAACAATGCCCGACCTCTAGGTGTAATAAGACGCGAACCCCAGAACGTATGTTTTGCATTGTAGTCCCCAGCTGCTAAAAAACAATGGCCAAGAGATTTGTAGAATTCCTCGAATTGATCCTCAGTAATTGCGAATCTGGGAGGGGAGTAAATTGATGATATCACGAAATTTGTAACAAAATTTTCGACACAAATATTTGTTGCTTGTAGATGTTCTTCACAAATGTTATCAAGGACATAGTGTTTGAGTCTTGACTTAATTAGAATTGCCGAACCAACCGCATGCTCTTCCCCTCGGGTCCTTTGAATCATATAGAGTGTAACCATTTATTTTAAATAAGCTCCTTGAAGTCAAATGAGTCTCACAGACCAACATTATATCAATATTTTTTTCCATGAGGAAGTGCTCAAGTTCATTTTTATGCTGGCGAATGCCGTTTGCGTTCCAGAAACATATTTTTAACATGTTCATGGTTTGTTTACTAATGCTTGAAGCAGTGTATTCTGCATTCGCAGCATTTCTTGCATCATGCTCGTCATATTTGTTGTGAAGTTGTTTATAGTTAGCACCAGATTCTCAATAGTAGCTTCAAGGCGACTAAAGTTAAAGCCTGAGCTTGCATTCGCTGAATTGTTTTGCGGTGAAACATTTTGTGAGGGACTAGAACTAGCCTTAGCAGCATCGGCATACGATACACGTGAAGTAACTGGTTGACTTACTTGAGCAAAAGAGGCGGAGTACGCGTTTAATGGTTGGGCTGGGGCTAACTTAGGTTTTTGACTCATAGTCTGTTTAACAAAAGAATATACAGGGCATCCTCTATAGTTAGCGGTGTGATTACCTCCACAATTACTACATTTTTTTCTGCTTGTTCTTTTGGCTTAGTGCAGCTAGCAGTACCATGCAATTCACCGCAGATAACACAAACTGTAGGTAAATTGCAGTAAGTTTTTGTATGGCCATATTCTTGGCAATTATGGCACTGTACAGGACCTGAACGCTTACGTGGCTCTTCAACTGTGATTTTTCGGTGTAACAGAAACTTTACGCTATAAATTGGATGGGTTTCATTTTTTTTCAATTGTATGTCATTCGGCTCCAGTTCAATGCGAAATAGGGGTTGGGCGACCTTTTCTCTGTTAATTATATTAGTAACGTTTTTTACCTTAAATCCTTGGTCTAGAAGTGCACATTTTACTTCTTCGGGCTCAACGTATGAATCTATGCCCTTTAGTACTATCTGTAGGCCTTTAGCACTCTTAAGTTGGTATGTGTAAAAGTTTGTTTTATTTTTTTCAAAATCATTTACAATTTTTCGAAAATTGTTTTCATCGTATATTTGGATTTTAGTTTCATCAATATTACCTCTTTTAATTGGAATTACGTGAAAAGTATTTTCACCAATGGTCGGCAGTAGTTTTTTTAGAAGAGCGTTAGAATTTTTTTCCCTCACATATATTGGTGGTGGCTTAAAAGACTTCTGAGATGATGAAGCGGTCTTCTCGTTATCGTCTTGCAATAATGAAAAACGATTTTGGCGATTCATGGATGATGCGCTGTTATCCCTAGACATCTTTGGAACAGATGAAATTTTAGAAGAATTCGGGCTTCGCCCACGCTTTACCACGGTTATATATCTGTCCATTCCGACTTGTACCTTTGGTTTTGAGCTACTGTTATCTGTAGTGATAACTTGGTTAGGTGATGAACAGCCCGAAGCGAATGATTTCAATGGCTTAACTCACGAAGTACTAGGCAACTGTAATGTTAAAGAATCACTAGTAGGCATTGGACAAAGCGAAGTTGATCGCTGTCGAAAAAGTGGATTTGTTGTTAGAAAAAGTGTATTATCAGATTTTTTATTTTTATTAAGAGCTTCCGAACTCACAGTAAGTCTGTCATTAGGTTTTTTATTTTTATTGTTATCGTTATGAGCATCAGAACTCACAGTAAAATAGGCATTTCTGCCGTTATAACTCACTTCACATTTATTTGTTTTTGAGGAACTCATATAGAGTATTCCTCAAGGGCACTTTTGTTTGTTTGTTTGTTTTTTTTTATTACGGTTTTTTTGTTTTTGTTATTTATGACTATGCAAAAAAATATTAACAAAGCAATTAAAGCTTATTTATCAAAGTTAATAATATGTATTACGAATATTTTCTTTTATATGATTTTTTTTGTTAAGTATGTATGTAAAAAAAATTCCGCTATGACGTTAGTTCACTATGAAGGTACAAAGTGACGTCGATGACGACAAGTGGAATAAGGGTGAATATTTCTTAGTAGTCATTGCACAGAAAACATTAAGCTAAGAACTCATGATGATGTTGAATTGGCAATATTAATCTTAACGAAATATATATTAAGCAAGCTGTTAAACATGCTACTTCCTCCCATCCGAAAACTGGGTCTAATAGAATATATTCTACAGATATTGAACATTTTGTATGTGAAAAAAAGAAGAGCTAGAAGAGAATGGCAACAGCACAGATCTCCCCAAAATAAAATTAGATTTAAAGAGTGCACTAAAAGACTCAAAGAGCTGCTTGAGTATAATTACTCTTTGTGGTGCGCTGCAAAAATAATTAAAACAACCGTTGAGTTTAAACTACATCTGCGCACTTCTACCGGAGTTTGGGCCAGGAGTGATTGTTTGCAAAGCATTTAAAATTCGTATTTACCCCTATGTACTGGTGTTGTTGATTTTCCGAGTGTAGTTTCGCTACCCCCTCGACCAGAGTAGCAAGCCGTACCGGCGCGGCTGGCGGTTAGCCAGTCAGCCGATTTTTTTCGACAAGCCAAGCCGCCGCCGAAACACTCGGCTTATCGGCGGCTTAGTACTCCACCGATATTTTGTCTTTTATTTTTTATACTTTTACTAATTTCGTCCCGGAAAGATAGTTGTTTTTACTTACACATAAAAAGAAAATGTTTATAAGAACGATAACGTAGCTGCAACAACACTTACGTTCTCTTTTGGAGTCCCTTCTTATATACATGCACGTTTATATATACTTTTTTGTTTAAGCAGTCAGGCGACTTTTTGATAATTAATTGTTCAAACCCTTTTGTTTGTTGATCCGTAGCAGTGTTCCAATAAAGTAATTAATTTTTAATTTAATCGGAAAGCTTAAATCAAATTTATGTAGAAGGCACTCATGAATAAAACTGAGAAATTTTTCTCGGGGAAAAATTGCAACTACTAGCAAGTAATAGGGAAAAAATTCTAATTTGAAAAATTAAAAATTTCTCGCGAAATATTATTCATAATTGCCCTGATAGTCTAGAATATGTTTCTATGGTTTAACAAATAATTTACGAAGCTATTTTTTAGGACATCAATTAATGCAATATTCAAACTATTGCAAAATAAATAATGTTACAACGTGGTGATTCAATAATTCACGTATTTTTCTAAAAACAGACTGGGATAAAACTTTTTTTGAAATGCTTAAACAAATCGGCGTTAAGCCGTTCAGCCGCCGCTGCCGAAAATATTTGTCTTTCAGCTGCCGCCGAAATTTTTTGCTCGGCTTTCTACTCTGCCCTCGACCCATAAAATTTAAGATGTGTGATGTACAAAAACTAATTGCTGAATTCAAGCCGAAGAAAGCTCCGGATATTGATGGAATTAGTAAACCGATGCTAATAAAATTGCCTCGCATTGCAATTAGAATCATGTTATTAATTTTTAATGTCATTTGGCAGAATCATAGGGGCTAATAAGTCTTCTATCAACAATGTCAAAGCTTTTCGAAAAACTGCTTATGTGAAAATTGTCCCCAATTCTAATTGGTAGTAGGTGCATTCCAGACCATTAATTTGGTTTTAGAAGTCAGCATAGCACCATTGAACAAACGCATAGATTGGTTCAATGTATAAGCAGAACATTTGAAGAAAAAAAGTACTGTTCTGCACTGTTTATTGACTTTTCGCAGGCATTTGATAAAAGGTTTGTTTCTTTACTTCTTGGGTAAAGTTCGGTAAAATGGGAGCAAACTATAATTTCGCTCAATAATATACAAAAATGCACAAAAGTACGGGAACGCAAAAAACCAAAATTTTAACACGAAAATAAACGTCAATGCATGTTTGCATATACATACGTATACACATAACTAAACACATACTTATGTACATACACACGCACGTATTTACTTATATGATTCAGCATACTTGCATAGGTTTTATATCTTAATTTCATATAAAAACTTATAAAACTTTGTCTACCACCTTTTTTTAAAAATTTTTTCATACATTTTTCTATTCGTAATAGGTACATACCGACTTTAATAAATAAGCTTTATTGCTTTGATAATATTTTTTACATAGTGGAAATAACAAATACAAAAAAAACTCAAACAAAAAAAAACATAAACAGTGACATTGAGGAATACTCTATACGAGTACCTCAAAAACAGACAAACAATCATAAAGTACAAAAACAAAAAAACCGTAAGCAAAAAAACACAAAAAGTACCCTTGAGGAATACTCTATATGAGTGCCTCAAATACAAAAAATTATGAAGTGAGTTCTAACGGCAGAAATGCCTATTTTACTGTGAGTTCTGAAGCTCTTAATGAAAAAAATATAAATAATAAATCTAATGAAAGTGTTTTTTTAACGACAAAGTCAATATTTCGTCAGCGATCAACTTCGCTTTGTCCAACGCCAAATAGTAGTGATTCATTAACATTACAATTGCCTAGTACTTCTTCATATAAGTAAGTAATATCATCCCCTTCAGGCTCGTATTCATCACTTAACAAAGTTATCACTACAGATAACAGTATTTCAAAACCCAAGGTGCAAGTCGGTATGGACAGATATATAACCGTGGTAAAGCGTGGGCGAAGCCCGAATTCTTCAAAAATTTCATCCGCTCCAAAGATGTCTAGAGATAACAGCGCATCCTCAACTAATCGCCAAAACCGTTTTAAAATTTTGCAAGATGAGAACGACAAACCCGATGTATCCTCGAATAAAATATCCAAGCCGCCACCAATCTACTTGAGAGAGAAAAATTCAAATGCCCTTATTAAAAAATTAGTTTCGGTCATTGGTGAAAATAAATTCCACATTGTCCCAATAAAACGTGGCAACATCGATGAAACGAAAATTCAAATTTATGACGAAAAGGATTTCCGCAAAATGGTTTCTGAATTTGAAACAAATAAAACAAGCTTCTACACATACCACCTTAAGAGCGCTGAAGGCCTGCAGATCGTATTGAAGGGCATAGATTCTTATGTTGTCCCTGAAGAAATAAAAGATGCACTTGTCCTCCAGGGATTTAAGGTAAAGAATGTATCAATTATATTTAACAAAGAAAAAGTACCCCAACCCCTATTTCGTGTTGAACTGGAGCCAAATGATATACAGTTGAAAAAAACGAGACTCATCCTATTTATAGTTGTACTCAAACAAAAGATCAAGCGGAAAAAAATGCTTTAATTGTGGAGGTAATCACACCGCTAACTACAGAGGATGTCCTGTGTACTCTTTCGTCAACCAGGCTATGGTGCAAAAACCTAAATTAGCTCCAGCTCAACCATTAAACGCGTACTCCGCCACTTTTGCTCAAGTGAGCCAACCAGTTACTTCACGTATATCGTATGCCGATGCTGCTAAGGCTAGTTCTATTCCCACACCAAATGTTTCACCGCCAAATAATTCAACGAATGCAAATTCAAGCTTTAACTTTAGTCGCCTTGAAGCTACTATTGAGAATCTGGTGCTAACTATAAACAACTTTACAACAAATATGACTACCATGATGCAAGAAATGCTGAGAATGCAGAATACTCTGCTTCAAGCATTAATTAACAAGCCATGAACACGTTAAAAATAAGTTTCTGGAACGCAAACGGCATTCGCCAACATAAAAATGAACTTGAGCACTTCCTCACGGAAAAAAATATTGATATAATGTTGGTTTCTGAGACTCATTTGACTTCAAGAAGCCTATTCAAAATTAATGGCTACATTTTATATGATTCGTAGGACCCAAGAGGAAGAGCTTGCGGGGGATCAGCAATTTTAATAAATTCAAGACTCAAGCCCTATATTCTTGACAACATTTGTGAAGAACATCTACAAGCAACAAATATCTGCATTGAAAATTTTTGTACAAATTTCGTGATATCTTCAATTTACTCCCCTCCCAGATTTTCAATCAGTGAGGACCAATACGAGAAGTTCTACAAATCTCTTGGACCTTGTTTCGTAGCAGCTGGCGACTACACTGCTAAGCATACGTTCTGGGGTTCGCGTCTTATTACGCCTAGAGGTAGGGCGTTGTTCAACACAATTTCAAAAATGGGCTTAGATGTTATTTCAAGTGCGGAGCCTACTTACTAGCCTACTGACGTACGAAAAATACCGGATGTTATAGATTTCGGCGTCATAAAAAGTATTTCTAGGGAATTAATTCACTTTGAAGCCTCCCTAGATCTGTCGTCTGATCACTCTCCCACGATCGTTACAATCTGTAGTCCACTGAGAAGCGCTTTACCTCACCCATATGTCAAGATGATAAATCGTGTTAATTGGCTGGGATTCAAAAAATATCTTAGTAGTCATTGCACGGAAAATATTACGCTAAGAACACCCAATGATATTGAATCGAACATTGCAAATCTTAACGAGAATATTAAACAAGCTTCTGAACATGCCACTACCTCCCATCCGCATACTGGGTTCAATAAAATTTATTCTACAGACGTTGAACATCTCGTACGTGAAAAAAAAGAGCTAGAAGGGAATGGCAACAGCACAGATCACCTCAACACAAAATCAGATTTAAAGAGTGCACTAAACGACTCCAAGAGTTGCTTGCATCTGAAAAAACTGCATCTTTCAAAAATTATCTGGAAGGCCTTGATGTCACACCAGCATCTAATTACTCTTTGTGGCGCGCTGCTAAAAAGTTTAAAACACCCGTTGAGTTTAAGCCACCTCTGCGCACATCTACCGGAGGTAGGGCAAGAAGCGATACTGAAAATGGTAACATATTTGCTGAGCATTTAAAATCCGTATTTACACCAAATACATGTACCGGTGTTGCTGATTTGCCGAGTGTAATTGCTCTACCCCTCGACCCTTAAAATTTACGATGTGTGATGTACAAAAACTAATTGCCGAACTCAACCCGAAAAAAGCTCCCGGTATGGATGGAATTAGTAACCAGATGCTGATTAAGTTACCTCGTACTGCAATTAGAATCCTTTTATTCATTTTTAATGCCATTTTACGACTGGAGTATTATCCAGACTGCTGGAAGCTTGCCAAGGTTAAAATGATTCCAAAGCCAGGTAAAGATCTTTCCAAGGCTGAGTCATATAGGCCAATAAGTTTACTGTCAACAATGTCAAAGCTTTTTGAAAAGCTACTCATGACAAAATTGTCTTCAATTTTAACTGATAATGGGTGCATTCCGGACCATCAATTTGGTTTTAGAAGCCAGCATAGTACCATTGAGCAAACGCATAGATTGGTTCAATCTATCAGAAAAACATTTGAGGAAAAGAAGTATTGTTCTGCCCTGTTTATTGATGTTTCTCAGGCATTTGATAAAGTGTGGCATGAAGGCCTGATTTTGAAATTGAAGACATACTTACCAATAAAATCTTTTGGAAAGTTACTTTCTTGCACGAAAGTTTACAGTTGTGGAAGGACACTTTATGAGTATGCCTGAAACTATCTCATCCGGTGTGCCACAGGGGAGTATACTGGGGCCATTTTTATATTTGATTTATACTTGTGATATGCCTGTGAGCAGTAGTATCCACACTTCTACATTTGCCGACGATACCGCCTGCCTTAGTATGCACGAAAACCCTGATGAGGCATCCCGAAAACTCCAGGAACACATTAGCCAGATGGAACTATGGTTAAACTTATGGAGAATTAAGGTAAATGAACAAAAGTGTGTCCATATAACATTTACCTTACCAAGAGATACTTGTTCCCCCATTCGGATTAATAATCAAGTTGTTCCTCAACATTCACATGTAAAATACCTTGGTATACACCTTGATCGACGACTTACATGGAAACACTGTATTGACTCAAAGCTAACACAAATGAAACTTAAACTAACTCAGATATATTGGCTGATTGGTAGAAATTCAACACTCAGCCTAGATTGCAAACTTTTGATTCACAAGTCGCTTTTGAAACATATATGGTGCTACGGAATTCAGTTATGGGGCACTGCTTCAGCTTCTAATGTCGAGAGAATCCAACGAAAGCAAAAGAAAATTTTACGTTTGATAACATCGGCTCGATGGTACATCAAAAACTCAAATATACACCATGATTTGAATATGCCACTAGTGATTTAAGAAATTGCAAAATACGCAGGCAAATATTTAACAAAACTCGAGTCACATTCTAATTCGCTTGCTCGTAAGCATCTTGAATTTTACTGATCACATCCGCCTAAAAAAAGGGACACAAGGGCTCTTATACTCAACACTCCAGATGGAATTGCATGAAAATATTTTTGTTGTTGATTATTACTACTTATGTATTACTTATAACTATCACTAAGTTTATGTCCGACAGTGGTCGGGCCTAATAATTATATTTTAGATTTAAGATTTGAATAATTATTGTTAGTTCATATTTGAAGATACAATAAATAAATAAATGTATTAAAAAAACATTTATACGTAAGGGGGTTAAAATCTTTTTCACAATACAATCACAAATTTTGAGTAAGATGTACACCGCATTATGAAGTCGGTGTGAGCTATGTATGAGTATATTAGTGTAATCATACGAACAACTACAAAGAAACTTAACAGCTGCATAGAAAAACACTCATCCGAATTTTAAAGCATACCTTCAGGAGTTAATTTTAATAGAAATTGCTTGTGAGTGTAATAGTGGTGCCAGTGGGTATATTTTTTTTAAAGTTGAAAAATATAAAATATACATAAACTTTTAAATAATAGAGCGTTTTAAATGTCAAATATTTGTTTAAAAGATATATAGCAGTCTTTATAAAGAATTTATAATTTTATATTATAACATATCTCCATTACGTACTGTTGCCTTACACTGAAGCTGTTGCACGACAATTGGGTAACAATTTCCATCTCATGCCAATTATTTCGGGTGGAGATTTTAATACAAATTTTGCAAGCCCACAGTCGCAAGCTTTATCAAAATTTTTATTTGACGTTTTCCACTACTATCGATGCAGTTTTCCATAGAATTTTAAATACAGTAGAATCAAAAAATTATATATTTTATTTTAGTTACCATAAAATACAATCACAAATCGGTAAGAGCTATGTATGAGTGCATTAGTGTTTGAAAGAAGCAATACAAACTTATTTAAAATATTGTAAATACATAGGAATTTGCTGGTTATTGTTTGTTCTATTTAACTTGATAGTTGCTTTATTCAGGGCTATCATGAATGAAATTCCACGTGAAATTTTTCCGTTTTCCAATTGGATGTTTTTGTTTTCCCTATTACTTGCTATTAGTTGAAAATAATTACTTAGAAAAATTTCACGTGGAATTTTATTCACACAACAACAAGAACAGCAACAACTAAACGATGAACAACAGGAATTAAAAAGTCAAAGTACAGACATTTACCACAGATGGGCACTTTGCAGTACTACTAAAATTTCAGTAAAAATTATTTTTTAACCAGTAAATTTTTACTGATTACTAATAGCCTGTTTGTAGAACACGACTCGTCAATAAAAAACGCTAACATGTTAGCATTATTTATTTTTTGGGGTTTTAGAACCCGACTGTTGACGATTTTTATCAAAAAACGTAACAGATGTCAGTTTATTTGGCTTTGTAAAACACGATTTGACTCACAGCAAACGTCAAGGTGGGCGAATAAAATATTACACTCGTGTTAAACAAAAAAATTCAAAAATAAACAAAACTAAAAAATTTTAAAAATAATATAAAATAATTAATAATTAAGAAAAAAATAAAGAAATGGAATTCACAATAAGAAAAAGGTAAGTAAACTTTCATATAAAGTGTTCTTGTTTTGATTGTTTACATTTTTAGTATCAAAATGACAACAAGGTTGCAGTTTAGCCAATTGGTGGCATGAATGGTGCAAATTTCACATTTGGCCACGGGAACTCCACAGTGTGTAGCAGTAAGTGACAAGTTAGGTTGATGGAAGAAGATACGATTTCCTGTTGGAATTTCCAATAAGAAAATGGTAAGTAAGCTTTCATGTTAATATTGTTTTGATTGCTTAAATTTTTAGCATCAAAAAATCAAAACGACAACCAATTGTGGCCGTGTATGGAGCAATTTTCACACTTGGCCACGGGAACTCCGCAGTTGTGTAGCAGTAAAGGGCCACTCAGACTATAATACAAGTATTAATACTTTTGACGAAAATGCATCCCTGGTCTTATATTTGTTTCAAAAATTTCAAACAACCAATAACAACTCAACATGTGATAGCTGCATTTTCTACAAAAGTATTAATACTTGTATAATAGTCTGAACGGGGCTTAAGTGGCAAGTGAGGCTGATGGAAGAAGATACGATTTCCTCTTGGAATTTCAAATAAGAAAATGATTTGATTACTTATGTATATATTCAGCATCAAAATGACGAGGCTGCAGTTTAGCTAAGTGGTGGTACTTATGGAGCAATTTTCCCACCTGACCAAGGGAATTCCAGTTTGGTATAGCAGTAAGCGGTGTTATAAGTTTTTAGTTTGTTGTATATCTGTACGATTCCATGTACAGACTTAACTGCTGAACCGATTTTGATTTAGTTTTCTCTGTTTAAAAGGTGACTTAATCGAAAGTGTTCTTAGCTATGCTTGCAGAAAATCGGTCCAGCCGTTGGGAAGATATTCCATATTTTCTAGATATATTCTATTGAATTTGTGTCTTTGATACCGTAGCTCCCAAGCGGCTATACCGATTTTAATTTGGTTTGTTTTCGTTTAAAAGGTGACTTGATTTAGTATTTTCTAATCTTTAACTGAAGAAAATCGGTCCAGCCGTTTGGATATTATCATAAATTTTAAAAACCCCAGACGCTTTCAAACGAAAGTAAACCAAATTAAAATCGGTCTAGCTGTTTCGGAGCTACGGCGTCAAATGCACACATATGCAACAGAATGTATCTAGAAAAGGTGTACTATTTTCTAAAAGGCTGGTCTGATTTTCTGCAAAAATAACTAAGAACACTTTCGATCAACTCACCTTTCAAACAGAACTAAATCATAATCTGTCCAGCCGTTTGGCCTGTACTTGTACATACACATAGACAGACACTGCAAACTTATAACACCCCTTTTTTGGTCGGGGGTTAAATAAAATCATCTGAAAACAAGCCTGGGTCCATTCTTCAATACTAATAAGCCTACCCACATTATTTTATATTCATTAAATAAACAATTTCTTTCATTTAATTATTTTTAATATTCAATAAAAATCATTCGCAAAAAAATTTTATGAATTTCTTTATACTAATAATCTTAGTCAGTTTACTTGACCACAAGCCGCTCGTTTCCAGTAATCTTCGACGATTCTCATATAGGATGTGCGAGCTAAAAGTTGAAATAACGAAAGGTTTTGTTTCAAATAATGCCTGACCATTAATGCTTCAATTTTACTTACCAACTCGCCAATATTATTCATGTCATCTCCGAATAATACTGCTCTAGTTGTTGTTACGCCACGTACAATCTCTTCAGTCTGGGACACTTGCGAATCTGAAAGTCTAACAAATCAGATTCTTACTATTATTAGTCGTGTTTCTTTGTTTATGAGTACATATGTATGTATTTACATAAATACATTTATGCATGCACATCACTTACATGGAAATCAATTATCAAAAATATTAAACGACTTTAAATTACTTACCTTTATACAAAAACTTTTATAAACAAAATTAAAATAAATTTCGTGTTTAATTTGTTTACTTTAATTGTTTATTTTATTTATGTAAGTATGTATGTGCATGTCAGCTGTGTTTCAAGAATGGGGTTGCCATTTTTTTAGCTGAAAACACAATTTTGTATGAAAAAAAAACTAAAACTATTTTGGAACATGTTGGCAACAGTACGATTTAGTACATATTTGAAATAAGGGCGAGTTAACGTAAGCTGCTCGACAAAGTCGAGTCGCGTTATACAAAAATTTTTAATTACGTAGTCGTCCATGAAATGGCTCGTCGTGAGTCGCCCTTGTCGCGTTCTACAAACAGGCTATACAATTTTTTTCTACAGTTTTTATAAAGTGCGTAAATGATTTATTATATGATGAGGTGCATTTAATTTTTAGTAATCAGTAATCCCTGTTTCTAAATTTTTTTCATACAAATATTTCAAAATTTGAGTGAAAAAACTTTGCCACTTGCTACAATTTTATTATGAATACGGCCCTACGATTTTACTGGTAATGCAAATTAAATTTCATTATCAGTAAAAATTTACTGAGTTTTTTCAGTAATCAGTAAATTTACTGCAATTTTTAATGCAGTACAGTTAAATAAAACAAACAAAAACAAGCCAACTCCTATGTATTTACAATATTGAACGTTTTGATACTCTTAATTGATTAATTTAAAAAAATATACTAAAAGCATAAGTACTTCCAACTTAAAAAAATTTTCATTACTAGATGTTTACATATCTCCCCTGTGATCGGACTCAGATTGCTTTTGTATTTTATTTAAAGAGGCGTGCCTTGATTTGTTATTAATCAATAAATTATACTTACTATTTTCTTTCGGTAGTCCTCTTTCAATATCCCAAATGGTTATGCAAGAGTCTGACTTGTAGCGATCGTGACCGATGGCCAAAACATTGGGCTGTGTTTCATTCCAAGCCAAACATAAACACATTCTTTGCTGGCGGGGGGCTTAATGAAAAAAGTTCAATTTTAAACGGATCACCAGTTAAATAAAATGGAAAAAATATACTTTAGGTGCTCCTCGCAAAATTAATAAATAAAAACTAGCCTATCCGATAGGAAATTAAAATATAAGAGGAAAAAAATTAAACAAAAAAAAGTTGGCGGCGAGCCTTCGTTTCCGAGTTATGGGCATCCAAAGTACCAGTACACAATGGTGATTCGTTGTTGTATTTTTGATCCAATACAGTCAATATTGGTATCATTTAGGGTTTGTCAAAAGCCGTGGATATTAAAAAACCACGGTTTCCGGGTTTAAGCTATTAAAATCGGTCGGTTTCGGTTTTAAAAGTATGGATTTATATAAATAGGTCTGTATGCTGAAAACATAAATGATGATTTAAAAATATGTTCACTTGGCAATCACTGTTCACTTGGTTATCACAGTTTCAGAAGGCTGGAATAACTAAAATAAAACTGTAGAATGCAACAACCAAGTCACATAAAGCCACTGCAATAATACTTACTTGCATGTACCGATGGTACATCGAATAAGTAAAAATAATTAATGTGATGATCGTAAGAGATAAGGAAGAATAATTAAACATACTCAGGTAGAGTAATGTAATTTCGTGCTAACATAAATAGAAAAATGAAAAAAATGGAAAAACAGAAAATTAATAGTGATACTTATGAATGTGTTTACCAAAGGTAAATCAAATCACAACAATCGTTTCTAATATTCCCTTTCATTGAAAATTTAATAAGTTAAATAGCTGATGTTAATAAGAATCTCTACCCAAGTAGATAGACTAGGGTGCTGATGAAGTGCGTGGCTGCACAGAAAAGTATCGGTATTTCCCCCAGCTTAAAGTCTAAGTTTAATTTTTCTTCTCTTCTTTAGAAACTCACATTAATTAATAAAAATATTTCATTCAAACCTATGGCCAACCATTGGTCAATCAGACCTCTAACGCAGGGTTCCGGTTCACCCGACGAAAGTCACAATTTTTTTTAGCGGTCTGCGACTTTTTGTGAGACTTTTTTTATCACCGACTTTTTTTAATTTTGTTGGGACTTTTTACCCTTTTTTGTGAAGGTTCTCAAAAAAACAGTTAACTTGCAGTAAATTAAAAGTTTTCTGACTATTTTTATCAAAAAAATCGTCAAAATAACGTCGGCAAAATTTAAAAGCAATTCACACGTTATTGTGTTAATTTGCAAATGTATTTGCAATCATTCAAATGTATACAAGAAATTTTTCACAAATTTTCAGAAGTTGCAAAGAAATTATTGTGGCTGGTTATAAAGATGAAATCAATATTAATACCATGTTCACACGGACAGCAATTATCGAGGTTCGCTCTCTCATTCACGGTTCGCGGTCGAATCTCGATTGAATTAACATGGTTCGCCATAAAAATTTTTGAGAGCGAACAAACTTGGTTCATTTTGAACCTTGCTGCGAATCATGCAGAAATTGCTATCATCCCTAGTCTTGATAACAAATTATCGCTAATTTATCTGAACTAGCTATCAAAATAAAATGAGTACACATATAAACATACACATGCACAAATGAGTAAATAAAAAACAAACCACTGGCAAAACGTTTATACTTTCCCTTCTTTTGGCTAACAAAACCCAATTACACTTGCAGTAGCCCCCTCTGGGATTGCTGCTACCCTATTAGAGGGAGGAAGATCTGCTCATTCTGCCCTAAAACTACCTTAAAACTTACAAATGGTAGATGAGCCAAAATGTTATTATTTGGGCTAAATGTACAATGGCTCACAAACGATCATTAGAGGCACTTGACAGAACATTAAGACTTGCGAAATAATCAACCAAGGTTAGGTTAGGTTAGGTAGGGGTGGCAGTCAGAAACCCGGACTCACTTAGACCGTTTTGGTCCATTGTGATACCACGGAGACTCTGCTTATGCGGAGTCCCCACCGTCGAACCATCCAGAGCTCAGTATAAAGCTGCTAATACGTTGAAGTTTAACACCAGCAACGTCAGAAAGTTCCCTGAATTCAAGAGCGCCCATTGTGGCCATTCTCTTTCCTGCAAGTCCAGGACAGTGACAAAGAAAATGTTCTATGCTTTCCTCTTCATCAATATCTTGGCAGCTACGGCAAAAGTCGTTGTGTTCAACCCTTAGCCTTTGTGCATGCCTGCCTATGAGACAGTGTCCGGTTAACACGGACACTAGAATCGAGATTTGTTTCCTATTCTTTGAAATTAGGTAATCCGTACCTTCCCTATTTAGGTGAGTCCATAACTGCCTTGTGATCACGCAATCATTTCTTGTGACCCACCTTCTATTTGTTTCATCCTCCGTCTTGCGCCTAAGTCTGAGTTTGCAAGAGATTAGGGGTAGACCTACACATTCCAAATCCGGTGGAACCTGTAAGGTTGTCCCAATTCTAGCAAGCTCGTCAGCCCTAGAATTCCCCTGTAAGCCTCTATGCCCCGGGATCCAGATGATCCTAATATCAAACTGCTCTGCCATCTCATTTAGAGATGATCGGCAGTCGAGGGCTGTTGTTGTTCTTAGAAGCGAGGATTCAAGGGCCATAATAGCTGCTCGACTATCGGTGTAAATGTTAATTAAAGTCGTTGAAGTGACATTCACTTTTAACCAGTTCGCAACTTCTCTTATAGCAAGGATCTCTGCCTGAAAGACACTGCAGTGATCTGGAAGTCGCCTTGCAATGCGAAGACCTAAAGCCCTCGAAAAGACCCCATAGCCCACACCCTCATGTGTTTTGGAGCCGTCCGTATAAAAATTAACGCTTTTTCTTCTACCCGGAGTTCCATTCATCCACATTTCTGTAGATGGTATCCAGGTTTTATAAAGACGTTCGTGTAGTAGAGCAGGGGAGGTTTGGTCAATCCTCCATCCCCTAACTTCACCATCTAGTATTCTGCAGTGGCCGGTTCCATTTCCGTTCCACAGAGAAACACATCTAAGACGGATTGCCGAGGACGTTGCCATCTCCTTCCCTACTAGATCTAATGGTAGTAGATGAAGAAGCATCCCCAGTGCATCCGTAGGAGTGGTGCGAATAGCACTGGTTACATACAAGGATGCAAGTCTTTGCACCTTGTGTAAGGTGTGTAGATACGTCTTTTTCTCCAGGGATGGCCACAATAATCAACCAAACGCTGCCATATAATTGGTCACGTAAGAGATAGAGTAAATATGATCAAAACTGATTTGCAGCGAAGGGTTGGGGCAACAAAAATGTGGCAGATGTTAAGGGCCTATCTTCTCTCATTTGCCCGGTAGGTGGCCTAAAAGTTGGCCAAAAAGTCGCATTACTTCTAAGGGGTGCTGTGGGGGAGTGCGTGTGGCGCATCTGGCTAAAACTCGGGGATATTTTGGGACACCTCTTACCTTTCAAAAAATATATGGGGAAGTTCGTGTCAGTTTCGATCTGCCCACAACTACCCTAAATATGTTTGGAAAGTATGTTTGCCTGGAGTTATATATTATATACATAATGCTATTATATGTATTAATATTTTTACCAATATATTTATTACTACTCCTATTAATACACAATCATAATGTTATTTATTAATTATTACTATTATTATGATTCCAACTGTTTTACACTTTAATGAATATTACAACTTTATAGAAAATAAGATATTCATAAAACAAAAACTTCATTTTAAAACTTAAAAAAATTCATTATTATATAAATATATTTGATATTAAAAAGATAATTTTTATTTGTTTAAAATATCCATACATACATATATATGTATATATATATATATATATATATATACAGTGCTTTTCGCTTAAAGCGAACTTCAAGGGGCTGATCAAATTTGTTCGTTTTAAGCGAAGTTCGTTTTAAGTGAAGACATTAAGAAACCATTATTGTGTGTGCACATGTCTTTTTTTAACACTTTGGCTATTTATTTACTTATTAAAACAATTTTAGAACATTGTAGTCTTTAAAAAATAAGTTTATTTAATTTTTAAAAAATCAGTTATTTTAGTTTGCTTAGTATTAACATTGGCTTCATTTATATACACTTCCACTTGGACCAAGTGGTCAAGAATTTGTTGTGGAGTGTCGCAAGACTGAAAAAAATTTATTACACAGCTTACGCTGCACATTAATATATAAATATAATTTTTTGTTCATGGCAACACAGTTCTTGGTTCGTTTTAAGCGAAAAAAAGAACAATTTACATGCAAAAAAACGTTGGTATAACCGAAAGTTCGCTTTAAGCGGGTTCGTTATAAGTGAAAAAATTTTCATGGTTTTATAGAAATAAAAGTTCGTACTTTCGAAAATGGTTCGTTTTAGGCGAAAGTTCGTTTTAAGCGGGTTCGCTATAAACGAAAAATACTATATATATATATATATATATATATATATATATATATATATATATATATATATATATATATAAATAAAGATTCATATATTTAAAAAAAAATTCTTACAATTAATTAACTGGCACACTCGGTATTCTCGAACCAAATAAAATAATAAACGAGAAAAAAAAACTTTAAATCGGTTTCTTAAAAAAAACCAATAACTTTATTTTAAAATCAAAAAGATGTTTTCTGTGACCTTGTGAATGTGTGCAGATAAAAGACTTACTTAATCAGAGTAAAATTTTCATACAAGTATTAATACTTTCATCACAATTTACGATACAGAAATCTAAATACATTCGTTGCGACTGTCAAAAAATCTAACGTAAAATCACATATTGTGTTCAGACCATCACACTTCAAATAAAATGTGAAATACGAGCAGAAAACAAAACAGCTGTTCAATGAAAATGTCTGTGCTATTCATTGGCTGGCGGCGGCAAAGCGGTTTAATGTAGGCGAGGACGTGCCGGCGCTTGAAAAAATTCAGCAGTTAAAAATATTCTATGTAAATAACAGAAAAAATTTAAGAAAAGATATTACAAAAACGTTAAAAAATTACGTCAACGAAATATACTTCCATACGATTCACTTATTCAAAATTTTGAGCCGATATAAATATGACAAAATATTGCATCAATGACGACACGCTATCGGCAGCGAAACAGCCGACTTGGAAGTTTTTGAATTTTTTTGTGTGAAAATGCAACCCTGATCTACTGAAAAGTATTATCGTTTAGAAAATTTTCTAAAAACGAAAAAGTTTTATGGGATGTCAAAAACATTAACTTTAATAAATCTACAAATAAAATACAACATACTCGAGTATTGTACTAAATCATTCAAATATTCTTTAATTGCTTTGTTAAGATTCCTAAACCAATCAAATTTGCTTGTCTTATTTGGCACAAACACAAGTCTTATTATACGTGTTTTTCATAAGAGAACATTCCTTTCTTTTTATTAAGTGAAGATAGCATAAAGCAAATAGACGGAAAAAAGAGAGTGTATTGTTGTATTTCTAATACGTACTTATGCTAAAGCCTAATACGTTCTTATGCTAAAGCCTAATATGTATGTATGTATGTAAACAAAAACTCCCTCCCAGGCGACAATCTTTTGAAAAATATTTGGCTATAACTTCTTTATCAGCAAAAAGGCGACATCTTTTAGTTTGCAAAAAAAAAATTGATAAATACAATATTATAAAAAAAGAACCTATTACATACTTCAAATATTTGTCGCCATGTTTGCTGGGTTTTGCATATGAATATAATACGAGGAAATATTGTGTGCTAAAAAAATACGATCAACTGTTTTGCGGTAGCGAACGCGTACATATTTTGTTATTGTACAAATGAAAGTAGATCAATTCTCATCGAATTTAAGACTACTCTATTAATGTAGAATTATTGTGTACATTTTAGTTCTTGGTGTACATTTGGTTCAGTTTGACGTGTACCTGATTTACATTAAGAATTTTTTTCATGAAATTAGTTGCATGATTTTATTTATTTTTTGATAGGTGGCCTGAAAGATAAACTTATATCAAAAGCGTTGCCAAAAATGCATCAGAGATTCATTATACGTAATTTTTTATGTAACATTCTCTTTTATATCGCTACAATTATTAAATAGAAAATGTTGCGTGCAACAAAATTAATGAAATTTCATGAAAAAATGCTTAATGTAAATCAGGTATTGATGAAAATATCTATAAAAATATTTTGTGTTATAAATTGCTGTTTTTTTGATTTACCGTTATTTTACTTACATTCAACATAAAAAGTTAATACGAAAATTGAAATTAAATCAACAACCAACGAACCAATATTCACCAGACCATATCGTATGTCTTTTTCGATACGTGAAATCGTGGATAAAATTATTATAAGTCAGAATCAGAATACGCTTCCGGCATCGTACTTGTCGAGAAAAAGAACGGAGAGCATCGTCTATGCGTCGACTACCGTAAATTGAATGGAGTAACTAGGAAAATTCTTTATCCTATGCCTTCAATTGACGAACAAATCGCATTCCACGACCTTCGACCTTCGAATGGGCTACCACAAAATAGCAATTGATGAAAATTCAAGAAAATTTACTGCTTTTATTACTACGAAAGGACACTACGAATTCAATCGTATGCCGTTCGGTTTGGTAAACGCCCCCGCTGTATTCCAGACAATAATGAATCGTGTTGAAAGATTAATGAAACCTGGCGAAGTTCTGTGTTATCTTGATGACGTCATAATACCAAGCAAATCAATAGAAGCCTTCGATCGATTTCTATCCGTTTTGGAAAATACTGGCCTCACCCTACGGCTGGATAAGTGCAATTTTCTATCAAAAAAAATCTCGTATCTTGGTCACGAAGTAAGCGAACATGGAATAACACCTGGCGACAAGGTAAGCGCAATTAAGAATTATAAAACCCCCACAAACGTAACGGAAGTTCGTCAGTTTCTGGGACTTACCCGATTTTTTAGAAAATTTGTTAAAAATTATTCCCTACTATCACTCCCATTAACTGTGCTATTACGTAAGATGGAGGAAAATTTCAATGGGCCAGTCAACAACATGGAAATCCTTGTAGAAATACGTAATAAAAAATTGTTCTAGCTATTTTCGATTTCTGCGAAACACGAGGTGCATACTGACGCCAGTGGTAATGGATTAGCGGGTGTATTAGTGCAGTCACAAAATGAAGAAATATGGAATCCTGTATTCTATTTTAGTCAGCATACCACGGAAGCCGAAAGTAGGTACCACAGTTATGAGCTGGAGGTTTTTGGCAGTGGTTGAAAATTTAGATCGTTTTCGAATATATTTAGTTGGCAAGCATTTTCGACGCTATTGCAAAGGCAAAATTACAAAAAGAAATTATTGGCAGAATTGCGCGATGGTTTTTGAAACTTTTAGAGTACGACTGCGAATTTGTACATCGTCCAGGAACACTTATGGCACACGTAGATGCACTCAGCCGATCTCCCGACCAGGCTCCTAAAGAACAAGAACCAGCAGGTTTTGTTATGAATATTGTGGCCAACAGCGATGACTGGTTACTCACAATGCAATAACAGTCCGATCAAGCCAAACAGATGAAATCTGACTACGTACTACAAAATCATCGTCTCTACAGGAAAAACGAAAATTGAATAAAGTTTGTAGTTCCCCATTCTGCTCGATGGCGTATTGCTAAACTTTGCCACGATGATGTTGGATACTATGCTCTTGAAAAGACCATAGAAAGGATAAAACAAACGTTTTGGTTTGATCGAATACGTAAATACGTCAAGGAATATATTGCGGCTTGACAGTGTTGTTACAAAAAATCGAAAGTAGGTGCGCCTGAAGGAGTCCTCCATTACAGTGAATTGGAACCATCTTTTCTCGGATCGACATTGACCACTTGAGTCCTTTCATACGCAGCAAAAGGGGCCATACACACATTTTGGCTATCTCTGATGCATTTACGAAATTTATTGTCGTAAAGGCTGTTAGAAACACGAAAACAGCAGCAGTATTGAACGTTATGAATGAATTGACAAGCTATTTTCACTTGCCTTAACGAATTGTATCCGACCGGGGATAAAAAGTTATTTAAAAACTACTATACCATGAATAACATCCACCATATTAAGAGTGCCGTGCGAACACCAAGGGCCAACGGCCAAGTAGAACGGGATAATCAGATTATCTTAAATTATTTACGAACCACTACCAAAGAACCTAAAGACTGGGACCAAGACTTGTATAAATTGCAATGGTCGGTAAATTCACAACGGAACGCAACATCTGGGTTCAGCCCGAATGAGCTTATCTTGAGTTACAAACCCATCGATCTTGTGCAGAATCGAATCATTGCCGCAGTCCAAGACGATTGCTCAACCAAGGAGGAAATGACGGTAGATGAGAGAAGACATCGTGCCTCAGAAAATATTGATAAAGAACGAGAAAAATGGAAGATACGTTTCGACAGCAAATATCTTAAACACACGATATACCAAGAGGATGACTTGATTGTACTGGAGAATGAGCTGCAGTCTACTGGCGAGTCGAAGAAACTGGAGCCAAAATACCGTGGCCCGTACAGAATTTCCCGCGTTATAAGGAACGATCGTTATGGGCCGAACTGTCAACTATAGAGTTGATAACACTGAATTGATCAACTCTGTCAAACATTAGGTGTGGTTTTCTTTTTCGAATTCAACGTACATAGAGCGAGAGACGCATTCGTTTTTTTATAATGTCGTGACAACATCGACTTCAAATTTTTTTGCATACGTAAAATTAAATAAACGATTTATTTACTACCTCAATAAATATTACGTTTAATTATTCTTTGACACTTTAACGTTGGAAATGTGCCACATATCCTAGAAAATTTCGGTTGTGTTAAAACAATTTTTTAAATGTTCGAGTTCTCGTGGTACCTTGATAGCGAACAGTCGATTAGCGAAAATTTTCTTACATACCAAACAAACAAAAAAATATACAAAATATATTCGAAGTACATATTATTCGTAATAGTTACATACTGACTTTAATAAATAAGCTTTATTGCTTTGTTAATATTTTTTACATAGTGGAAATAACAAAAACAAAAAAAAAACATAAACAGTGGCATTGAGGAATACTCTATACGAGTACCTCAAAAACAATCAAACAATAATAAAGTACAAAAACAAACAAAAAATCCCAAACAAATAAACAAAAAGAAAGTGCCTTTGAGGAATACTCTATATGAGTACCTCAAATACAAAATATTTTGAAGTGAGTTCTAACGGCAGAAATGCCGTTCTGAAACTCTTAATGAAAACAATAGAAATAATAAATCTAATGAGTCTGTTCTTAACGGCAAAGCCAATTTTTCGTCAGCGATCAACATTACAGTTGCCTAGTACTTCTTCATATAAGTCAGTAATATCATCTCCTTCAGCTCGTGTTCATCACTTAATAAAGTTATCACTACAGATAACAGTAGCTCAAAACCCAAGGTACAAGTCGGAATGGACAGATACATAACCGTGTTAAAGCGTGGGCGAAGCCCGAATTCTTCAAAAATTTCATCTGCTCCAAAGATGTCTAGGGATAATAGCGCATCATCCACCAATCGTCAAAATCGTTTTTCATTATTGCAAGTCACCGTCGACAAGCCCGCTGCATCATCGGAAAAGTCTTTTAAGGCACCACCTATATATTTGAGAGAGAAAAATTCTAACTCCCTAATTAAAAAATTAGTCTCGGCCATTGGTGAAAACGCATTTCATGTTATTCCAATAAATCGTGGTAACATTGACGAAAATAAAATTCAAATATACGAAGAAAAAGGTTTCCGCAAAATAGTGACTGAATTCGAAAAAAATGTAACAAGTTTTTATACGTACCAGCTTAAGAGTGCCAAAGGTATGCAGATCGTATTGAAGGGCATTGACTGTTAACCCCGAAGAAGGAAAAGATGCACTCATGATGCAAGGATTTGAAGTAAAAAATTTTACCAACATAATCAATAGGGAGAAGATCCCCCAGGCTCTATTTCGTGTTGAACTGGAGCCGAATGATATACAGTGAAAAAAACGAGACACACCCAATTTATAGCCTAAAATACCTCTTATACCGAAAAATCACAGTTAAAGAGCCACATAAGCGATCAGGTCCCGTACAGTGCCATAATTGCCAAGAATATGGCCATACAAAAACATAATTACCCACTGTTTGTGTTGTTTGCGGCGAATTACACGGCACTGCTAGTTGCAACAAGCCAAAAAATCAAAGTGATAAAAAACTCAGTAATTGTGGAGGTAATCACACCGCTAACTACAGAAGTTGTCCTGTTTACTCTTTTGTCAAACAGACTATGGTGCAAAAACCTAGATTAGCTCCATCTCAACCAGCAAACGGTTACTCCGCCACTTTGTGCAAATGAGCCAAACAGTTACTTCCCGTGTATCGTATGCCGATGCTGCTAAAATAAATTCTATTCCCGCACAAAATGTTTCCCCGCCAAATATTTCAACAAATACAAACGCAAACTTTAGTTTTAATCGCCTTGAAGCTACCATTGATTATTTAGTGCAAACTATAAATAATTTTACAACAAATATGACTACCATGATGCAAGAAATGATACGAATGCAGAATACACTGCTTCCAGCACTAATTAACAAGCCATGGACATGTTAAAAATATGTTTCTGGAACGCAAACGGCATTCGCCAACATAAAAATGAACTTGAGCACTTCCTTACGGAAAAAATATTGATATAATGTTGGTCTCTGAGACACATTTAACTTCGAGAAGCTTTTTCAAAATTAATGGCTACACTATATATGATACAAAGGACCCTAAAGGGAGAGCATGCGGTGGATCTGCAATTCTAATTAAGTCAAGACTCAAGCACTATACCCTTGACAACGTTAATGAAGAATATATGCAAGCTACGAATATTTTTGTAAAAAATGTTTGTTCTAATTTCAATCAATCATCAATTTACTCACCTTCCAGATTTTCAGTATGAGAAGTTCTACAAATCGCTTGGATCTTGTTTCGTGGCAGCTGGAGACTACAATGCAAAACATACGTACTGGGGTTCGCGCCTTGTAACACCTAGAGGTCGAGCTTTGTTTAATACAATTTTAAAAATGGGCTTATATGTTATTTCGAGTGGGGAGCCCACTTACTGCCCTACTGACGTACGAAAAATTCCGGATGTTATTGATTTTGGCGTCATGAAAAATATTTCTTGGGATTAAATTAACGTTGAAACTTCTCTAGATCTCTCCTCCGATCACTCCCCCACTATCGTTACAATCTGTAACCCACTAAGAAGTGACTTACCTCACCTATATATAAAGATGATCAATCGTGTTAATTGGCTGGGATTCAAAAAATATATTAGCAGTCATTGCACGGAAAATATTACGCTTAGAGCACCCAATGACATTGAAACTAACATTGCCAATCTTAACGAAAATATTAAACATGCTGCTGAACAAGCCACTACCTCCCATCCGCAGACTGGGTTTAATAAAATTTATTCCAGGGATATTGAACATCTTGTGTGTGAAAAAAGAAGAGCTAGGAGGGAATGGCAACAGCACAGATCACCCCAACATAAACTCAGACTTAAAGAATGTACTAAACAACTGCAAGAGTTGCTTGCATCTGAAAACACTGCATCTCTTAAAAATTATTTGGAAAGTCTTGATATCACACCAACATATAATTACTCTTTGTGGCGCGCTGCTAGAAAGCTTAAAACACCCGTTGAGTTTAAGCCACCTCTGCGCACATCTACCGGAGGTTGGGCAAGAAGCGATATGGAAAAATGTAAAATATTTGCTGAGCCATATTACGAATGGAGTATTATCCACAACACTGGAAGCTTGCCGAAGTTAAAATGATTCCAATGCCAGACAAAGATCTTACCAAAGCGGAGTCATATAGGCCAATAAGTTTGCTGTCAAGTATGTCAAAACTCTTCGAAAAGCTGCTCATGACAAAATTGTCCCCAATTTTAACTTATAGTGGGTACATACCGGACCACCAATTTGGTTTAGAAGTCAGCATAGCACTATTCAACAAACGCATAGATTGGTTCAAGTTATAAGAAGAACATTTGAAGAAAAGAAGTATTGTTCTACTCTCTTTATTGATTTTTCTCAGGCACTTGATATAGTATGGCATGAAGGCCTAATTCTAAAATTGAAGACATATCTACCAGTAAACTTTCTAAAGCTATTGGAGTTATATTCTATCCCGGAAGTTCATTGTTGTGGAAGGAGACATCATGAGTGTGCCCGAATCTATATCCGCCTGTGCGCCACAGGACAGTATTCTGGGCCCAGTTTTGGTTTTGGAATATACTTGTGATATGCCTGTTAGCAATAAAATCCATGCATCTACATTTGCCGATGATACAGCTTTTTTAGCATGCACGAAGACCCTCACGAGGCATCCCGATATCTTCAGGAACATATTACTCAGCTGGAACTATGGTTAAAGTTATGAAGAATTAAAGTAAATGAACAGAAGTGTGCGCAGGTAACATTTACTCTAGGAAAAGATACTTGCTCCCCCATTAAAATTTATAATCAAATTGTTCCTCAACATTCACATGTAAAATACCTTGGTATACACCTTGATCGACGGCTTACATGGAAACAGCACATTGATTGTAAGCTAACACAAATGAAACTAAAATTAAATCAGGTACATTGGCTGATTGGTAGAAATTCAACTCTCAGTCTAGATTGCAAACTTTTGATTCACAAGTCGCTTTTGAAACATATATGGTGCTATGGAATTTAACTATGGGGAACTGCTTCAGCTTCTAATGTCGAGAAAATCCAACGAAGGCAAAACAAAATTTTACATTTTATAACATCGGCACCATGGTACATCAAAAATTCAAATATACATCGTGATTTAAATATGCCACTAGTGATTGAAGAAATTGGAAAATACGCAGGCAAATATTTAACAAAACATGAGTCACATCCTAATCCGCTTGTTCGTAATATTTTGAACTTTACTGGACACATCCGCCTAAAAAATAGGGACACTAGGGCTCTAATACCCAGAACTCCAGATGGGATTTCTTGAAAATACTTTTTTTTCCTTTTTTGATTATCACTACTTATGTATTTTTTATAACTATCACTGAGTTTATGTCCGACAGTGGTCGGTCCTAATAATTATATTTTAGATTTAAGATTTGAATACTTATTGTTAGTTCATATTTGAAGATACAATAAATAAATACATGTTTAAAAAAAATGTTCAACAATTGTAGAAATTCTTGTTCGATTTAAAAAAGGAAAGTTATTATATATTAAGAACAAAATCTGTAACATTAAAAAGCACTTGGTATCAAAAGCACAATTAAGTCAAAAGTAATACGCAGTTTAAATGAAAACTTTGAGAAAAATCGATATTCGCCGTTTTAAGCAAAAACAAAATGGGTTCATTATTTCGCCATTATAAAAAATTTTTGCAAGAATGCCAACTTCATATTTTTACTTATTCAAATCATAAGGTAATATTATATTACAAATAAAGTTTTTGTTCAAAATTTTCTTTATTGAAGGAACCATCTCGTTTTGAAATATGTAGTCCTATTTTTGTTATAAATATCAAATCTAAGTCCTTTTTTCTCAAATTCCAAAGCTGAAACAAAAAAATTATTTATGCTACCTTAAGACATACATATGTTTTTAAATATTTTCAACAATATTATCCACGCCCTGTGAAATTTTTGGAGAATTTCGTTTGGAGAGTTGCGGGGAATTCAAAAGTACATTCTATTTGTTCCTACTTTCTGTATATTATTTGCTTAATTTTTGACCTAAATGAGCGTTTTCAGCCGAAAATATTGAGTGAACTTTTTTTCTTTCGTAAAGTAATAACAGTAGGCTGAAAAAAAACAATTGTCCTAAAATATGTATAAAAGTGCAAAACAAAATATGCTGAAAAGAACGGTCTATTCTCCCACCTAAAATTTTGAAAACAATAATATTTTAGAGGCTGCAGGAAACACTTACATTTTTTAGAGCCATTTTTTATGTAATAAAACATAAAAGCACGTATCGTCAGAAGTATTTTTCATAGTCTACTTAGCTTAAAACTTTTTGTTTGTAAATAAAACATGTATGTAATTAAAAAGTGTTGGAAAAAACTAAGTTTATACTACCAGGAGGGTTATTATGTAATTCCATTCGAAACGGAAACTGTTCGAATTTGTATGTTATTAACATTACAATTCGTTCAATTACATTTCCGTTCGATTCGAATTACATAATAACCCCCTGTTACAATTGCACTGAAAAACTACAAAAGAGTGTCATGAGTTCGGTGCGAATATGTAAATTTCCATTCATACAACAATGAAACTAATATATTTACCGTACAATAATGAAAATTATCATATTTGTTCCTTATATTAGTTGCTCATATAAGAATTTTGTACGTATGTAGTACATACAAATGGGAGTCGGCTAAAAAACTAGCTAGAAGAGCCAATGTTATTTTAGAAAAAATTTGTGATTAAGAAATTCCAAATAGCAAAGAAACAAAAAATTAAATTGGCATACATACATACCCATCAAGCATTTGGATCAAAAACTGATTAATCACTTACGCGATCAAAAAAGAACTCGAAAATGATTCGCGGTAATGGGTAAAAATAGTTCTATTTAAAATACAATAACAAATTGTACAGCAATCGCAAATTGATCATCCAGACATTTAAAATCTGACTATTATTTCTGTTAGTTATTATTATATTTTCCTCATCTGGGAGATTCAGAAATACTTAATCAACAACAGCTCATCCAGGTGTGTAAAAAGTGATAATTATTATTATTTCATGATCATATTTTACGCAGATAGATGATTCAAGACTACTTGATATGTTATTTTTAAGTATAACGGGAAAATCTTTTCGTATTCTTGAATAAATGCCAAAACTTTATTTTTTCAGTTATAAAAGTTAAACCGAATATGAAATTAAATTATGAAATAGAATAAGTTTGCAAATTCATAGAAAATCGGTGTCAAATTACCGCAGTAACTTAAAGTGTTCTCTTTTTTTTGTTTTATTATCTTTTGTGCGTATTTTTCTTTGTAGTTTTGTTTAAAAAATATATGAAATTTATTGAAAGTGTGGTAGCTTTATTGAGAGAATGAGTAATGATAAGAAAAAACTCTGTCGAAATAAAATAGATTATATCTCTCGACTGCTTTCTGTGACTTCCTTTTTGTGCCAATATGTATGGAAAATGTGTTTGTGCCGTTATTCGCTTTGACCATTAAACGTAGGACTCAGAAAGCCGACTAAAGAACACTCGAAGAAGAGTCAAATACTTTTAGAAATGCGACTGATAAATTACTCAAATTACAGTCATAAATGACAATAAAAAGACTGATACATTTCTCACAAATAACTCGTAACAGATTAGAAACCTGACGGAAAGACAATTCGAAAAAGAGTCACAAATGAAGTGAAATGTGACTATTAAGTGATCAGAGAACAATTCGAAAAAGACTTCAAATACTACTAGAAAAGGATTGAAAATTACTCTAAACTAATATAGAAAGACTCATAAATGACTTATCAAGAGGAGTCGCGGGTAGTTATATGATCATATAACAATAATTATTATCACTTTTTAAACACCTGCATGTTCTGTAGTTGATTAAGCATTTCTCAATCTTCCAGATGAGCAAAATATAAGAATAACTAACGGAAATAATAGTCAGACTTTAAACGTCTGGATGATTAATTTGCGATTCCTATACAATTTGTTATTGTATTTAAATCGAACTATTTTTACACATTGGCGCGAATCATATTCGAGTTCTTTTTTGATCGTGCAAGTGATTAATCAGTTTTTGATCACCAATAGTGATCTTAAAAGACTCAGCAAGGTGATTTTTCAAAAAACAATCTTCCAAATGCTAGATGGGTTGGATTCGCTCAGAGCAAAGATTAAAATGTATTTCCCCTTGTTGCTTCCCCCCTCATCAAAAACAGCACACAATTTCGGTTTGCGGTTTGTTCCAAGTGCAACATCTTTATAAATTTATTGTTTTTGGGTTTATTGTGTTATTGCCTTGTGAAGCAATAATATGTTGGTTGTTTTGTTATTCGAATTTTTTTTATAAAGTATAAATTCTTGTCGAAGAACCTTAAAATTATCGGCGCTGATCGAAACTGATAAAACAGAAACTAAAACATAAGTAGTTCATAGATAGTTATAGCTCTTATTCAGAAAATTCGTAACTAACGCAGCAACTGGGGTGTTATTATGTAATTCGATTCGAAACGGAAACTGTTCGAATTGTAATGTTAATAACATAACATATAATAACCCCCTGCTTTCAGCTGGTAAATGAAATGGAACCTTGCATATTGTTAGATAGAGAACATAAAATGCCGATAATATTTTGAACGATAATTTCTGTAATTAATTAATAAGCTTACGAAGCTTTAAAAAAATAATTTTATTTCAATAAAAAAAACTATATAAATTCTAAAAAAGTAATTTTTTTTCTATAGCATGTATATATGTAAATAAATTAAAATAAGGGCCTGTAAAAATAAAGTTATTCAATAAAATGTTGTTGACCAAAAACACATCTCAATACATTTATATTGCTGTTTCTTTATATCGATGTTTCTTTGAACGTATTATAAATTAATATAAGAAATTAAGATAATAAGGTAAGCATATTATATAGGAAATTGTTAGGAAATAAAGAGTATTTATTGTTTTGTGCATTTTAGAGGTCCACAAATTGATTATACTTTTCAAATAAATTGTAAATGAAATCAATCAATAATTTTTTCACTAACACAATTACAAAAAAAGATTGGCAACACTGAATAATTATAATCATGCAGGAATGCCGCGCCTGCAATTGTAGTTTAGTTACCCTGTAATTGTTATTTTTATAAACAAGACAGTTGTTTCTGACAATTTTGGGTTTGTTTATACCAACAAAATACATGTGGTTTTTGGTATTGTATTTTTGTTGTAGCTGTGCATGTACCTAGTATAATTGTATCATGTTTGCCGATATCGAAAGAAAAATTCTTTCGCAATCTAAGCGAAAGAAAACTGATTTGGGTTTGTCTAACTTGGTTCTATGCGAACGATGACTCGAACGACAATGCGAATGAAAACGTGTTTTCATACAAAAAAGCCTTTGTCTATTTCGAACGGGTTGTCAACATTGCGAACACAAATGTCAATATCAGGCACTAGTCATTTTGTGTTCGAATGACAATAATTTCGTGCAAAAGTATCTGAATAAAGAAATATTTGTGAAAAAATATATGTATATATTAACAAATAGTTTTTTTACATCGTTTCTTATATCGTTTTCTTTTAAAAAGCAAATCTAAAAATTTTCAGTTGATGCTCTTTAAAGGAACCGGTGCGATATGTATTCTTATTTATGTATGTAAATGTTTAAACTTACTGACTCGTTGGCAGCTCCAAAACATTGTGGCTGTCTCGCAGTTCTCTACGATTTAAACAAACTTCATTGGCATCAACGTCTTCGGAGTACTCCAAGAAATGCACAGCTATTGATAAGTCCATTGTTTATTTTTTGGGAACAAATACAAAATTAATATTTTTGCAGTGTTGCATTTATTTACCAACAATTAAGTAGTATTTTATCTACTATTAGAAAAAATCGCTGCAAAATACCTAAATTTGTGATCTGACACTACCTAAATTTCACAATACGTAAGCTTCTATAATTATTGTACGTAAGTGCATGCGAACGAAAGTGAGTGACATGGGCAAACCAAAATTGATTCGAATGTGAGTGACTAGCTTTCTTTCGCATGAGTTTTCTTTCGATATCGGCAAACTGGCTATTACATACATATATATAAGAGTGGAACATCTAGAGCTAGTTTTTAACATAAAGATAGACACTACTTGTCAGTTAACTGTAGTTTAAACTTAAAATGTTGTTTTTCAGATAAAGATTATCTAGTTTATTTGACAGTTCTAACTTGAGTTTGACTGGGCAATGTTGCCAGTGAAATATTAATAGACCATTTTAGAGAATCCAAAATCATTGCAAACTATTTAAATCAATAAATACATGTCTGAATCAAAGAGTTTTTTATTAGTAATTAGTTAGTTACGTTTTTTTGGGCAAATGACACACAAGAAATGCCAGATGTAAACTCAGCCTTAAATAGATAAAGCCATCACCACTCCCAGTCAAATGACCGGTCATTGTTCTTGCTGGGAGCTTTACCCATAATTAAGTGTAAACTTTTGCTGCTGAAAGTAATCAACTATGGGTAGTATGAATAAAAAAAGTATTTGATTTTTACTTAAAAATTTGTTTTAAACCCCCAAATATGTATTTTTTTCTTTTTTAAAAAAAATTTTAAGTAAAAAGCAAATACATTTTTTTATTCATACTACCCTATGAATAAATTAAATAAGTACTTAAAAACTTAACACTTAGTGATCATTTCTGAATATGTGCCATGGTCTTTTTGCTTTACATCTGCTAGAGCTTTTTGATAACAGATTAAAATTCTTCCTGCAAAGAATTGTTATAATTTTCGTAAAATGTTATAATTTTCTTACTTTCATTGTTACAGATTGCTGTATTTTTAAACAAAATAATGTTAAAATAAAACTTCAAAACAGACGGCTTTTTTTTCGGGTTTGGTTTCGATTTTTATGGGTTAAAACCCGCGATAACGGTTTTGGTGAAAACCGAACGGCAATCCCTAGTATCATTTAAAAGCTTTTAAGACGATCTTTAATAATTCATTGAAATTTAAACAAAAATTATTAATCCACCATGGTTTTTCCCTTCGGCCGGGCTTAAGGATTTTCTCCACTTTGGTTTTTCCCAACACGGCGCTGCATAGTAAAGCCTTCGCCTGGGCTTAAAGATTTTCTCCACCATGGTTTTCCCAACACGGCGCTGCGTATTAAAGTTTGTCTGTACAGTCTAGTCTTAAGGATTTCCCTACCATGGTTTTTCCCAACACTGCACTGCATAGCAAAGTTTTTCTCTATAGCCGGCCTTCGGTAGAGCTTAAGATTTTCTCCACCATGGTTCTTCCAAACACGGCGCTGCGTACTAAAGTTTGTCCGTATAGCCGGACCGGCCTTAAGCATTTTCTCCACCATGATTTTTCCCAATACGACGGTACTTACTAAATATTCTTTGCATATCTGTTAATTGATACCAATATTGGCCGTTACATTCAGAAATACAATGCTAAACCAGTTTTATATAAAAACTTTAAAGGCCCATAACTCGAAAACGAAGGCTCCCGCCAATTTTTTTTTTTAATTTTGTGTTCTTTTTTTTAAATTTTCTATCGGATAGGACAGTTTTTATTTATTTCTGCGAAGAGCAACTATATTATATTTAAACCAATAAAATTCTTACTGTATTCCCAACTGTTGTCAACTATTTCATAGAAATTGCTAATTCCAATTTTTCCATCTCCCAAACCAACTGCAATGATAGGTTGTTTGTGATATGATGGCTGAACACACCTAGCATATTGATAACGATTCTCTATAGCTAAGAAATTCGATGATATATTTGATAGGCGATCTGAAAACGTAATTATACATAAGTACATATTAACTCTATTTAAAGAGGATGAACAGAAAACTCACTTTTAATATCTGTTTCGCTTTTGTTGCAAACCTCATACAAACAGATGTCTTGCCCCCAAGTTACAAACTTATCAGGAATATTAGGGAACCAGCTAAGACCATGAATATATGCACTCATTACAATTTGCTTACTTCCTAACCAGAGAAACAAGCTGACCAGCTCGAATTCGGCGGCTAGCCGCCGCTGGTGTTTTTGTAATAAACCTCGCCGCCGCCGACCAAATTCGGCTCAAAAGCTCAGCCTGCTTGATCAGAGCCGCCGTTGTTATCAGCTCAGCCGTTAATTTTTTGAATGAGACTGGCATAAATGTTTGTACATACCAATTTTTACATCTCTATTGTATGTAAAAATAAAGCCAAGTATGAAATTGCCGTTAGTTTTTATTCCGTTTTTCACGAAGCCATTTTAATAAGTGAAACAAAGTGTGATTAAATAATGCTGAGGTTTAAATTTTTATTTTAATAAAAAAGAAAAAGAACTGCCTGAATCAGATTCATCCAGTTCTGACGAGGGATTTGCTGGTGTGAAAAAATATATATATTATTACCAGCAACTCATTAAAAAAAAGAATAGGTGAAAGAGTGTTCGAAATAAAGACATCAAATAGAATCGCAAATTACTGGCGTTTTTTTTGCGACACCTCTACTTGAAATCCAGTCAAGTTCTTTTCAATGCCATTTAAATTCAATATTACAAATTTTGCTAAAAATTCTATATAAATTTCTCTATTGAACAGAATTTTATAAGAAAAATTAAAAAAGTACATTAAAAGCGCATTAAGAAGAACTTACAAAATTGCTCCGTTTTCGTTTTCTTCACACACCTGTATTACAGAGGATATAGTTTGTGCCTGTATGTTTTTAATTCTACCATAAGCCGAATTTCAGCCGCCGCCGATACTACATTAAACGAGCCACCGCGGCCGGCAATTTTTGGTCAGGCAGCCGCCGCCGATAAAAATGCCTCGGCTTGTTGCACTGTTCCTAACTGCCCTTCATAAAATAACAATAGCAATAATAATACTAAAGTACACGGCATGTAAAAATCCACATGCACATGTGGCTCTGACATAATTTTGCCGTCACCATGAAGCAACATTGGCTACATGAGGTGTACCAAGACGAATTCAGTATCAGGTGACCTTATCAGTACAATTTTACAACACAAAAAACAACATGATACTCATATCTACGATTATATAGATATGGCATCATTGTAGTAGATTAATAAAATGGTCATTCTTTGACTTATACTTGAAATAACCTGACGTGTCTTATTGTAAACACCACATGGTGGCAGCGGTGTATTAAAAGAATAATCGTGATGACGACAACAGGTACTTCGGCTGGATTGCCACAAACAGTGGTAGTGGAGAACAGTGGCTATCAGGTGGTACCACCAGAAAAGTTTGATTTTGGAATTCCGGCACAATGGCCAAAATGGTTGCGACGTTTTGATAGATATCGTATTGCAACCAGTGACCTGCGCCGAGCAATTTTATCGGCGGCGGCGGCTCATGAAAAATTTTTCGGCGGCGGCTGAAAATCGGCTGAGTTGGCTGAGCCGGCTTCACAATTTTTTATTCTGTGATTTTTACAATTGTGTCAAAGTAAATCCTTAAATTCACATTTTTTAAAAGTGATTTCCATCCATACATATATACATATATGCTACCGCCAATCTAAATGTTACGAATTTGTTCATTTAAAAACAGAAGTGGTAATAAATAAATCAATTGTCTTCTGATAAAAATTAATAGTAAAGTTGGTAAGTTGAAAATAGTATATATGTATGTACATATATAGTAATTTGGTAAATTCGTTACCTATAAAGAATGCGAGAAGGAAATTGGCATTAGCTCAACAGAAAGGTGCAGAGTTCATCTGGCCTCAAGATGCATACGTCGCATGAGCTGTATGTGCATACAACATCTTGATCAAATCAAACAATATTTTTGGTGGCTTTTTGAGTTTTGACTGTGTGATTTATGGCCTATTTCTCACCTGCGAAAGAAAACGTTCGACTTACAATTTATATTGAAAACAAAAACAAATTTTCATATTTTATTGTTGTTTTCAATATAAATTGTAAGTCGAACGTTTTCTTTCGCAGGTGAGAAATAGGCCATTAGTGTGCGGTATGTACTTACAAATATTAAAAAAATTTAATTTGTTATTAACTAACAATTTTTGTTTAATAATAGATGTCTGCTGCAATTGCGTAGAAATAGATCACAAAATCAAAAAATTTACGTAATATTTTCATTACGAATAGGCATTCCTAAATATAGAACGTAAACAGCGTAAACATGTCGCAAAGTGTGTGCCTACCATTATTTGCAAATAGTTTTTGTGAATTTTTAAGCTGCCGTAAAAAGTTACGCTGCATTTTTATTTACAATAAGAAGTGCGTATAAACGGAATATATTGAAAATAAAATTTTAAAGCAAATTTTCATCAACTTTTATAAAAAAAATTTAAAAAAAATTCATTACTCGGCGGCTGATCCCAGCCGATTTTGAGCCGAGAAATAATCGGCGGCGGCGGCTGGCACAAAGCCTTCGGCGGCTCGGCTCAGCCGGTCGGCGCAGGTCTCTGATTGCAACACGCTTGAATAAACAATCAGGCGAAGAACAGGTTAACTCTCTCATATATCTTATGGGTGAACAGGCTGAGGAAATATTCATGGCTTTAGCGTTGAGCGACGCAGAAAGGGCGGACTATAAAAAGGTGGTGGAGTCTTTTGAAAAGTATTTCGTGGTACGTATAAATGTTATATATGAGCGTGCCAAATTCAATACTCGAGTACAATTGAAGGGTGAGATGGTGGAAGATTTTATAACGGCGCTGCATACATTGGCCAGAAATTGTAATTATGGTAGTCTGCGTGAGGAAATGATAAGAGATAGAATAGTAGAAGGTATAAGAGATAAGAAGTTGTCAGACAGACTGCAATGCGAGACTGAACTTACTTTACAGAAGGCTGTAGATGCGGTGCGTACACAAGAGAGTGTACGTCGCCAACAGAATGAGCTGGAGCAGAATTATCAAGCAAGAGCCACCATTAATAAGGTAAAAGTTTTAGAAAAGAGGATGAAAGACGAACAATGTGAAAAATGCGGGGGCAACCATGACCGAAAAAGAACGTGTGCAGCAAAGGGGAAGAGATGTAATAAATGTCAAAGATTTGGTCATTTTGCGAGAGTGTGCAAGAGTGGGCAAAGGATGAACAATATTGAAACAGAAAGCGAAGGGGAAGAAGAAGAGGTGTATTTTGGGCTGGTCTCTAAAAATGGTAAAAACGATCGTTGGTGTGAAATGATAACGATAAACCAGAAACCGATTGAGGTTATAATAGACACAGGTGCACCTGTGAATGTGTTGCCAACAAAATTATTTGAAAAAAATGTCCTACAATAAAAATAGTGAAGGCAGACAAGAAACTGACTGGTCCTTCGGGGGAAAGTTTAAGAGTGAGGGGAATGTGCACAGTAAAAATAGAAAGATTAAACTATGGATGCAATAGCAAAATATACGTGGTGGACAATATTATAAACCCTTTGCTTTCTCTACAAACGTGCGAAAAATTGAAAATCATCAGTAGAATAAATACAATCGAGGGAAAATCAACGGTAGATATCCAACGAGAGCATCCAACACTTTTCGACAAGTTGGGGTGTTTAGAATTCATTTATGATATCAAGCTGAAACGGGAAAATACACCTTTCGCCCTAAATACAGCTCGTAGAGTGCCAATACCTCTAATGGAAAAGATTAAAAACAAATTAACAGAGATGGTAGAACTTGGTGTCATAAAACGTGTAGATAGCCCAACGCAATGGTGTGCGCCATTAGTAATTGTGCCAAAACCAAATGGTGAGATACGGCCGTGTGTTGACTAAACGCATACATTGAAAGGGGAATTCATCCAATGCCAATAGCTGATCATACGTTGGCCCAATTGAACAACGCAAAATACTTTACGAAACTTGATACAAAAAATGGTTTTTGGCAAATCCGACTATCGAAAAGATCGCAGCCGCTGACGACATTTTTGACGCCGTTTGGTAGATACTGTTTTTTAAGGCTGCCGTTTGGCATTGCGTCGGCACCGGAAATATTTCAGAAACAAATTCAACAGATTTTAGAAAACATTTAGGGTGTCGTTTGTCAGACCGATGACATATTGGTATTTGGTGAAACAATTGCAGAACATGATAATAACTTAAGAAAAGTTTTGACAAGATTGGTTGAGGCGGGTGTTACATTGAATAAAAATAAATGTGAAGTAGGTCTGACTTCGGTAAAATTTTTAGGCCACTTTATTGATTCTCGAGGAATTCACCCCAATGATTCAAAAATCAAGGCGATTCAGGGATACGCAAAACCAACTACCATTACAGAGGTACGTAGATTTTTGGGCTTAGTTCAGTATGTGGGAAAATTTGTTCCAAATCTGTCAACACACTGTCAGCCATTAAATGAGCTCTTAAAGAAAAATGTAGATTACCAATGGAATGAGCCTCAACAGAGCGCGTTTGATAGAATAAAGGGACTGTTATCTACACCGCCTGTTTTAAAGAAATATAATCCCAGTCACAGAACAGCGATATCAACAGATGCGTCATCGTACGGTCTGGGGGCAGTACTACGACAAATGGATGAGGATGGTTTTTGGAAACCGGTTGCATATGCTTCTCGTACGTTGACAGATAGCGAACAACGTTATGCGCAGATCGAGAAAGAGGCCCTAGCGATTACGTGGGCTATAACGGAAAAATTTAAAGATTTTCTAACAGGAATAAAGTTTCATATAGAGACGGACCATAAACCCTTGATTTCAATTTTTACCGTGAAACATCTCGATGATTTGACACCACGTCTTCAAAACTTCAGAATGAAATTGTTGTGTTATGGATATACGATTGAATATACACCGGGAAAGCATTTAATTGCTGCTGATGCACTATCACGTGCGCCCCTAAAAAACACAGAGGAAGATGATGAAGAGCTTAAAACGTTTGTTAACAATATCATAGAAAACTTGCCTGCAAGCGACGAATTTATAGAAAAAATGAGAATCGAACAGCAGAATGATGCAGTGCTCAAAGAGGTTGCAGCTTACTGTAATGCAGGATGGCCTCATAAGTCGAAAATATCAGCAGAAGCAAAACTGTTTTACAATGAACGCCACAATATTGCTGTGAATAATGGTCTTCTTATGCATGGCAATAGAATGGTAGTACCAGGAAAAATGCGGTCTGAGGTTTTAGAGCGCATTCACAATGGGCACTTGGGCATAAATAAATGTAAGGCAAGGGCACGAGAATCAGTATGGTGGCCCGGGTGTATGGAGAATGTAGAGCAGCTGGTAAAAGAGTGCAGTATATGTATAGAAAATTTAACACCGAGAAGAGAGCCCATGGTAATATCTGAGTTTCCAGAACGCCCATGGCAGAAAATAGGTATTGATGTATGTTATTTCCAAGGCAGGAGTTTCTTAATTGCATGTGACTACTACTCTCGTTACCCTGAAGTCATGGAACTCGAAAGACAAACAGCAAAATGCCTAATAGAGAAACTAAAGTCTATTTTTAGTCGCCATGGTATTCCTGAAGAGGTACGTTCGGACAATGGTCCACAGTTTTCCCAAATCATCACATCCGAATTCCACCGATTCGCCAAAGAATGGGGTTTTAAACATACCACGTCCAGCCCGTATTTTTCGCAAAGCAATGGATTAGCAGAATCATCAGTGAAGATGGTAAAACGATTGTTCAAGAAAAATATAGATCCCCACATGGCACTGTTGGAATATAGAACCACACCTTTGGCCTCGGGATTTAGTCCTGCAGAACTGCTGATGGGCAGAAGACTTCGCTCAAAACTGCCCTTGATAAACAGTCAACTGATACCTAAGGATCCTCAGCGAAGAGCGATAAGGGAAATAGAAGAAAAAAGGCAAAGGTGTCAGGCGGATAATTACAATAGATATCACGGCGTCCATTATCGTCCGGAGTTGGAAAGTGGTTCCAGGGTTTTTGTTAGGGATTTGGGACAATGGGGTCAAATCGAATCTAAGTGCAGCACCCCAAGGTCGTATTGGGTCCAAACTGATAGTGGCCGATATAGACGTAACACCTTCCACCTAAACAGATCAAATAACATCAACGACAACAACAGCAACAACGAAAGAGCTATCAATTTGCGGCGAACATCAATGAGAGAAGCATGGGGTACCAATAGAGGAGAAAATAGGGGTACACCAATAGCAGAAGCCGCGAGAACTTTGGAAACACCAACTGAAAGTGAAGCACCAGGTCAAGTTGAAACCCCAGTATACACAGAAGCGGTAACTGATGACTCTCATCAAGAAGCGACCACCACAAGACGGGGTCGCACCATAAAAATTCCTGCTAAGTTAGATTCATATGTATTAGATTTTGATTGAAAATATTATTGCCATTATTTGTTTGAATTTATTGTAATCAGGATTTCAATTATGAATTTAATATATAAATATGTACATAATTATATAGTATATCCATGCACCAACACTTCTTCTGAAGGGGGGAGATGTATGGTAGCCCTGCAATGATACTCATATCTACGATTATATAGATATGGCATCATTGTAGTAGATTAATAAAATGGTCATTATTTGACTTATACTTGAAATAACCTGACGTGTCTTATTGTAAACACCACATGCTATGCTACAAAACCAATCTGTCAAAAGATTTCTGTGCAAATTTTTACGTTTTGGTTCAAATTTCACAATTTTGCATCAACAGCTGATAAGGTCATTTGACACTGAATTCGCCTTGACGTGTACTAGCAATACATGTAAATGGAGAAATTTACATCACTATACATGTGCTGACCATGGAAATGTGTCTTAAGGCTCCATTACCCGACTGTAGAAATCGCGGATTTAAGGTAAATGTAATGTAAACGTAAACGTTTGTGCGATTATAGAATGCCCAAAAACGTGTCATGAGTTTTCGACCAAAACAAAAAATCTTTTATGTGCACACATACATACATGCTAATTACTTTGTGCCCAGCTAACACGCATTTTATGTTTAAAATTTCGAGTTATTTGAAGTCAAACGTGAAAATTCATATACATCTGTACATAAGTATGTATAATATTTAAATTCGTGGAAATCATTTTGATTGAATTTTATATGTATGTACTTATGTGAACATACGTATGTACGTATGCATTACAGCTTATAAGTATATAATAAAGTACGTATAATATAGTAATGTTTTCATTAATGAAAGAGTTTTTTATAATTTCCCTGAAACTATTATAATCTACTTTCTTTTTTTTTTTTTTTTTTTTTTTAATGCATGTTTTTTTATTTATTGTATCTTCATATATGAACTAACAATAAGTATTCAAATCTTAAATCTAACATATAATTAATAGGCCCGACCAATGCCAGACATAACTAAGTGATAGTTGTAAATAATACACAAGTAGTGATAAGCAAAAAAAAAATTTTTTTTTCAAGCAACTTCATTCGGAGTATATAGTATTAGAGCCCTTGTATCTCTCTTTTTTAAGCGGATGTGTCCAGTAAAGTTCAAAATGTTACGAGCAAGCGGATTAGGATGTGACACGAGTTTAGTTAGATATTTGCCTGCGTATTTTGCAATTTCTTCAGTCACTAGTGGCATATTTAAATCACGATGTATATTTGAATTCTTAATGTACCATGGAGCAGATGTTATTAACCTTAAAATTTTGTTTTGTCTTCGTTGAACTCTCTCTACATTGGAAGCAGAAGCAGTGCCCCATAACTGGATACCGTAACACCACATTGGCTTTAAAAGCGACTTGTATATTAAAAGTTTGCAGTCCAGGCTGAGTGTTGAATTTCTGCCAATCAGCCAATGTACCTGAGTTAATTTTAGTTTCATTTGAGTTAACTTATAGTCAATGTGATGTTTCCATGTAAGCCGTCGATCGAGGTGTATACCAAGATATTTCACATGTGAATGTTGAGGAACAATTTGATTATTAATCCGAATGGGGGAACAAGTATCTCTTCGTAAGGTAAATGTTATATGGACACACTTTTGTTCATTTGCCTTAATTCTCCATAAGTTTAACCATAGTTCCATCTGGCTAATGTGTTCCTGGAGTTTTCGGGATGCCTCATCAGGGTTTTCGTGCATACTAAGGCAGGCGGTATCGTCGGCAAATGTAGAAGTGTGGATACTACTGCTCACAGGCATATCAAAAGTATAAATCAAATATAAAAATGGCCCCAGTATACTCCCCTGTGGCACACCGGATGAGATAGTTTCAGGCATACTCATAAAGTGTCCTTCCACAACTGTAAATTTTCGTGCAACAATGTAACTTTCCAAAAGATTCAGAAAATTTATTGGTAAATATGATTTTAATTTTAAAATAAGGCCTTCATGCCACACTTTATCAAATGCCTGAGAAACGTCAATAAACAGGGCAGAACAATACTTTTTTTCCTCAAATGTTTTTCTTATAAATTGAACCAATCTATGCGTTTGCTCAATGGTGCTATGCTGGCTTCTAAAACCAAATTGATGGTCCGGGATGCACCCATTATCAGTTAAAATTGAAGACAATTTTGTCATGAGTAGCTTTTCAAAAAGCTTTGACATTGTTGACAGTAAACTTATTGGCCTATATGACTCAGCCTTGGAAAGATCTTTACCTGGCTTTGGAATCATTTTAACCTTGGCAAGCTTCCAGCAGTCTGGATAATACTCCAGTCGTAAAATGGCATTAAAAATGAATAACAGGATTCTAATTGCAGTACGAGGTAACTTAATCAGCATCTGGTTACTAATTCCATCCATACCGGGAGCTTTTTTCGGGTTGAGTTCGGCAATTAGTTTTTGTACATCACACATCGTAAATTTTAAGGGTCGTGGGGGTAGAGCAACTACACTCGGCAAATCAGCAACACCGGTACATGTATTTTGTGTAAATACGGATTTTAAATGCTCAGCAAATATGTTACCCTTCTCAGTATCGCTTCTTGCCCAACCTCCGGTAGATGTGCGCAGAGGTGGCTTAAACTCAACGGGTGTTTTAAGCTTTTTAGCAGCGCGCCACAAAGAGTAATTAGATGCTGGTGTGACATCAAGGCCTTCCAGATAATTTTTGAAAGATGCAGTTTTTTCAGATGCAAGCAACTCTTGGAGTCGTTTAGTGCACTCTTTAAATCTGATTTTGTGTTGAGGTGATCTGTGCTGTTGCCATTCCCTTCTAGCTCTTCTTTTTTCACGTACGAGATGTTCAACGTCTGTAGAATAAATTTTATTGAACCCAGTATACGGATGGGAGGTAGTGGCATGTTCAGAAGCTTGTTTAATATTCTCGTTAAGATTTGCAATGTTCGATTCAATATCATTGGGTGTTCTTAGCGTAATATTTTCCGTGCAATGACTACTAAGATATTTTTTGAATCCCAGCCAATTAACACGATTTATCATCTTGACATATGGGTGAGGTAAAGCGCTTCTCAGTGGACTACAGATAGTAACGATCGTGGGAGAGTGATCAGACGACAGATCTAGGGAAGCTTCAACGTGAATTAATTCCCTAGAAATACTTTTTATGACGCCGAAATCTATAACATCCGGAATTTTTCGTACGTCAGTAGGCCAGTAAGTAGGCTCCCCACTTGAAATAACATCCAAACCCATTTTTGAAATTGTGTTGAACAACGCCCTACCTCTAGGCGTAATAAGACGCGAACCCCAGAACGTATGCTTAGCATTGTAGTCGCCAGCTGCAACGAAACAAGGTCCAAGAGATTTGTAGAACTTCTCGTATTGGTCCTCAGTGATTGAAAATCTGGGAGGAGAGTAAATTGAAGATATCACGAAATTTTTACAAAAATTTTCAATGCAGATATTTGTTGCTTGTAGATGTTCTTCACAAATGTTGTCAAGAATATAGTGCTTGAGTCTTGACTTTATTAGAATTGCTGATCCACCGCATGCTCTCCCTCTAGGGTCCTTTGTGTCATACATAGTGTAGCCATTTATTTTGAAAAAGCTTCTCGAAGTCAAATGTGTCTCAGAGACCAACATTATATCAATATTTTTTTCCGTAAGGAAGTGCTCAAGTTCATTTTTATGTTGGCGAATGCCGTTTGCGTTCCAGAAACATATTTTTAACGTGTTCATGGCTTGTTAATTAATGCTTGAAGCAGAGTATTCTGCATTCTCAACATTTCTTGCATCATGGTAGTCATATTTGTTGTAAAGTTGTTTATAGTTAGCACCAGATTCTCAATAGTAGCTTCAAAGCGACTAAAGTTAAAGCTTGAATTTGCATTCGTTGAATTATTTGGCGGTGAAACATTTGGTGTGGGAATAGAACTAGCCTTAGCAGCATCGGCATACGATACACGTGAAGTAACTGGTTGGCTCACTGGAGCAAAAGTGGCGGAGTACGCGTTTAATGGTTGAGCTGGAGCTAATTTAGGTTTTTGCACCATAGCCTGCTTGACGAAAGAGTACACAGGACATACTCTGTAGTTAGCGGTGTGATTACCTCCACAATTACTGCATTTTTTTTCCGCTTGATCTTTTGGTTTGGTACAACTTGCAGTACCGTGCAATTCACCGCAGATAACACACACTGTAGGTAAATTGCAGTAAGCTTTTGTATGGCCATATTCTTGGCAATTATGACACTGCACGGGACCTGCACGCTTATGTGGCTCTTCAACTGTGATTTTTCTGTATAAAAGGTATTTAAGGCTATAAATAGGATGAGTCTCGTTTTTTTTCAACTGTATATCATTTGGCTCCACTTCAACACGAAATAGGGGTTGGGGTACTTTTTCTTTGTTAAATATTGTTACGTTTAAATTTTATTAAACGTGTGAGTTCTTTTGATTGCTCAAAAATAAAAATAAATAACAACGCGATTTTCTTATTTGCAACTGAACTTCCTTTTATTCTTGACTAAACCAATTACAACTTGTATTTTCTTATTTACTTCTTAACGTTATTATCCACGGCACGATGTCTTACTTTCAACGATGTTCACTCTACTAAATTCCAATTTGTACTGACTTACTTCTCGCATATGGCAGCCCTTTTTATACAACCAACACCGGATCTAGAATATTCGCAAGCAGATGGTGTGGCAACATGCATTCATGTACTTAGTAAAGACCAACACATAAGAAACGATATGGCCGTATAGACGTGTTTGTTTATTGGTAGCCAGATGTTCAAACAGTCTTCTAGCATACTGGGGAAAATTCATGTCGCCGTTTCTAGATGTTTGTAGGTGATTCGATTGGCCGTTAATCTTTGAATTTTCAAAGTAACGACTTGTATGTTGGTAGTGCAGTGTGCTATTTTTAGTACAGGGTTGTTACCATAAGTGCTCGCACTTTTATTTGTATACGTGTATGTCTGTAGCTTTGTACACAATTGTTGTTGCTATAGTGCTTGCACGTGAATATGTGTGTACGTTTAGTGCTTTAGTTAAATACTTCTAGATAGTTCTTTGCTTAACCCTGTAGGAATATTTTTACGTAACAATATGTTTGATACATTCTTTACCTTAAATCCCTGGAGGACAAGTGCATCTTTTATTTCTTCAGGGACAACTTTCTTTTGATTGCAAGTTTTAGCCTGTCAAAAAAAACTTATTGTGAGTTTTTGAAATAAGTCACCTTTTATAACGAAAATGCCTCCTAGGCGCATTTTTAAAAGTTATTATAATTTTATTTAAATGAACTCAATTATAATAATTCGAATATCAGCTGTAACGCTAAAGTCTCTAACCGTAATATTTGTCGTTGTACATTACCAGAATGACGAAGTACTTGGCTCCTTCATTTCCAAGAATGTTTATGCTTGCAGTAGCCCCTCAATCACATAAAACACTTATTTTATCTTCACTTTCTCGTTTTATCTTTCTCTTATTAATGTTCGTACCTACTTATAACAATTTTTTTACTCACAAACAATTTACATATGCATTGATGTGTGCAGTTTTTAACAAGAGCACAAACATAGGACTTTTTTTGCTGGGTGCTTATCAGTTTAAATAAAATCAAATAAAATGCACAACAGCTGTTCGAAATATTGATGGTATTTCAATATCTTCACATTATTTTTGACTGTGTGAAAACAGTACGAATTTTATTTAAATGGTATCAAATCAATTTTTTATACTCACAAGCAAGGTAATGACTCTGCTTTTTAGTTAAATTACAATTTTAGCTTTATAAATACATACATGGATTACAACGTATTATAATTACAAAATTATTTAAATTTTTATTATCATTATAATTGTTATGATCATACGTACATATTATTATTTTTATTGGTATTATTATTTAACAAAAACATATTCTTGTATGCTTGTGTGTATGTTTGTACGCACATATGCATATTTTACACATTCATACGTATATATATATAAGTATATATATATGTATATTAACCAAAAACAAACACACACGATTGTCAATCTCGTTACATTTTATAAAGAAAGATCTGTTAGAAAACTAAATATATTAAATATGCCATGTACGTATACAAATTTAGGAACTTAAATTATCAAAAGAAACAAAAGTACCACTATAGGGCTATTGTGCCACACTCCCAATCAATATACACACATCCCATCACTGTCTACAGGTAAGCATAGGCTTAGCTTTTAATGCAACAGATTCGATCAGCTGACATATTTACATTTACAGTTCTACATTTACAGTTTGGTAATTCTGCCTTTACTCGGTTAAATTTGTCATATTTAGATTTTGGAAGAAAATACTATCAATATTTAACGACATATAGCAACTACAACTAATTAAAAAAAATATAACCATCCTGAAAATTCTCGTGTCGTCATACCCACATACGCATGTAGATTGTCCAAGACGTGTACTCAGGGCACGAAGCCGACCTGGTTTGTCGACCGGCGGCGGCTGAACAAAATAATCTACGGCGGCGGCTGAAAGTCGACTCAAGCCGAAAAACGTCGGCTAAGAAATAAAAACAACGGCGGCGGCTTAATCGGCTGAAAAGGCGGCATTTAAAAAAAATTCATATGTATGGTCGGGTTTAAATCTGTGTGCCAAATGCCACACAAGCGTAAAAAACGTAACCAAGTTATTACTAATAAAAAACTATTTGATTCAGACATGTATTTATTAAGTTAAACACTTTCATACATAATTAATGGACAATTTTATAGAATCCAAGATGATTGCAAACTGTTTAAATCAATAAATATATGTCTGAATCATACACTTTTTCATTAGTAATTAGTTGGTTAATTTTTTTTGGGTAAATGACGCACAATAAATGCCAGATGTAAGCTCTGCCCATGTATCAAAGTTGTACATATCGTCGCTGTTTATGTATGTATGCATGTAAATGTGAGTCTACCGCACATAAAACAGATTAAATCATAATTTAATGGCATGTTGTAGTAGTTTTTTTTCATTTGAAAAGTTTAATTTCTCTAATGAATTAATTATTACTGAATATGAAGATATATTTCATGTGGCATCAATGACTTGGCTATGCAAAGTTTGTTAGGAATTCTTAAGATATAAACTTCCCATTTGTTTTATACACTCGATAAATTTTGGTTGCAGTAAATTTATTTAAAAAAAAAACAAATGTAAGTATATTCTTCAATATAACAGTTTATAATTAGATGGATTTTAAATTTATGAGCCAATATGGAAACAGTACCTTACAACAGATTTTAGTGCGATAAATATGGTTCAACTATAGACCTTTTGTCATGGATAAACAACTGTTTTTTTACAGTTTCAGGATTTAAACTACTTCTCATAGCGTTGACACAATTTCTTGATAAGCTAACAGCAGTTTTATCCTCATGGTAACTTTCAAAGTGAGCTTTAAGCGGCCCATACACTACAACAGCATGCACGCACAATCAAGCGTTTGAGCATTCATGCTCGGAGCACACATTATACCAACAAGCTGGTACAATATTCATTTTTTACAAAATTGCGGTAAGGGTAATTATGAATAGTGACACAGTTTTTGCTACAATTTATTTATTTTTTTCAGTCTATGGACAAAAAATTCTTAGAATTAATATTGGTATGTTGTTAAAATTAGCAGCTATGTATAACTAACGAGCTAAAATTCTCTTTTCCATTGAAAAAAATTATATTTCAATAAATTATATTTTTTAAATGCATGTTTACTCCATGAAAACTTTGCTCATCTGAGCTAATTTCACCATATACTACACCAGCAAGTTGGTACCATCAGCAAAATAACAAACCCTACTTGACATTGCTACAGCGAACCGTACAATCACACCAAACGCCTATACACGACTAAAGCTGAAGGTCCATACCATCCGTTCTATGCATATGCGTTGTATGCGTTTCTGTACGTTCTCTTCGATTCTAAGTTCAAGTTACATGCAATACGTTTTATGCGCCAAATAGTTTTGTTGTGAATATTTTTAAATATAAAAACAGTTCTTGCAAAAATGGAAAGTAAAATTGTGATTTTAAATGAATTCATGGAATGCATTGAATTTATCTATATAATATTTTGTAGAGGAGTAGGCTTTAATTATACAAAATTTCGTGATTTTTCACGCCTTCAATTAGCTTCTCCTCCATTGCACTTGCTTAAATAATAATAAGCACAACAGAGATGACACTCAGTACACAAAAGCAATCGATAACTAGAATGCAAATATTGTTTTTGAAATATTTATCTTAAAAACTAATTTTAATATATTTTCTTCTTGAAAATAGTTATAATCTTTATTACAAAATATTTTTCATTTATTATAAACTTTTTTATAACAAAAAAACTTAAAATTTAAATCCACCACACTAACGTTTTTATCGATATCATAGAAAATATAATATAATTTACCATCTTCGCTTTCAAAAACAGCTGACCTTTTTTCATGGTGCATGAGACGGATACAAAAGTAGAAAGTAGATCTACTTTATCCGTCTTATACGTTCCTTGCGTTATGTTCTGTAACTTGCCACATAAAATTACTTTGATTCTACTTTTTTGACACATGCATACAACGCAACTAAGCATTGAACGAATGGTATGGAACTTTGTCTTAAACCGCTGGCACAAACACTTGATTGTGCATGCATACTGTTGTAGTGTATGGGCCCTTTTAGGCATTTCAATAGTCAAAAGTAGACGGTATCTACACCAATGTTGTCACAATACATCATTCGCATTATTTATTTTATCAGGCAGTTGTAATAATGAAAAAAATTAATGGTCACTTTATCGTTCACGTTAGCTAAAGTTAAGGTTAACTATTAGGAACTTTATCTTTAGGTTGCAATAATGGCCCTTAATGTATTATTGTTATTTGTTTATTGTAGTGCGCATAAAAAATGTAAGTTTGATAATTATAGAACATTAATATAATCAAAATAATACTTATAATTATAAATCTTAACAATTTCCCTAAATATGTGCGTATATGATGCACTTGGTAGCTGTATAAGCAAAAACGTAGCATTTATTTTACTTGAGTAAACAAATGTTCTCATGTTTACTCTTCGGAAACATTTTTAACATTAAAAGCGTAAAGCAAATAAATTAACAAAGATGGTGTAACTTCAATGCATTAACTTGAGCAGCCTATACTTAAGTTAAAGTTACAGTTAGTCATTTTGTATTAGGTGTAGGCTAAAAGCAACGGAATGAAAAAAATCTAACATACATAAATTTATAGCGATTTTGCAAAATCTGGCACCCTTACTGTGCAGAATCGGCTCAGCCGGTGCCGTCGGCTGAATATTTTAGCCGATAAGACCCATGTGCGTCGGCGGCGGCTCAATATTCATCGGCGGCGGCTTAAAGCCGGCTCTGAGCCGATCGGCTTCGCCCCCTGCGTGTACTGTGAGCTTAAGGTTGAGTTTGCATTCAAGGACCGAAGCCGGGAAAAAAATCGACGGCGGCAGCAGAGCACAAAATGAACAGATGGCTAAAAATCGGCTTTTAATGGTTTGTCATATTGGTCGCATTCATAAGACTGTTGCGGAACCGTGAGTGTTTGTCTTAAGGCAGAATTAGTTTGTACGTGATGTTCTGTTCTGAATCAGCTGTTTAGTCTAAAATCTGTATGTGTGGTTAGTTTTTCCTTTTGCGTTCTGTTCTGTTGCGGACAGATCTGTAGAAAATAGAATTTAACGTTAAGTGACAGCCAAAAGTTTGTATGTATTAGTGTGTTGTGATACTTTGAGTACAAGTGTAATTAATTCTATAGATTGCCAGCTGGTTTTTTTTTCACAGAAAAAGTAATGGCAAAACATTTTATACGGAAAAGAACGGCACAGAACAGCAACAGAAAGTAATGTCTACTGAAGCCTTTAGAAACGCATAGTTGAGTAGTTTCGCTCCACTCAACAGTTGAGTAATTGGTACCACAGAATATGAATTGCTACCATTTTTTCTATCGTAAAATTTTTTCGCTACCTATAACCAACATTTTGTGGTCAGCCTGAACAACTGACCGAGAAGAGTTATGGCGTTTATACCATAATGCAACGCCGCTTTGTTAGGTGGCGGTTGCAAATATATGTTAAATTTTACATTTAAAATGCGATAAAAGAACAAAATAAAGGAATTAAATTAAATTCCTAATTTCATCAAACATATGTACGTTTATTATTCTGTATATTTATTTATATACTAATTCACTACTGCGCTTAAAGATTTTTTGAGCACATGGCGGCTTAGCGTTATAATATAAATACTATAAGCGCAGGTCTTTCCTTTTATTTCAGTGTTGTGCAAATCATAGACTACTATTCTGTGGTGCAAATACAGAAAATTTATATTTCGGATCAAATTTTATTGTAAAAATGGAAGATTCCTGGGCTGCTGACTTCATTAGATATTCTGTGCTGAACATACATTTTACCTAAACTAATTAATTTACCCAATTAAATTATTTTCTTTGCTCCTCTTTTATTCCTTTTTAATTGTTTACATTCACCAGCTGTTCATTTTGCAGTACATCAAGCTGTTTTTAAGAAGTTACTGTTGGGTCCAACAGTTGGGCTTAACAGCTACGTCTTGTGAATATGACCATTGTATCAGATGTGTGCAATGAAAAATATTTTTTTATATATTCTTTTAAAACATGTTCACAAATTATGATGCGTGTTAGACACAGCTCTGCAAATCTGCAAATGCTATAAAAATAGGTGTAGAAAGGCCATGTGGAGGACGCACTTAGCTCCCAAGAATTGTTGTGTCCCCCTTGAATTATTAAAAATTGTATGTAATTATTTATCTTATTAGTCATGAAAACCACGTCATAAATCTTTTAAAAAAATTTATAGTTACACCAATGTTAATGAAACCACAAAACATACAGAAGTGTCACGAGACGGAAGATAAGGGTATTATACTGTTTTAATACTTCTTTCTAGTGCAATAAATTTTTATTCGGTGTGTTAATTGGTAAGTAGTAATACACTACAGTAAAAATACACTATATACACGTATGGGTACGTGTTTATGTACCAAACGCGAAGGAGTAAAAAAACTACAAAATTTCTATCTGTCTATTAATGTCCAAAAGAGAATTGAAAAAATATCCGGCAAGAAATGTCTCAAATGTTATTTGAGACTAAATCAGCAAAATTTGTTGACGTAAACAGCAGCCAGGACTGGCGGCGACTGATATACTTGAAAATAAACCGGCGGCCGCTTAATCGCGGCTGAAAATCGGTCGGCTTTGTTTTCTGTTTACATTGGCATTTCTTGTCATTTACCCAGAAGAGCATAACCAACTACTAATTAATGAAAATTTTTTAAATTCAGACATGTATTTATTAATTCAGTATAAAACTGTATTAAGCAGTATGGGCATCCCTTGTTCCTTTTAAAAATTTTCACGCGAATTAAAGAAACTATTTCTTTTTGAAATAAAAAAATTATCTCTTTCGCGACGCAATGCATCTTTATTTATTAAATTCATTTTCTTAAATTATTTTGAATTGTAAATATGACAGGTCTCTAATGCTTATTTCTAACTGGGTTACATTTACAAAGTATTATTCTTATATACTAGATGAATAACAATATCTTAATTGCTTTGTTTTATTTTTCTAAAACATATCTTATCCGAATTTCTTTGTTATGAGAGAAAGTCAAGGCCATGTCCTCAGTATATAGCATTAAGTTCTGATATCAGGTTTGGTTTCTTAAGCGGCCCATACACTACAACAGCATGCATGCGCAATCAAGTGTTTGTGCCAGCGGTTGGGTCGTGTATGGGCATTTTGTGTGATTGTACGTGTTGCTGTAGTGATGTCAAATAGAGTTTGATATTTTGCTGATGGTACAAGCTTGCTGGTGTAGTATATGGTGAAATTAGCTCAGTTGAGCAAAGTTTTCATGGAGTAAACATGCATTTAAAAAATATAATTTATTGAAATATAATTTTTTTCAATGGAAAAGAGAATTTTAGCTCTTTAGTTATACATAGCTGCTAATTTTAACAACATAGCAATAGTAATTGTAAGAATTTTTTGTCCATAGACTGAAAAAAATAAATAAATTGTAGCAAAAACTGTGTCACTATTCATAACCACCGTTAAGCGGCCCATAGACTACAACAGCATGCATGCGCAATCAAGTGTCTGTGCCAGCGGTTGGGTCGTGTATGGGCATTTTGTGTGATTGTACGTGTTGCTGTAGTGATGTCAAATAGAGTTTGATATTTTGCTGATGGTACAAGCTTGCTGGTGTAGTATATGGTGAAATTAGCTCAGTTGAGCAAAGTTTTCATGGAGTAAACATGCATTTAAAAAATATAATTTATTGAAATATAATTTTTTTCAATGGAAAAGAGAATTTTAGCTCTTTAGTTATACATAGCTGCTAATTTTAACAACATTCCAGCTAAACCCCTCAATAATCAATTTCAATGTATTTTTAATAAAAAATTATTTTACTGAATAAGTAAAATAATAATTTGGGATTATTACTGCGTTAATAAATATTAAACTTAAAAAAAGTTAAATTCAGAAAAATTATCTTATGTACCGCAATCAAAAAAATTCTAACTCCAAACTTCATAGCACCTTTTTTAACGATCGCGTAAAAATAAAAACGCAATTATTCCTATCGTTCTATGGACTACTTAAATTTTAATATTTGCAAAAAATGCAATAAGTTATCACCCTATAATACATATGTAATAATAACCATTACTGTAAAAGATTACAGACTGTGAAATTCAAATGTTGCATTTATTTCACAGTCGCCGTTATACCGTTTTAAATGACTTTGTTTTTTACTTTTTAAGTAGCGTGTTTTTGACGATAGTATCACTTTCGAAAAATAAATCGACAGTCGACCTAAAATAAAACTATCGATAGTACCATCGATAGTTTTGCAGCTCTACGAGATGCATCAGGCAAATTGCTCATCCGCTGATTTTTTGTTTACACGTTTATAACGAAGAATCCTTGTGACAATTACTTTGGTGCCATGTTTGATGCATACAAATTTTTGACAATTACTTTGTAAAATTATGTGAGAAGCACAGAGTTGCCGCAGTGTTTTCTCTATTGCGTGTACCTGCAGTAAATGTGCTTTAGAGCTGCCTTTTTACATTTGAGAAACTGAATGTTATATCATGTTCACACAGACAGAAATTATAGAGGTTCTCATTCACGGTTAGAGGTCGAACATTCATTAAATCAACATGGTTCGCCAAACACATTTTTGAGAGCGAACCAACTTGGTTCATTTTGAACCTTCTTGCGAACCGTGCAGAAATGGCTATCATCCCTAGTCTTGATAACAAATTATCGCTAATTTATCTAGGGATGAAACGATATGAGTAAATACAAGTAAATAATCGATAATTTCTCTTAGAAACCAAGTATTTTTGGTATCGATACTCTACTACCGAGTACCAAGTAGGTATCGGTAAAAAGTACTCGTATCGGTCAAATATACTCTTTTCTTATTGGCTATAAGAAATTGAATATGATGCCAGTTTAACAACATTTTATTTGTTCGTGTTAAATGTAAATTTATATCTAGAATCTATATTAGAGTAAGATCGTAAAAATGGGACCTCTCAAATCAAATATTTTGTAAAAAAAAGGCGATAAAATTGCGAGCTGCAAAACAAGCTTGCGTTATTGCGGGAACAAAACGTATTTGAACAAATATTAAAATGCCATCTCAACTATATCTTCTGCTCCAGTCCAGCCCAAACGTGGCGATTTTTCCACTTTATTTGACGTCTAAGTTTTTGATTTGTCGACATGTCGATTTTGCTGGCGATAAATGAATCTATTGACGATTTTTATGGCTGTTTTTAACGAAATTGAACTTTAAAATTTTTGTAGTTTTTGCAAGAAATTTAAACAATTAGTTTTTTTCTTATAGTAATCGCTTCCGAAACTGGCAGATTTTGTCTAGTAGTCGTTAATAATTCTTCACGAATTAGGAGCATTGGGTTGGGTGGGTACTTAATTTTATTTTCACTACTTTAAATCATGTGAAAAACTTGACCGATACAAGTAAATATCGATGCTTTCTATCCGATACTAAGTATGTATCGATACTTCTGAACCGATGCCGTATCAAGTAAAAGTATCGACACCTTAGTGGTATCGTTTCATCCCTAAATTTATCTGTACAGGCCAGACGTCCAATTCGTGTGGCTCACAGGCGGCTTATAGCCGCCGCCGATCTTATTTTCATTGAAAAAGACTTCGCCGATGCATGCGGCTGTCATCAGCTTGTTTTCGTCAGCGGTGCTTACAGAACTAGATGGCTGAGCCGATTTTCAAATTTAAAATTTTATTTATTTTACCTACTATGTACAACAAAATATAGGTTTTTTTCTGGTTCTTATATATTTTTAACTTTTGATTACGATAGCATTATTAGTTTTTCTCTATTAGGTCTAGTTTTAAAGATATATCCCCTTTTCAGGAATAAGAAGCGAAATTTTTGTTCACGTGAAAGTAGTAGTAAAATGCCGATCTGGCGACAATTCAAATTGCAAAATTATGGGCTGAAATTATTAAATTGTGGCTGAAATTGTTTAATTGTGGGCTGAAATTGTTAAATTGTGGCTAAATTTTAAAATTCTTGGAAATTTGTATTTTTGGCGGCGCTTTGATGTTTTTTTGCTTGCATTAGGAGTTTTTTGTTTACATTAAGTGTGTGTCTGTCTGCCTCTCTGACTGTCCGCCTGACCATGGGAATTTTTGTGTAGAATATTTTGTGTGAATGTATTAAGGTGACTCTTAGTTTTGAGGTTTTTATGTGTGTATATGCCTTAGGAGTTTGTAGATGTATCTGTCTGCAGGAATTTAAGCGAGGCTGTGATAAGCAGGACCCGGGGGTTCGATTACATTTATGTACGTATGCCTGTGAGAATTTAATGCTAATCGTGATTTGAGGTAGGTGGGGGTGTTGTGGAGGTAGATAGATTGTCTGTATGTGTGTGTGTATATGTGTGTATTTCTCTAGGAATGGGAATATATATATATTTCTGTAGGAGCTTAAGGCTGATCGCGATTTATGAGGGGCGAGGTATTCTAGTAATATGTAACCGGGGGAAACTGTATGCTTGTATGTATGTAGGAGTTTAAGTCTGATCGTGATTTGGGTGGGTAAGGTTGTTGACGTATTATGTAGCGGTAGGGATTTGACGGTGTGTCTATCTGTAGGAGTTTAAGGCTGATCGTGATTTGAGGTGTGTAAGGATTTTGTTGAGGTAGATTGATTGTGTGCGATATGTTCTTGTTATATGTAGCCGTGGGAATCTATATGTATATATGTATTTCTGTGGGAGCTTAAGACTATCCATAATTCAGGTAGGTGAGAGTGTTCTGTTGTTGAGATTAATTTTATATATTGTATATGTATGTATGTATGTATGACCATAGGAATTTATAAATGTATATCTGTGAGGATTTCAGGGTGGTCTTGATTTGTGAGGTTGGAGTGTTGTCAAAATTTTCTTGGATTTTTCTTAGATAAATTCTGCTATGTGTGTGTATGTGTGCGTGTGTATATGAGTTTCTCGCGCTGGTATTTGTATGTAGCTAAAAATAAATTGTTTTCAATATCGACATTTGGTACTATAAAATACTATCATATATCTGAACTTCCCTAATCCTAGTATGTTTTTATACTTATAGCCTGTTTGTAGAACGCGACAAGGGCGACTCACGACGAGCCATTTCATGGACGACTACGTAATGACAAGCGTTTGTATAACGCGACTCGACTTTGTCGTGGAGCTTACGTTTACTCGCCCTTATGTCACATATGTACTAAATCGTACTGTTGCCAATATGATAAAAAATAATGTTTGCTTATATAATTTCATATGAAATGGATTTTTTAGTTTAAGAAAACGGCAACCCTATTCTTGTGCTGACATGCACATAAATAAATAAAATAAACTAAACTATTAAAACAAGGAGCAATTCGACGAGATATTAGATATTTTGCGACATAATAGCAAATTTGAGTTTTATCAAGTTGAGGGTACACATCATGAAGCAGAAAAAGGAGAAAAATTGGCAATAAAACTAATAGATACTGTAAATTAAAAAAAAGACAACTGAATAAAACACCAAATTTTATTTTTTATTTATGTACAAAAAAGGAAAAAGTTTTATTCCAATAAGTTAAAGACCTGCACAAGAACTTTTAAGACATGAAGGATTTTCAAATCTTTTATACCAAAGCGAAATGTTCTAAAAAAACGCTAAACAACACTGCTTTCAATACATTTGTTTAACTTATTGCAGGTATAAGAGTAAAGAAGAAAATAGTTCGTGAGTGAAAAATTTGCGATGTTTGTGATTCTTTCTACGCATGAGCGCGTATACAAACGTCATGCATGTACATACCTACATAAGTTGTGTATATGCTTTCTTATTTTTCTGCGCACATACAAACGTACACCTGCATTTACATGAGTTGTGTGCGCTTGCTTAAAAAACCTCCCTTTAACACATAATAGCTTACCATCTACATTTTATACACACATCCAAACTTCAATATGCAAAATAACAAGCATACACGTATCAACAGTACTTCTTTTGATTGTTTGTTATAAACCAGAAGTCTTGGCGACATCGCTTCTTAACAGTCATATACACGTATACAAATACATCCATCGTTTATTATTAGCTTAGTATAATACATGCCACGAGAATACATTTAAAAAACATGACGTCATGATGCAGTTCTCTAATATACATACATCAGCTACGTCCAAACACACATACTCTGACTAATATTTTCATTTGAGGTAAACAGCTTTCAAAGCTCTTAAATTTGTTCTTGGGTTTTTGCAAAGTAAGAGCAATCATTGTATTCTGTTGTTGTTGTGAATGTCGTACTCTTGTCGGTGTGAAAGCACAAAAAGCTCTCCATAAAAGTTTGCACAGGATTTGTTTTAAAGGCCTGCACGGGAGCAGGTGGAAGATGTATCGGTGCATAAAACGTTGAAAACACTATGCTCTGAGGTCTAAAATTTTCATATTAATGTCTTACAATCTTTCCAAGGTAAAGAGAATCCATTATTAATTACCTTGTGTTTATCACCATTATATGCTCGCTAAATATAGGATTCATCACAAGAGCTCTTTTATGTCTGGGTTCAGATTTGTTACGGGAATACATTCCAAAATTTTCTGTACGTCTCGTTGAAAACCCATGTCAATCATACGATCAGCTTTATCTGGTACTATATACATATCTATAAGCAATCAAAACAAGCGCACTCTTAACTTGAAAGTTTACTTACCTTTTTTTGTTTGAAATTCCATTTTTTATATTTTTATTAATTAAATTCAAAAACAAGCACATTTTCAATATTTTGTTTATTTATTTTGAACACGACTAGAATTTTTTAATCGCCCGTCTTGACATTTATGGTGAGCCCAATCGTGTTGTACAAACCCAAATAATCTGACATCAGTTACGTTTTTTTAAAAAAATCGTCAACACTGGTGTTCTAAAACCCCAAAAAATAAATAATGCTAACATGTTAGCGCTTTTTATTGACGAGTCGTGTTCTACAAACAGGCTATTACGATTGCTTTATATTTTCTCATGCTTAAATTCGTCTCGCGTTAAAGTCTGCCTTTGAGAAATTTGTTTATATTACAGATTTTGTTTATTTAACTACATCCACCTTCTTTGACTGGATGACTTTTCTACACACAGAAAAAAATCAACTTAAAATCAGTAAAAACCATCTTGAATTAATAAGAAACATTAGCGAGGGTTTAGTCATATTGAAATTTCTTATTTCAATATGAAAAAATATTAATTTACAGTATTCATTTATTAAACTCATTAGTTTTTAGGTATCTCAACATACATTTTCTATTCTATAGAATATTATTGAATTAATGCGACGCATTCTTATTTTTAAGCAGCATAATTTCCTTGAGTGTACATCATGTGAATTTATGCTTAATATATTTTCATGATGTAGATATGTAAAAGTGATTGTTAAGATCTAATAAATACTTGAGCATTGATAAGAAATTTGAAATTTGAATTTGAATTTTTTCATTTGCATTTACTTAAAAGTTTGTGAGGATTTTCTCTTTTAAATAAAACGGAATTCCTGAAGATACACACTCTAAAGTAATAGTAACCATAATAGAAATATTTCCTATATTTAATTTAAATCTGCTTAAAGTTGATGCAGCCGATATAGTAAATTTTATTTTTTTAAATAAAACTGATTCAGCATCTCCAGCTTTGGTGATGACATTTTTTTTGTTAGCCAGTTTGCTTGGTTTTACTTTATTTTTTTATTTTTTTGATAAACATTTAAAATCAAAGGGGAGTTTTATAATGAAATTGTTATTTTCATAATTGATGAAAACAAACGCTACTTTTTTCCAATGAAATCATTTGAATTACTTTTGAATTTTAGTCCTCTATAAAATTTATGTTTATTTTCCATATTGCTTAATTTATAAAACTTTAAAAATGTGTCCTTTGGTGGTTATATATTCTATTATACGATTATGAATAAGAATGCAGTAAGCTGATGTCTTTGCTTACCGTTTCAAATTAAAATTTTATTCAATTGATCCCCTATTAAATAAAAGGAGCTTTTTTCTTAAACTCTGATCCAGTTAGAAGCACTGGGGATTCTTTCATATATGTAACAGCTTTTTTGGAATTTTAGATATGTACATATAATATAGAATTGAATAACATTTGTTTTTGATTCTTATGTTAAGAATAATAAACAAACTAATTTTCTTCTTGAATAGCGATCAACAGAAAACAAAGTCGTTTTCTAAGAATTTAGATATACTTTCTTGACGGTTCCTGTAGTATTCAGGAACAGGAATTAATTAATTATGGATAATCAAATTTAAAACTTTAATTGTCCAAATTTTGTTGCTTGATACTGATACTAAGTTTACATAAGTGTGATATATATATATATATATATATATATATATATATATATATATATATATATTATGAAGGCTGATCGCCTTTAGCTTTTATATGATGTTCTAGAAGATACGATTTTTGCTCATTAAAGTTCAGTTTATTGTATTCATATTTTTGGTATCTTTAATTTAATTGTGCTTTGTGTGTCTGTTAGCAGACTGTAAGTATAAGTTAGTCAGTCCCTTTTTATTTTTATTTATTTTTCTTTTTTTTAAGTATACATATACATATATTTTAAAAGTATACATATAGATAAATATATGTATGTATGTAGAAATTAGTTCATATACAAGGAAATACATGTTTAATAATTAACTATTCTAGAAAATCGATCACAAATAACTCAGTTACTCATTCTTCTATCGATAGTGACGCGAGAGTCCGAGATGTAGTGGTGTTTCAATCAAAAATCTATACTATTAGAATTTACGAATTCACTCTGTGGATGTTTTTCCACAGTAGATACATATGTACATATGTATTTCATTTCCAAAAATTGTATGACGTGAGGAATTTTTTTAATTATGCATGCCTCGACATGCTTTAATTTCTTCTGTAAATTTATTTCATACTCATGCAGATACAGATATAAAGTAATATCTGTTTACATTACAATTTATAATTTATGCATGCTTCAGCATGATTCTTGTTGGAGTCCATATGTATTCACTAAATTTGTTTGATATTTATTTATACACATCTATATTCTTAAAGATTGGATACCAAAGTCCAATTTCTTTAGTTGTTTTTTTTTCTTTACTTTATTTATATGTTTTAAAGATATGATAGCTATAAAAATGAACAAAATAAATATATTTTATAATAGGCCCCTATTCGTATTTTAAATTTTTTGTTTAGAGCTTTCAAAATGGAAAATGTACATCTTTTACTATAAAACTGATAATATGATGTGTTGCTGAACATTACACTGTGTTTTACTTCATTTTGAATGCTTAAGTTTTCACAGTTTAACAGTTTTTTCTCATTTGTTGAGTTAACTTTAATCGCAAACATTTTAATGGTGAGATAAACTTTTCTATTTTATACACTAAGTAAGCCTTTATATATCAATCCACTTATATGAACCATTAATGGTAATTTCTTTTTACATAATTTCTTTTAATAATCTATTAAATCATTCTACTAATGGTGGATGGTTTCATATTGAGTAATGTTAAATCCTATATTTGTGAATGAATTTTCCAAAGTGTTCATTAAAAAATTCTTTACTATCATCTTCTGTTAATTTTTTGGTATTCGTACCAGTTCAAAAAAAAATTTGGTTTTTTAGAGTGCACCTTTTACTTTTAGCGATACTGACCATATAAACTTTGAGAATGTGCCAATTACAGCCTGCAACAATCAATAGTTTATATTTTCTGTAGTATAGTCCCCAATTTCAACTAAATCAGCTTCCCAAATATCATCTATTTCTTTCATTGTATTTCTACAATATACAATCAATTTTAGAGATTGCTTATGGAGTTGGTTTACTAAATTTCTTTTTAAAGACATTGAGCTGTTTTTCAGATTTTTTGGAGTGTTGTTGCCTACTTGATGCCCTTTCAGCTATTTATACTAACATCTAGTTAATTTTAAAACCTTTTCATTGTCAATTCAATTCAATTTGACTTTCAAAACATGATTTCATTTTTAGAATGTCTTTTTCAATTTTATAACTCTCTTCTATCTCTAATTTTATTTCACTTTGTAGTACATCAATTTGCATTTAAACATTCTAGAATATTAATACCCTAAGCCATATTATTAAATTGTCATTTAGTTTTTCGATTTCAGTAGAGTATTTATCATTTTTGCATGTACTTACGGATATAAAAAAATTTTGGCTGGGTCCCAATTTAGGCATGATAGCACGCGTACATTTTTATTTGGTAGTACGCTCAGAAGCAGCAAGCGGCCCGGCCAAAGAAATATAATGTGCTAGGATATTTTGCTGGCCAGTTATATCACAAGCGCACATGTGCAGCCCATCGTGATGTTATACTCACTTGTGTAGGCATTTGCAGATCAAAAAAAGTTGGCGGGGCCATATTTTAGGCACGAAGAAGCCTCCACCAACATTATCTTGTAATACTTGGCCAAATTGTTGCATGCGTCGTATAACGCCCGTGTGCTGAACATATTGTGAGTCTCGATGAGCTTTACGAAATTATTTTCGTTGAGCTGGTGCCGACTTTCTAGTGTTGTTCCAACAAGCTTCAACAACATGCACAACTTGAACAATTGTTTCACCTTCCGAAGTGTACAAAAACACTTTCTTTAGACGAGTCTTCATCATAGGTAGTAACTTTGTACCTACATATGTCCAAATGTTCCAAATGGCGGGAAGGTATCACAATGACCTTAAAGATTTTTTTGCAAGCACTTTGTAAATACTTAAATATCTCACATTATTTGGGCCACAATTTACAGTCAGTAGTTGAAGAATACCACTGGCTTTCAATTACACACTTTAATATGTTGAAAACACATTTTTTTCAAATATTCAATTTTAACTTAAAATTTTTCACTTTTCAACAATTTTTGTGAATTTTATTTTCTAGTTTCTTATGTACATATGTATGTTTGCGAATGCAATATATTTGCATAGATATATATAACAAAAACAAAAAAAAACCGTAATAAAAAAACAAACAAACAAACAAAAGTGCCCTTGAGGAATACTCTATATGAGTACCTCAAAAACAAATAAATGTGAAGTGAGTTATAACGGCAGAAATGCTTATTTTACTGTGAGTTCTGATGCTCATAATGATAACAATAAAAATAAAAAACCTGATGACAGACTTACTGTGAGTTCGGAAGCTCTTAATAAAAATAAAAAATCTGATAATACACTTTTTCTAACAACAAATCCACTTTTTTCGACAGCGATCAACTTCGCTTTGTCCAATGCCTACTAGTGATTCTTTAACATTACAGTTGCCTAGTACTTCGTCAGTTAAGCCATTGAAATCATTCGCTTCGGGCTGTTCATCACCTAACCAAGTTATCACTACAGATAACAGTAGCTCAAAACCAAAGGTACAAGTCGGAATGGACAGATATATAACCGTGGTAAAGCGTGGGCGAAGCCTGAATTCTTCTAAAATTTCATCTGTTCTAGGGCTAACAGCGCATCATCCATGAATCGCCAAATCGTTTTTCATTATTGCAAGACGATAACGACAAGACCGCTTCATCATTTCAGAAGTCTTTTAAGCCACCACCAATATATGTGAGGGAAAAAAATTCTAACGCGCTTCTAAAAAAACTACTGTCGACCATTGGTGAAAATACTTTTCACATAATTCCAATTAAAAGAGGTAATATTGATGAAACTAAAATCCTAATACACGATGAAAACAATTTTCGAAAAATTGTAAATGATTTTGAAAAAAATAAAACAAACTTTTACACATACCAACTTAAGAATGCTAAAGGCCTACAGATAGTACTAAAGGGCATAGATTCATATGTTGAGCCCGAAGAAGTAAAATGTGCACTTCTAGACCAAGGATTTAAGGTAAAAAACTTTACTAATATAATTAACAGAGAAAAGGTCGCCCAACCCCTATTTCGCATTGAACTGGAGCCGAATGACATACAATTGAAAAAAAATGAAACCCATCCAATTTATAGCGTAAAGTTTCTGTTACACCGAAAAATCACAGTTGAAGAGCCACGTAAGCGTTCAGGTCCTGTACAGTGCCATAATTGCCAAGAATATGGCCATACAAAAACTTACTGCAATTTACCTACAGTTTGTGTTATCTGCGGTGAATTGCATGGTACTGCTAGCTGCACTAAGCCAAAAGAACAAGCAGAAAAAAAATGTAGTAATTGTGGAGGTAATCACACCGCTAACTATAGAGGATGCCCTGTATATTCTTTTTTTAAACAGACTATGAGTCAAAAACCTAAGTTAGCTCCAGCCCAACCATTAAACGCTTAATCCGCCTCTTTTGTCCAAGTAAATCAACCAGTTACTTCACGTGTATCGTATGCCGATGTTGCTAAGGCTAGTTCTAGTCCCTCACAAAATGTTTCACCGCAAAATAATTCAGCGAATACAAACTCAGGCTTTAACTTTAGTCGCCTTGAAGCTACTATTGAGAATCTGGTGCTAACTATAAACAACTTTACAACAAATATGACTAGCATGATGCAAAAAATGCTGCGAATGCAGAATACACTGCTTCAAGCATTAGTTAACAAACCATGAACATGTTAAAAATATGTTTCTGGAACGCAAACGGCATTCGCCAGCATAAAAACGAACTTGAGCACTTCCTCATGGAAAAAAATATTGATATAATGTTGGTCTCTGAGACTCATTTGACTTCAAGGAGCTTATTTAAAATAAATGGGTACACTCTATATGATTCAAAGAACCCGAGGGGGAGAGCATGCGGTGGGTCAGCAATTCTAATTAAGTCAAGACTCAAACACTATGTCCTTGATAACATTTGTGAAGAACATCTACAAGCAACAAATATTTGTGTCGAAAATTTTGTTACAAATTTCGTGATATCATCAATTTACTCCCCTCCCAGATTCGCAATTACTGAGGATCAATTCGAGGAATTCTACAAATCTCTTGGCCCTTGTTTTGTAGCAGCTGGGGACTACAATGCAAAACATACGTTCTGGGGTTCGCGTCTTATTACACCTAGAGGTCGGGCATTGTTCAGCACAATTTCAAAAATGGGCTTGGACGTCATTTCAAGTGGGGAGCCCACTTACTGGCCTACGGACATAAAAAAAATTACGGATGTTATAGATTTTGGCATCATGAAATATATCGCTAGGGAATTAATTTATGTTGAAGCTTCTGTAGATCTGTCCTCCGATCACTCTCCCACGATTGTTACAATTTTTAGCCCACTAAGAAGTGACTTCCCTGTCCCATATGTAAAGATGATCAACCGTGTTAATTGGCTGGGGTTCCAAAAATACCTCAGTAGCCATTGTACGGAATATATTAACATAAGAACACCAGGTGATATTGAATCTAACATTGAAAATCTTAACGAAAATATTAAACAGGCTGCTGAACATGCCACTACTTCCCATCCGCAGACTGGGTTTAATAGAATTTATTCTACAGACATTGAACGTCTTTTACGTGAAAAAAGGACAGCTAGAAGGGAATGGGAATAGCACAGATCACCCCAAAATAAATCTAGATTTAAAGAGTGCACTAGACGACTCCAAGAGCTGCTGGCATATGAAAAAACTGTATTTCTTAAAAATTATCTGGAAAATCTTGATGCCACACCTGCATCTAATTACTCCTTGTGGCGAGCTGCTAGAAAGCTTAAAACACCCGTTGAATATAGACCACCTCTGCGCACTTCTACCGGAGGTTGGGCCAGAAGCGATACTGAAAAAGGTAACATATCTGTTGAGCATTTAAAATCCGTATTTACCCCAAACACATGTACTGGTGTTGTTGATATACCAAGTGTAGTTGCGCTACCCCCTCGACCCATAAAATTTAAGACGCGTGATGTTCAGGAACTAATTGCTGAACTCAACCCGAAGAAAGCTCGAGGTATTGATGGAATAAGTAACAATATGCTGATAAACTTGAACCATATTGCAATTAGAATCCTGTTATTTATTTTTAACGCCATTTTACGACTGGAGTATTATCCACAAAGCTGGAAGCTTGCGAAGGTCAAAATGATTCCAAAGCCGGGCAAAGACCTTACCAAGGCTGAGTCATACAAGCCAATAAGTCTGCTATCAACAATGTCAAAACTCTTCGAAAAGCTGCTCATGACAAAATTGTCCCCAATTTTAACTGATAGTGGGTGTATCCCAGACCATCAATTTGGTTTTAGAAGACAGCATAGCACCATTGAAGAAACTCATAGATTGGTGAAATTTATAAGAAGGACTTTTGAAGAAAAAATGTATTGTTCTGCCCTGTTTATTGACGTTTCTCAGGCCTTTGATAAAGTGTGGCATGAAGGCCTTATTTTAAAATTAAAATCATATTTACCAATAAATTTTCTGAATTTATTAGAAAGCTACATAACTACCCGAAAGTTTACGATTGTGGAAGGAGAATTCATGAGTCTGCCCCAATCTATATCATCCGGTGTGCCACAGGGGAGCATACTGGTGCCAGTTTTGTATTTGAATTATACTTGTGATATCCCTGTGAGCAGCAATATCCATACATCTACGTTTGCCGATGATACAGCCTGCCTTAGTATGCACAAAAACCCGCACGAGGCTTCCCGATATCTTCAAGAACATATTACACAGTGTGTCCATACAACGTTTACCCTAAGAAGAGATACTTGTTCCTCCATTCGAATCAACAATCAAAATATTCCTCAACATTCCCAAGTGCAATACCTTGGTATACACCTTGATCGAAGACTTACATGGAAACATCATATTGACTTTAAGCTAACTCAGATGAAACTTAAGTTATCTCAAATTCATTGGTTGACTGGCAGAAATTCAATACTTAGTCCGGACTGCAAACTTTTAATATACAAGTCGCTTTTGAAGCCAATATGGTGTTACGGTATCCAGTTATGGCGCACTGCTTCAGCTTGCAATGTAGAGAGAATTCAACGAAGACAAAACAAAATTTTAAGGTTAATAACATCTGCTCCATGGTACATTAAGAATTCAAATTTGCATCGTGATTTAAAAATGCCACTAGTGACTCAAGAAATTTCAAGATACGCAGGCAAATACTACACAAAACTCGAGTCACATCCTAATCAGCTTGCTCGTAATATTTTGAACTTTACTGGACACATCCGCCTAAAAAAGAGGCACACAAGGGCTATTTTACTCAACACTCTAGATGGGAATGCTTGAAAATACATTCAATTTTTATTTTCAGGGAACCTTTACCCAAAGTTTCTTAGAACAACTAGAGTAAACAAAAAACTCATAATGTAAACAAAAAAACACAAATTTCCAAGAATTTAACAATTTCAGCCACAATTTAACAATGTCAGCAACAGTTTAACAATTTCAGCCCACAATTTAACAATTTCAGCCACAATTTGACAATTTCAGCGAATAATTTAGCAATTTTAATTGTCGCCGAATAAATATTCCCCTACTACTGGCCTATACATGGAATTAAATATCATAAGCAACAGCAATGAAAACTTTGTTACAAAGTGTCAGTTAGATACAGGTGCAACCTTCAACATTATCATTAACCAAAATAGAAAAAACGCCACATGTAACCAAAACAAAAACACAACTTAGGACAGTAGAGTAGATAGGTAATGGGGACGGGCGACATGTTTTGGGAATTAAAAACCGGGAAAAACATGTCGTCCACCCCCATTAATACAATAACAATGGCAACCCTGTTGCAAATGGGGGGATTTTGGGGATTTTCATGCCGAGATTTTATGTCTGTGTGTGGTTGTGTGTGTGTGGTTGTGTGTGTGTGGTTGTGCGTGTATGGTTGTGTGTGTGTGTGTACACTTGTGTGTACAGCTTATGTTATTATTGTAAGGAAACGTTGTGCTTACAGTTCATGGATGTATGTATATGTGGGTGTTTGTATGTGTGTGTGTGTGCATATGTGTGTGTGTGCTTATGTATTTAATTGTGTGTCTGCCGGTGTCGGATACTTTTGTTGTAGTGGTAGACAAATATTATACCCCTGTAGGAAATATAGATTTTGAAAAATGTATTGACTCGCTTTCGACTTGTCACCAGTACTACTCTAGAATTATCACCCATACAATACTTTGTGCTATAGACATCTATCATGTATCATTGAAACCCTACAAATAACACTGAAACAATTAAGTAGGTATTGACTACGAAGTTCTTATGAGACATGGAGACATACCAACCAAACAGTCCAGTAATTTGTGTACATACAAATGCATATATGTATATAGACAAGTTGTTGACAATTCCACCACAAATATGCCATATTTGTTTTCTATATTTCTTTTATAATGAGGGATAGAACAAACTTATTATTATTAGACAAAAGTTGAAGTCTGCTTTTGAGAAATTTTTTATACCCTTTACCAAAAAATGGTAAAAGGGTATATATAGGTTTGTCATTCCGTTTGTAATTTCAAGACTATTAATAATAGACACATAAAGTATATATATTCTGGATCCTTATGCATAGGGAAGACGAACAAGCGATGTCCGTCTGTCCGTCTGTCCGTCTGTCCGTCTGTCCGTCTGTCTGTACGTGAAATCGGTTTTCCCAAGCTCCCAGAAGAGCTAGAGACTTCGTTCTTGGACTGGTGTTTCAGAAATTTTGCTATTGAAAATCAGCAAAATCGAGCAGACGGTTTCAGAGCTGGAAAACTCAAACTCAATTTACCCATAGAAAATAACTACCGAAAACAAGTTTTTATTACTTTTTTATTAAATTAACTTATTTTATACTTCGGTATGAATAAAATTGGTATTTATAATTAAAAAAAAAATTAATAATTTAAAAAATTAAAAAAACGTTTCCAGGGTTGGAAAACTTTAACTTTTTTCATAATAATTAAACATATTTCATGTTTTAGGAAGAAGGCTATTTTCTCAGGAACGGTAAGAGCTACGGGTCTGAAATTTGGACAAAGTATGTAGAACTTTGATCGCTACAACAACAAATATATGAGAATTAAAACTTAAAGGGTGTTCCAAAACGAGCAACGAAAAATGTTAAAATCCATCTAATATACATACAATTGTATGTACCAATGTACATATGTATATTGACACTTGAAATTTGTAAAATTAGTGTATTTTTATATAGGCTACAACAATTAACACTAAAATTAAAAAAATTTAAAATAAAGGGTGGTCCATCAGTTAATGCAATTTTGACTATGTAATTTTGACAAATTGCTATATCTTGGAAACCGTAAGAGTTAAACTCTTGAAATTTACAAAAACGGTCTAACTAAAAAATCCGAAAATTATAAAATCGCCAAAAATTTAAAAAAATCGCCAAAACCAAAAAAATCGCCAAAATGAAAAAACGCTAAAATTAAAAAAACGCCAAAAACCGAAAAAAGTCGCCAAAACGAGAAAAACGTGTCAAAACTAAAAATAAATTTCCACAATGACACAAAAACGCTAAAATGCTATTGAAAATCAGCAAAATCGGACAGACGGTTTCAGAGCTGGAAAACTCAAACTCTATTTTCCCATAGAAAATAACTACCGAAAACAAGTTTTTATTACTTTTTTATTAAATTATCTTATTTTATACTTCGGTATGACTAAAATTGCTATTTATAATTAAAAAAAGTTTTAAAAATTTAACAAATTAAAAAAACATTTCCAGGGTTGGAAAGCTTTAACTTTTTTCCTAATAATTAAACATATTTGATGTTTTAGGAAGAAGGCTATTTTCTCAGGAACGGTAAAAGCTACGGGTCTGAAATTTGGACAGTATATGTAGAACTTTGGTCGCTACAACAAAAAATATATAAAACCTAAAAATTAAAGGGTGTTCCAAAATGAGTGACGAAAACTTTTAAAATCCTATGTAATATACATACAATTGTATGTATGTGTACATATGTATATTGACACTTGAAATTTGTAAAATTAGTGTATTTTTGTATAGATTACATCAATTAACACAAAAATTAAAAAAATTTATATTAAAGGGTGGTCCATCAGTTAATGCAATTTTGACTATGTAATTTTGAAAAATTGCTATATCTTGGAAACCGTAAGAGTTAAACTCTTGAAATTTAAAAAAAACGGTCAAACTAAAAAATCCGAAAATTGTAAAATCGCCAAAAATTTTCAAAAATCGCCAAAACGAAAAAAAAATCGCCAAAATTAAAAAAAACGCTAAAATTAAAAAAAAACGTCAAAAACCGAAAAAAATCTATAAAACAAAATAAAATGCTTATGTGAACAAAAATCGCCAAAATTAAAAAAATATCGCCTAAATGAAAAAAAATCGCCAAAACGAAAATAAATCGCCAAAGTTAAAAAAAAAAAACGCCAAAAACCAAAAAAAAATGCCAAATCAAAAAAAATTGCATATATGAAAAAAATCGGCAAAAATTCAAAAAATCGCTTATATGAAAAAAATCGGCAAAATCAAAAAAATCGCCAGAACGAAAAAAAATCGCCAAAATTAAAAAAGCGCCAAAAACCGAAAAAAATCGCCAAACAGAAAAAAAAGTTCAAAACAAAAAAACAAAATCCCCACAATGACAAGAATCCGCAAAAATCGCCAAAAAAATGCTTATATGAACAAAAATCGTCAAAAATTAAAAAAAATCGCCTAAATGCAAAAAAAATCACCAAAATCATAAAAATCGCCATATCGAAAATAAATCGCCAAAAATAAAAAAACGCCAAAAAGCGAAAAAAATCGCCGAAACAAAAAAAAAATTGCCTATATGAAAAAAATCGGCAAAAAATAAAAAAATCGCTTAAATAAAAAAAAGTCAAAATCAAAAAAATCGCCAGAACAAAAAAAAATCGCCAAAATTAAAACGCGCCAAAAACCGAAAAAATCGCCAAAACGAGAAAAAACTGTCAAAACTAAAAAATTGCCAAAAAGAAATAAAAAACGCCAAAAAACGAAAAAATCACAAAAAAAAAACAAATAGCCTATATGAAAAAAATCGCAAAAAATAAAAAAATCGCCTAAATGAAAAAAAATTTTCAAAATCCAAAAAATTGCCAGAAAGAAAAAAAATCGCCAAAATAAAAAAAACGACAAAATTCGAAAAAACGCTAAAACGAGAAAAAAGTGTCAAAACTAAAAAAACAAAAAAAAATTAAATATATAAAAAATAAAAAAATCGCGTAAATAAAAAAAAATCGTCAAAATGAAAAAAATCGCGGGAACGAAAAAATCGCCAAATTAAAAAAACGCAAAAAACCGAAAAAAATCGCCAAAAACAAAAAAAAATTGCCTATATAAAAAAAAATCGCCAAAATTTAAAAAGCACCAAATTAAACATAATGCCAAAAACCTAAAAATTGCACTAGAAAAAAAGTATGAATTTTTTTACAAAATGAATATGTACCCACATATCTCTGTGCTTATGTATGTATCTCTATACTACATAAACGCACTTTGGTAAAGGGTATATAAGATTCGGCACAGCCGAATATAGCACTCTTACTTGTTTATATTACAGATTTTGTTTGTTTAACTATGTATGTATATCTGCCTGCTTTGACTGAACGATAAGCCGTCCACCCAGAGAAAACCCATGTTGAATTAATAAAAAACATTAACGAAGTTTTAGTCATATTAAAATTTATTATTTCAATATGAAAAAATATTAATTTACAGTATTAATTTATTAAACTCATTGGTTTTTAGGTATCTCAATATACATTTTCTATTATATTGAAAATGATTGAATTAATGAGACGCATTCTTATTTTTAAGCAGAATAATTTCCCTGAGTGTATGATCATGCAAATTAATGCTTCATATATTTTCATAATGTAGATATGTAAGTGTGATTGTCAAGATCTAATAAATACTGGAGCATTGATAAGAAATCTGATATGTATTCATACTTATCTACAAATTGATTTTATGTTTGCATGTATGTATACATACAAATAAGTTTTAAGCTCAATCTTTGAATACATATTTTTTTCGTCATGTCATGTCTTTTGTTCTTGTTGCTGATGTTGTATATAGATGTGAAATATTTTCAAATTTTTTTTATATTTGAAATTAAAAATCCTTGTTTTAAGTTTTATCTGCATTTACTTAAAAGTTTGTGAAGATTTTCTATTTCAAGTAAAACTGAACTCCCGAAGATACATAATTAAACATAAATTTGGACAAAGTATGTAGAACTTTGATCGCTACAACAACAAATATATGAGAATTAAAACTTAAAGGGTGTTCCAAAACGAGCAACGAAAAATGTTAAAATCCATCTAATATACATACAATTGTATGTACCAATGTACATATGTATATTGACACTTGAAATTTGTAAAATTAGTGTATTTTTATATAGGCTACAACAATTAACACTAAAATTAAAAAAATTTAAAATAAAGGGTGGTCCATCAGTTAATGCAATTTTGACTATGTAATTTTGACAAATTGCTATATCTTGGAAACCGTAAGAGTTAAACTCTTGAAATTTACAAAAACGGTCTAACTAAAAAATCCGAAAATTATAAAATCGCCAAAAATTTAAAAAAATCGCCAAAACCAAAAAAATCGCCAAAATGAAAAAACGCTAAAATTAAAAAAACGCCAAAAACCGAAAAAAGTCGCCAAAACGAGAAAAACGTGTCAAAACTAAAAATAAATTTCCACAATGACACAAAAACGCTAAAATGCTATTGAAAATCAGCAAAATCGGACAGACGGTTTCAGAGCTGGAAAACTCAAACTCTATTTTCCCATAGAAAATAACTACCGAAAACAAGTTTTTATTACTTTTTTATTAAATTATCTTATTTTATACTTCGGTATGACTAAAATTGCTATTTATAATTAAAAAAAGTTTTAAAAATTTAACAAATTAAAAAAACATTTCCAGGGTTGGAAAGCTTTAACTTTTTTCCTAATAATTAAACATATTTGATGTTTTAGGAAGAAGGCTATTTTCTCAGGAACGGTAAAAGCTACGGGTCTGAAATTTGGACAGTATATGTAGAACTTTGGTCGCTACAACAAAAAATATATAAAACCTAAAAATTAAAGGGTGTTCCAAAATGAGTGACGAAAACTTTTAAAATCCTATGTAATATACATACAATTGTATGTATGTGTACATATGTATATTGACACTTGAAATTTGTAAAATTAGTGTATTTTTGTATAGATTACATCAATTAACACAAAAATTAAAAAAATTTATATTAAAGGGTGGTCCATCAGTTAATGCAATTTTGACTATGTAATTTTGAAAAATTGCTATATCTTGGAAACCGTAAGAGTTAAACTCTTGAAATTTAAAAAAAACGGTCAAACTAAAAAATCCGAAAATTGTAAAATCGCCAAAAATTTTCAAAAATCGCCAAAACGAAAAAAAAATCGCCAAAATTAAAAAAAAAGCTAAAATTAAAAAAAAACGTCAAAAACCGAAAAAAATCTATAAAACAAAATAAAATGCTTATGTGAACAAAAATCGCCAAAATTAAAAAAATATCGCCTAAATGAAAAAAAATCGCCAAAACGAAAATAAATCGCCAAAGTTAAAAAAAAAAAACGCCAAAAACCAAAAAAAATTGCCAAATCAAAAAAAATTGCATATATGAAAAAAATCGGCAAAAATTCAAAAAATCGCTTATATGAAAAAAATCGGCAAAATCAAAAAAATCGCCAGAACGAAAAAAAAATCGCCAAAATTAAAAAAGCGCCAAAAACCGAAAAAAATCGCCAAACAGAAAAAAAAGTTCAAAACAAAAAAACAAAATCCCCACAATGACAAGAATCCGCAAAAATCGCCAAAAAAATGCTTATATGAACAAAAATCGTCAAAAATTAAAAAAAATCGCCTAAATGCAAAAAAAATCACCAAAATCATAAAAATCGCCATATCGAAAATAAATCGCCAAAAATAAAAAAACGCCAAAAAGCGAAAAAAATCGCCGAAACAAAAAAAAAATTGCCTATATGAAAAAAATCGGCAAAAAATAAAAAAATCGCTTAAATAAAAAAAAGTCAAAATCAAAAAAATCGCCAGAACAAAAAAAAATCGCCAAAATTAAAACGCGCCAAAAACCGAAAAAATCGCCAAAACGAGAAAAAACTGTCAAAACTAAAAAATTGCCAAAAAGAAATAAAAAACGCCAAAAAACGAAAAAATCACAAAAAAAAAACAAATAGCCTATATGAAAAAAATCGCAAAAAATAAAAAAATCGCCTAAATGAAAAAAAATTTTCAAAATCCAAAAAATTGCCAGAAAGAAAAAAAATCGCCAAAATAAAAAAAACGACAAAATTCGAAAAAACGCTAAAACGAGAAAAAAGTGTCAAAACTAAAAAAACAAAAAAAAATTATATATAAAAAATAAAAAAATCGCCTAAATAAAAAAAATCGTCAAAATGAAAAAAATCGCGGGAACGAAAAAATCGCCAAATTAAAAAAACGCAAAAAACCGAAAAAAATCGCCAAAAACAAAAAAAAATTGCCTATATAAAAAAAATCGCCAAAATTTAAAAAGCACCAAATTAAACATAATGCCAAAAACCTAAAAATTGCACTAGAAAAAAAGTATGAATTTTTTTACAAAATGAATATGTACCCACATATCTCTGTGCTTATGTATGTATCTCTATACTACATAAACGCACTTTGGTAAAGGGTATATAAGATTCGGCACAGCCGAATATAGCACTCTTACTTGTTTATATTACAGATTTTGTTTGTTTAACTATGTATGTATATCTGCCTGCTTTGACTGAACGATAAGCCGTCCACCCAGAGAAAACCCATGTTGAATTAATAAAAAACATTAACGAAGTTTTAGTCATATTAAAATTTATTATTTCAATATGAAAAAATATTAATTTACAGTATTAATTTATTAAACTCATTGGTTTTTAGGTATCTCAATATACATTTTCTATTATATTGAAAATGATTGAATTAATGAGACGCATTCTTATTTTTAAGCAGAATAATTTCCCTGAGTGTATGATCATGCAAATTAATGCTTCATATATTTTCATAATGTAGATATGTAAGTGTGATTGTCAAGATCTAATAAATACTGGAGCATTGATAAGAAATCTGATATGTATTCATACTTATCTACAAATTGATTTTATGTTTGCATGTATGTATACATACAAATAAGTTTTAAGCTCAATCTTTGAATACATATTTTTTTCGTCATGTCATGTCTTTTGTTCTTGTTGCTGATGTTGTATATAGATGTGAAATATTTTCAAATTTTTTTTATATTTGAAATTAAAAATCCTTGTTTTAAGTTTTATCTGCATTTACTTAAAAGTTTGTGAAGATTTTCTATTTCAAGTAAAACTGAACTCCCGAAGATACATAATTAAACATAATTAAACATTAATTATATTTAATTTACATTTTTTTAAAGTTGATGCAACGTTAGTTAGTCAACGTTAGAAATTTTTAGGGGGTATACATATCATTGCCTTTTAAAAATGTATAAACATTTTTACTTTTTTAAAAGGGAGTTTTATAATGAAATTATTATTTTCATTATTGATAAAAACTATCCCACTTCTTTTGCGATGAAATCGTTTGTTTATGTTTATTTTCCATATTGCTTCATTTATAAGACTTTTAGAATTTGTCCTTTGATATGTACATATATAATTTATTATACGATCATGAATAAGAATGAAGTAAGCTGATGTCTTTGCTTGCTGTTTCAAATTAAATTTTATTTATCTTAAACTCTGATGTACTTAGAAACACTTGAGATTCAGTCTTTGTTGGAATCTTAGATACATATAATATAGAATTTTGTTCATTCTAAATTTTTATATTTAGATCATCGTATGGATATGAGACCTCATTTAAAAGTACTTTTAAATTAGTTAAATCATAATGAACAAACTAATTTTCTTCTTGAAAGCGTTCAACAGAAAACAAAGCCGTTTTCTAAGAATTTAGATCTACCCTCTCTCTCCTGTATACTACAGAAACCACGTATACTACAGAAATTAATTAATTATGGAAAATTAAGTTTTAAAAATTTAATTGTCCAAATTGTGTTGCTTGATACTGATACTAAGTTTACATTAATACAATATATATTTATTTTATGAAGGCTGATCGCCTTTGGCTTTTATTTGATGTTCTAGAAGATACGATTTTTTCTCATTTTATTAAAGTTCAGCTTGTTGTTTTCATATTTTTGAGATCTTTAATTTAATTGTGCTTTATGTGTCTGTTAGCACACTTACGTATACGTTAGTCAGTCACTCTTTACTTTTATTTATTTTTCCTTCTAATGTGTAACAACATTAAGATTTACTTCTTCAAATAGAGAACATTTACATATATATTTTTTAAAAGTATACATATAGATAAATATATGTATGTATGTATGTAGAAATTAGTTCATATACAAGGAAATACATGTTAATAATCAACTATTCTAGAAAATCGATCTCAAATAACTCAGTTACTTCCATCAACAAGCAATTCACCATAAGTATTTGCATAAAGTGTCAGAAACATTGGAATATCTATGTATGTATGTTTGAGAGAATTTTACAACATGAGGTTTACTGGTTGACCTCTTAAAGTATTTCTTTTTAAAGTAAGCTGGATTGTATCGCATGCAGATGTAATGATTTTTCACTTAAAAAAGGTCCTCATCACCATCAAGCATACCCTATACAACACATTCATGAGTTGTATTGATCCAGATACAATTGCTGTCGAATTCATTATTAAAAAAGAGTTTTTCATCATCATCTAACAGCTTTATTCATATTTTTTTCTTAGCATACATGCCTCAGCATGCTTCTATCGATAGTGACGCGAGAGTCCGAGATGTAGTGGTGTTTCAAAAATCTATACTATAAGATTTTACGAATTCACTTTTTTGAATTTTTTGCACAGTAGATACATATATATATATATATATATATATATATATATATATATATATATATATATATGTATATATATATAGGTATTTCATTTGCAAACATTTTATGACGTGAATAATTTTTTTAATTATTCATGCCTCGATTGCATTTTATAATTTATGCATGCTTCAGCATGATTCTTGTTGAATTCCATATTTATTCACTAAATTTGTTTGATACTCATTTATACAGATCTACATTCTTAAAGAATGGATACCAAAGTCCAATTTCTTTAGTTTATTTATATTTTCTAAAGATCTGATAGCTAAAGAAATGAACAAAGTAAAGATCTTTTATAATAGTCCTATATTCGTATTTTAAAATTTAGAGCTTTCAAAATGGAAAATGTGTGTACATATTTTACTATAAAAACTGATAATATGATGTGTTGCTGAATATTACACTGTGTTTTAATACATTTTGACTGCTTAAGTTTTCTCAATATTTCATACCTACCAACAAGTTTAGAGAATTACAATACATTAAGTTAATTATCTTTCCTAAGACCTATCATTCTTAATCAATTATTCAAAAACAAGTCAAACTAGATTTTTCCTTTTTAATTTAATTTTTATATAATTTCAGCATTTTATCATCGTCAAATTACTGTATACTGTATTTAACAGTTTTTTTTCTCATTTGTTGAGTTAACTTTAATCACAAACATTTTAATGGTGAAATGAACTTTTCTATTTTTTACACTACGTAAGTCTTTATATATCAATCCACTTATATGAACCATTAATTGTAAATTCTTTTCACATCAGTTCTTTTAATAATCTATTAAATCATTCTACTATTGATGCTATCATATTGAGTAATGTTAAATCCTATATTTGTAAATGAATTTTGCAGAGTGTTTATTAAAAAATTCTTTACCATTATATGATTTAATTTTTTTTTGGTATTCGTACCAGTTCAAAAAATTTTCCATTACCTTGGCTTTTTAGAGTGCACCTTTTATTTTCAACGATAAACTTTGAGAACGTGACAATTACAGCCTACAACAATCAATAATTTATATTTCCTGTAGTATAGTTTCCAATTTCAACTAAATCAGCTTCCCAAATATCATCTATTTCTTTCATTATATTTTTACAATACACAATCCATTTTAGAGATTGCTTATGGAGTTGGTTTACTAAATTTCTTTTTAAAATTGAGTTGTTTTCAAATTTTTTTTTTAAGTGTGGTGGCCTACTTGATGCCAATCATTTTCATTCTCAATTCATTTAAATTTATATTTCAAAACATGATTTAATTTTTGGAATGGCTTTTTCAATTTAATAACCGTCTTTTACCTCTAATTTTATTTCACGTTCTAGTCCATAATTTTGCATTTAGACATTCTAGAATATTAATGACCTAAGTCATATTATTAAATTTTCCTTTAGTTTGTCGATTTCCGTTTCCAGAAACAATTTTCTGATAACATCGTTCTCCATCAGTGAACGATGATGATTCTGAATGTATACATTAGTAGTATTTAAAATCTTTTTATAGATTTCGAGTTAAAATTTATCATGATTTTTTGGATATTTTATAAAACATTAGATAAAATAGCCCTGGTGCAGTGGTGCCAGAAATTTTCAAAGAAAAATCTTCATTCGTCGAAAAAAAAATCTTAAGTTTAGAAAAAAATCTTAATTTTTTTTTAATGTTTATTATTTATAATAAAAAATAATTCATGTTTGTTAGCCATGCATATATATATATATATATATATATGCATATAGCAACATAAAAATTAGAATATAAACATAAAAAACAAAAGTCCAATTCTTAAGCTACGGTCACACTTGGGAAATATTTGCCGAAAAAAGCGTAACCACTATTTTTTCTGTTGGCTTAGTGTGATTTAACTTGGTTTATATATTAGAAAATAAAACTTTTTATGCTGCAAAAAGCTATTTTTATATAATTTTTAATAAATGCGCTTCCATATTTAAAATATATTGGAATTAAAGGAAATAAAATTTTAGTTTATCGTTTGGTTACGCTTTTTTGGACAAATATTTGCCAAGTGTGACCGTGGCTTTATAATAAAATTAGTAATATAAATATATAACTATACATTGTACATTTTTGAGATCAAATATGTATGCTTCTGGCTTTAAACCTACAGGTAAAAAAATTATATCATGACTGATTTTATAAAAGTAGTCAACATTTTATAAATAATTTAAAATAGTTGACAGATTATTAATTATAATACTGTGAGGGTTTCAGATTTTTCAAAATATTGGTATCAATTTTTAAATTATAGCACGAACATTTGTTAACTAGTAAATAATCTTGTGTATATAAAATACCCTCTAATGTGGTGTTGTCTAATCTGTTTCTGTATTTCGTTTTATTTAAGTTTACTTTTGAAAATATCCGTTCAACGTTTGCAGATGAACTAGGGAGACACATTAAATTTAATGCAAATTTTGACAACGTTGGAAACGCTAACTCACTATTTGCTCTACTAATTTTTGAAATTGTGTACCAAAAGTCTTCGACGGTAACGTTTTCTAAATTTGAAAAATATTTATTAAACTCTATGTGGCGGAGCTCTCTAAATTCGTCATCTAAATTTTGAACCTCACTGTCATCAATTAAATTTGAAAAGAGTGTTATTAGACCTGCCAGTGAAGAAACTTTTTTCTTAAAAATGTTTAGCGGGTCAAGATAAGAAAGCTGTTTTAACGCTGCATCGTTAAAGTCAAATCGTTTTGTTATTTGTTTGCAGAACTCAATGTAAAATGCAACACAGTTGCCAATGAATTCATTTATTTCAAGAGTGTTTAATTTTGTATTGGAAATTTTGTTTTTTACAAATATACCAAGGTACACTTCATCGTTTTTTAAAAAAATGTCTTTATTTTCAAAATCGTCACACTTAAAATTCGTACTGACATACATTGGGTTTACAAAGTTATCTAATATTTTGAGGTATAAACGTTCCATTTCATCATACATTTTTTGTATCTGTGAACTTGTACTTTGATAAATTTTGTTGACATTATTTATGACATGAAGAATATACTTTAAAAAGCATAGATATAACTCATTAATATCATTTAATTTGGTTTTTATGACTTTAGCGCTATCTATATGATCCACGTTGGATGCAAATGCAAAAAATATTTTAAGTGGCTCATATAACTCTAGGACTCTAATCACAACAGCTTCCAAAGAGAGCCACCTAGTTTGTGCTGGATGCAACATCTTTTTAGGCTTATATTCTAAAAGCTTAGCAATATTTTGAAATTGAGTGTTTCGTTTAGGGCTGTTAGCTACATAACTATATACCTCACGTACTAAAGACTCAACTTCAGAAGGAAGTTCAAGGCATGCATAAGACGAACAAAGAGCGATTGAATGACAAATACATTTCATTACAAAAAAATGTGGTACTTCATTTTTTAAAAGTCTAGCAACAGAATGATGTCTTCCAGTCATATTTGGGGCACCATCTGCTGCGAAACCTATCATGTTATATTTATAAGGTATGTTATATTGCTGAAAGTAGTTAGTAATGCACATAAACAAGCTGGAAGCATCGCAATTTTCTGTTTCAATTAAGCCAAAGAAAAAATCTTTTACAGAGTAATCAACAGTAACTCGGGCTATCAAGCAAAGCGATTTCTTATTTGCTATATCCGTTGATTCATCTATGCATAAAGAGAATTTCTGCTGCTGTAGTATGCCGCAAACAAAATCAAACTGAGTGCGGCCCAAAACGTTTTTTACGAGACATTTCGTCTTAGTTCTCCCACAAGAAATCTTCGGTGTTATCTTAGAATCAGGTATTGCTTGTTTTAAAAAGAGGGACAAGTGGTCCATACAGGCAAAAGGCAAATTATGTTCAGCTATAAAAGCACTTAACTGATCTTCTAAGTTTTTTACGCACCTTGATTCACTGGTGTTTTTTCGAAATTCATATTCTATTGTCGTATGATGGCTATCAATACAATTTGACTTTTGCTTATGTCTTTTTGTATTTTGGTGTTTTATCAAGTCCGATTTACCGCCGGTTATTTTCAGGCTGACGTTACATATTTTACAATATAATTGAAATTCACCTGACGAATCTTTTATTTTTGTTAGCCACTTGCCAAACACCTCTAACCACGATGCATTTATTTTGCGTTTTGTAGTATTTTCCACCTAAACAAAAAATGTAATATTAAAAAATGTAAGATTAATATCAAAAACTAAATTTAATACATTATCTTCAACCGAAATAACGCTGCTTCTAATTTCATTGGAATTTTTCGTGTTGCCTCCATCTGAAATAAGCATGGAACATTAGATAAGAATTAACAAATATGCATATGTAAATTTAAATTACCTTTTCTCATCAAAAATTTATCCATAAGTAGCTTTGTTAAAATATTTAATTCATTTGTATCGCAAGCGTCTTTTTTACCAATAAAACTTTTTTCACAAAATAATAAGCGCCAAACCACGGCTGCTTATTTAGGTACATATATTTTTTGTACAAAAAATGCTATGTTGCATTTTTATGTATGTATACTTTGTGTATTATCAAGTGGCAAATCTCTACAATACATTGTTCTTTTATTGAGGTAACGTTAAGATGACAGGTAAATACATCTTGCGCCTTGACAATATAAAAATTGTTATATGTTATAATTTTGACTTTGTCACAAAGCATAGAATAAGGGGTAAATCTCAAAAAATCTTTATTTTGGAAAAAAGATCTTCAAATCTTATTTTGACTCAAAAATCTTCAAAATTAAGGTAAAATCTTCATTCTGGCATCACTGCCCTGGTGTTAGAGCCCATATTTGGCCACCAACTTGTATTTTATCTTCATTCAGTTTGAGGTTGCTATCACCAAATTTCCATTCACTATTTAAATCTTTATGTCGACCATATTATTTTGATTTTCAGATGCAGGGTAATTAAAATTTGAAAATTTTTAAATTCTTGGAAATTTGTGAAATTTGATACCTGCGAGGGTGGTTCAATAAGTCCGTCCAAATTTTTTTATTTTTCATAATGCCAACGGAAAATCCTGAAAATGATTTTTCGTAATGTGGACCAGGAAAAAAGTAAAACAAAAAAATTTTTTTTGTAATACCGCCACGAAAAAACGTGAAAAAAAAAATATTTTTCCTAATGCCAGCGGAAAATCATAAAAATGATTTTTCGTAATGTGGACAGAAAAAAAAAATAAAAATTTAGTAATGCCGACGGCAAAAACGTAAAAAAAAATATTTTTGTAATGCCGACGGAAAAAACTTAAGAAAAGAAATAAAAATATTTTTTCTAATGCCAACCGAAAATCCTAAAAATCATTTTTCGTAATGTGGACGTTAAAAACGTAAACAATTTTAATCAGCGCCTCAACCGTTAGTTCACTACTACGGAGCCAAGTCTGAATATTTCTATTTATACTGAAATTATCTATATCAAGCCAAATATGAATATCCGAAGAAGTTAATTTCATTTTTAAAAGAATGAGATATTATAATAAAGCTTAAAGCATTTTAATTATGATATTTGCTGATGTTGCATCTGAAAAGCAGAATAATATACATACATATATGTACGTGTATATTTTTGTATGGGGCACAAGTAGAATGAGTCATCAATTTTAAAATTGGGTGATTTATATAAGGTTTAAAAGATGTTTTTTAAGCTAAATTTCTATTATGAATACAATTTTAGTGAATTTTGCTTAAACAAAATTCGAAATGCTGTTTAATATTTTTATGAATATGGTTGTAAGCGTTTAATAAGAGACAATGCAAATGTAATTATACTGTTTATGCAAGATGAGAAAAAAATTAGGCACGTTTATAGGCATCATGTTGTCTCTAATATGAATTTTGAAAAGTCTTAAGAAGTTTGTAGAGAGTGTTGGAAAGATAAATATGGGATTTTGATTATAAGCAAAGATATCGAATTAAACGAATTTCGTTTTAGAAAAAAAATAAATAAATAAATAAAAATTACTGCTCATAAAAGTTTACCTTTTCGTATTTTATCTGACCCCTAAACTTTATTCATATAAATGTTATAAATGGCTAGCTACTTGTAAACTGATAATTCAATCTGAATCAGATAACCTGATCTGAAAACCAGACCAGCTACCTGATAAGCTGATTTGATATCTGATAAGCCGATCTGAAAACCAGACCAGCTCCTGAAAAACTAATCTAAAAACCAGACCAGCTCCTGAAAAGCTGATCTGAAAATCAGACCAGGTCCTGAAAAGCTGATCTGAAAACCAGACCAGGTCCTAAAAAGCTGATCTGATAAACAGACTAGGTGCTTAAAAGCTGATCTGAAAACCAGACCAGGTCCTGAAAAGCTGATCTGAAAACCAGAGCAGCTCCTGATAAGCTGATACCTGTTATTTACTATTACCAAACATGGATGAAAAAGTTTTAAAGCAGTTGGTGTTGACAAGAAATGTCTTGAAGAAACTGCTTCGTAGTATAAAAACTGGTGAAATAGATACACGTGAACAACTAAGAAATACATTTAAGCTTATAACAGACCAGACCAGGTCCTGAAAAGCTGATCTGAAAACCAGAGCAGCTGCTGATAACCTGATACCTGTTATTTACTATTACCAAACATGGATGAGAAAGTTTTAAAGCAGTTGGTGTTGACAAGAAATGTCTTGAAGAAAATGCTTCGTAGTATAAAAACTGGTGAAATAGATACACGTGAACAACTAAGAAATACATTGAAACTTATAACAGAACCTCTCAAAGAATTCATGAATAGTTCTAAAAATATTAAAAGAATTCTAATGAAAGAAGAAAGTAAAATGAAGGCAGAAGTTGAAAGTAATACAAGTCTTAAGCCTGAAAAAACATCAGTCAAGATAGAGCCAAGTACACCAAAGAAACTAGCAGAAGGTACAAAATTTGATAGTTCCATCTTATTTAATGATGGTAATACTGAGAATAATGATGACGATGATTTTTACTCACAGACTTCCAATTCCTAAGATACTTATACTAACTTATCAGTCTTGGAAGGAAGAAATAAATTAGATACAAACTATGGTCGACATAAAGATTTAAATAGTGAATGGAAATTTGGTGATAGCAACCTCAAACTGAATGAAGATAAAATACAAGTTGGTGGCCAAATATGGGCTCTAACACCAGGGCTATTTTATCTAATGTTTTATAAAATATCAAAAAAATCATGATAAATTTTAACTCGATCTATAAAAAGATTTTAAATACTACTAATGTATACATTCAGAATCATCATCGTTCACGGATGGAGAACGATGTTATCAGAAAATTGTTTCTGGAAACGGAAATCGAAAAACTAAAGGAAAATTTAATAATATGGCTTAGGTCATTAATATTCTAGAATGTTTAAATGCAAAATTATGGACTAGAACGTGAAATAAAATTAGAGGTAAAAGACGGTTATTAATTGAAAAAGCCATTCCAAAAATTAAATCATGTTTTGAAATATAAATTTAAATGAATTGAGAATGAAAATGATTGGAAATAAATAGATGTTATTATAAATAGCTGAAAGGGCATCAAGTAGGCCACAACACTCCAAAAAAAAAATAAAAAATCTGAAAAACAACTCAATTTTAAAAAGAAATTTATTAAACCAACTCCATAAGCAATCTCTAAAATGGATTGTGTATTGTAAAAATATAATGAAAGAAATAGATGATATTTGGGAAGCTGATTTAGTTGAAATTGGAAACTATACTACAGGTAATATAAATTATTGATTGTTGTAGGCTGTAATTGTCACGTTCTCAAAGTTTATATAGTCAGTATCGTTGAAAATAAAAGGTGCACTCTAAAAAGCCAAGGTAATGGAAAATTTTTTGAACTGGTACGAATACCAAAAAAAATTAAATCAGATGATGGTAAAGAATTTTTTAATAAACACTCTGCAAAATTCATTTACAAATATAGGATTTAACATTACTCAACATGATAGCATCAATAGTAGAATGATTTAATAGATTATTAAAAGAACTGATGTGAAAAGAATTTACCATTAATGGTTCATATAAGTGGATTGATATATAAAGACTTACGTAGTGTAAAAAATAGAAAAGTTCATTTCACCATTAAAATGTTTGTGATTAAAGTTAACTCAACAAATGAGAAAAAAAACTGTTAAATATAGTATACAGTAATTTGACGATGATAAAATGCTGAAATTATATAAAAATAAAATTAAAAAGGAAAAATCTAGTTTGACTTGTTTTTGAATAATTGATTAAGAATGATAGGTCTTAGGAAAGATAATTAACTTAATGTATTGTAATTCTCTAAACTTGTTGGTAGGTATGAAATATTCAGAAAACTTAAGCATTCAAAATGAAGTAAAACACAGTGTAATATTCAGCAACACATCATATTATCAGTTTTTATAGTAAAATATGTACACACATTTTCCATTTTGAAAGCTCTAAATTTTAAAATACGAATATAGGGCTATTATAAAAGATCTTTACTTTGTTCATTTCTGTAGCTATCAGATCTTTAGAAAATATAAATAAATTAAAGAAATTAGACTTTGGTATCCATTCTTTAAGAATGTAGATGTGTATAAATGAGTATCAAACAAATTTAGTGAATAAATATGGAATTCAACAAGAATCATGCTGAAGCATGCATAAATTATAAAATGCAATCGAGGCATGAATAATTAAAAAAATTATTCACGTCATAAAATTTTTGCAAATGAAATACATATATATATACATATATATATATGTATATATATATATATATATATATATATATATATATATATATATATATATTTATATATATATATATATATATATATATATATATATATATATATATATATATATTTATATATATATATATATATATATATATATATATATATATATATATTTATATATATGTATCTACTGTGCAAAAAATTCAAAAAAGTGAATTCGTAAAATTTTATAGTATAGATTTTTGAAACACCACTACATCTCGGACTCTCGCGTCACTATCCATAGAAGCATGCTGAGGCATGTATGCTAAGAAAAAAATATGAATAAAGCTGTTAGATGATGATGAAAAACTCTTTTTTAATAATGAATTCGACAGCAATTGTATCTGGATCAATACAACTCATGAATGTGTTGTATAGGTTATGCTTGATGGTGATGAGGACCTTTTTTAAGTGAAAAATCATTACATCTGCATGCGATACAATCCATCTTACTTTAAAAAGAAATACTTTAAGAGGTCAACCAGTAAACCTCATGTTGTAAAATTCTCTCAAACATACATACATAGATATTCCAATGTTTCTGACACTTTATGCAAATACTTATGGTGAATTGCTTGTTGATGGAAGTAACTGAGTTATTTGAGATCGATTTTCTAGAATAGTTGATTATTAACATGTATTTCCTTGTATATGAACTAATTTCTACATACATACATACATATATTTATCTATATGTATACTTTTAAAAAATATATATGTAAATGTTCTCTATTTGAAGAAGTAAATCTTAATGTTGTTACACATTAGAAGGAAAAATAAATAAAAGTAAAGAGTGACTGACTAACGTATACGTAAGTGTGCTAACAGACACATAAAGCACAATTAAATTAAAGATCTCAAAAATATGAAAACAACAAGCTGAACTTTAATAAAATGAGAAAAAATCGTATCTTCTAGAACATCAAATAAAAGCCAAAGGCGATCAGCCTTCATAAAATAAATATATATTGTATTAATGTAAACTTAGTATCAGTATCAAGCAACACAATTTGGACAATTAAATTTTTAAAACTTAATTTTCCATAATTAATTAATTTCTGTAGTATACGTGGTTTCTGTAGTATACAGGAGAGAGAGGGTAGATCTAAATTCTTAGAAAACGGCTTTGTTTTCTGTTGAACGCTTTCAAGAAGAAAATTAGTTTGTTCATTATGATTTAACTAATTTAAAAGTACTTTTAAATGAGGTCTCATATCCATACGATGATCTAAATATAAAAATTTAGAATGAACAAAATTCTATATTATATGTATCTAAGATTCCAACAAAGACTGAATCTCAAGTGTTTCTAAGTACATCAGAGTTTAAGATAAATAAAATTTAATTTGAAACAGCAAGCAAAGACATCAGCTTACTTCATTCTTATTCATGATCGTATAATAAATTATATATGTACATATCAAAGGACAAATTCTAAAAGTCTTATAAATGAAGAAATATGGAAAATAAACATAAACAAACGATTTCATCGCAAAAGAAGTGGGATAGTTTTTATCAATAATGAAAATAATAATTTCATTATAAAACTCCCTTTTAAAAAAGTAAAATTAAGCAAACAGGCTACCAAAACAAAAAACTATAATCACCTAAGCTGGACTGCTGGATTAGCTTCATTTAAAAATGTTTATACATTTTTAAAAGGCAATGATATGTATACCCCCTAAAAATTTCTAACGTTGACTAACTAACGTTGCATCAACTTTAAAAAAATGTAAATTAAATATAATTAATGTTTAATTATGTTTAATTATGTATCTTCGGGAGTTCAGTTTTACTTGAAATAGAAAATCTTCACAAACTTTTAAGTAAATGCAGATAAAACTTAAAACAAGGATTTTTAATTTCAAATAAAAAAAAACTTTGAAAATATTTCACATCTATATACAACATCAGCAACAAGAACAAAAGACATGACATGACGAAAAAAATATGTATTCAAAGATTGAGCTTAAAACTTATTTGTATGTATACATACATGCAAACATAAAATCAATTTGTAGATAAGTATGAATACATATCAGATTTCTTATCAATGCTCCAGTATTTATTAGATCTTGACAATCACACTTACATATCTACATTATGAAAATATATGAAGCATTAATTTGCATGATCATACACTCAGGGAAATTATTCTGCTTAAAAATAAGAATGCGTCTCATTAATTCAATCATTTTCAATATAATAGAAAATGTATATTGAGATACCTAAAAACCAATGAGTTTAATAAATTAATACTGTAAATTAATATTTTTTCATATTGAAATAATAAATTTTAATATGACTAAAACTTCGTTAATGTTTTTTATTAATTCAACATGGGTTTTCTCTGGGTGGACGGCTTATCGTCCAGTCAAAGCGGGCAGATATACATACATACATAGTTAAACAAACAAAATCTGTAATATAAACAAATTTCTCAAAAGCAGACTTTAACGCTACCACTTTTGCCTAAGGAAAATATAAAGAAAACATAATCATGAGAAAATATAAAGCAATCGTAAGTATAAAAACATACTAGGATTAGAAAAGTTCCAATAAAGTTATGATATTTTATACTACCAAATGTCTGGCATGACAAACAATTTATTTCAATGTACACATAAATACTCGTACTAGCGTGAGCAAATCTCACTCACTCTCACACACAGCCACACAAAGAGGTGATGACGTTAAACACAAGCACAAACATACATACATAATGAATTTTATAATATTATGAAATTCAAATTCCTCTGTCATGAAATACAATATTTCCTAAATAAATAACCGAAGGTTTCATAACAATACCTTCGTCTCCCACCATACGATCACTTACATTAGTCCAAAAACATATACATACATTATGAAATGCATTCCCTCTCCACTTCCATATACAACAGAACAGATATCAGGGTTGCCACTCTCTGGAGGTATAAGATTATTTCTCCAGAAATACAAATAAAAAATAAAAATTAATACATACATACAATAACCATACATACGAATAGCAACGAGAATTTACAACAGCAAACCAAAATCAATCAAATCACAATTACTACATACACACAAATTGCTTGTCACTGCCCTACAGTCAGACTGGGAACCAAATGTCTTTGTAGCAACAATAAAATTCTAGTGGCAATTTTGATATAATAAGTTTGTTCTATCCCTCATTATAAAAGAAATATAGAAAACAAATATGGCATATTTGTGGTGGAATTGTCAACAACTTGTCTATATACATATATGCATTTGTATGTACACAAATTACTGGACTGTTTGGTTGGTATGTCTCCATGTCTCATAAGAACTTCGTAGTCAATACCTACTTAATTGTTTCAGTGTTATTTGTAGGGTTTCAATGATACATGATAGATGTCTATAGCACAAAGTATTGTATGGGTGATAATTCTAGAGTAGTACTGGTGACAAGTCGAAAGCGAGTCAATACATTTTTCAAAATCTATATTTCCTACAGGGGTATAATATTTGTCTACCACTACAACAAAAGTATCCGACACCGGCAGACACACAATTAAATACATAAACACACACACACATATGCACACACACACACACACACACACATACAAACACCAACATATACATACATCCTGTAAGCACAACGTTTCCTTACAATAATAACATAAGCTGTACACACAAGTGTACACACACACACACAACCATACACGCACAACCACACACACAACCACACACAGACATAAAATCTCGGCATGAAAATCCTCAAAATCCCCCCATTTGTAACAGGGTTGCCATCATTTTTATATTAATTGGGGTGGACGACATGTTTTTCCCGGTTTTTAATTCCCAAAACATGTCGCCCGTCCCCATTACCTATCTAGTCAGTAGAAGGGCCACAGATAATTTCAATAGGTAAAACGAAGATAAAATTAAAACACAACAACATCGAACACGGACTCTCATTTTATGTAATAAAAAGTGATCACTTTCCACTGCTTTCCTTCGAAACATGTACGTTACTGAAACTCATCGAGACAAGATGAGCAAGAACATAGAAAAAGATACAGTAGAGTCGAAAACATACAAAAGGCCTAGGTAAATTGAAAGGACTTATATCACTTGAAATAGATAGCAGTATTTCCCCAAGGAACGAGCCACCGAGAAGAATTCCGATTGCTTTGCGCAAACAACTAAAATTTACATTAAAAGAAATGGAGGACATGGACATTATTACAAAGCAAAATGATTTTACAGAATGGACTAGTAATATCGTACTAGTAAAAAACACAATAAACTTAGAGTATGCATCGATCCAAAACACCTAAACACAGCCCTCAATGACGTAAAGTATCAATTACCAACAATAGAAGAAATTTTGTCAGAACTAGCAGACGCAAAAGTCTTTACAACATTAAACGCTAGACACGGGTTTAGGCAACTGGTACTAGATAAAAAAAGCAGCAACTTAAAATCGTTTTGGACGCCATTTGGCAAATACAGGTTTAAACGTGTTCCATTCAGTATAAAACTAGCCATGGAAATCTACCAAATGCGCCAAAACCAAATATTACCAGGACTGAAAGGCGTGGTTTGCATCGCCGACGGCTACAACAAGAAATCCTTAAAATCAACAAGGAAAAAATTAAGATATGTCAAAATGAAATTGAATTCTTCGGACATATAATAACAGAAAAAAATATAAAGTCGGATGCAGAAAAAATATCACACATAAGAAACATGCTAACTCCAAAAGACAAAAAAGAGACGCTACATTTTCTTGCAATGGTCACTTACGCAAGTAAATTTATAAAAGACTTTTCCAAAATAACAGAACCACTTCGAAAAATAACACACGAATGGAATCAATAATAGGATGCTGCATTTTTAAAATTAAAGAATATCATAGCAGAAACTCCAGTGTTAAGATACTACGATGTTAATAGGGCAATCATAATACAAACTGAAGTATCTTCATTTGCAATAGGTAGTGCATTACTTCAGGATGTACATCCGATAATATATGTATCGAAAACGCCAACACCAATACAACGCAACTACGGTCAAATAGAAAAAGAGATGATGGATGTACTACTTGCATGCAAACGGTTTCACCTATATATTTGTGGAAGAGGCAACATAACTATCAAAACCGATCATTTACCTATAATTAACATATTTAAAAAGCCACTATGGAAAACGCCAAAAAGACTCCAACAAATGATTCTAGCACTACAACGGTATAATTTTAGCATCAAGTACAAAAAAGGAACCGAAATGTTTATAGCAGACACGTTGTCTAGATCAACAGAAGATCCTCATTCGAAAAATCATGTCAATATCTACAAAATCGACAAGGAATTGAAAAAATTTTACAATTTCAACGACATTGAAGACAAATCCATTAGTACAACGACAATAACAATATATCAAGCTACGTCTGACGACACTGTAATGCAAAACTTTAAAAGAACCATAGAGCACGGATGGAGTCAACATAAATCAAAAATCGATGAGAGTATTAGGCAATATTGGAAAATTAGAGAAGAACTTATTATAAACAACGGCTTGATTTTAAAAGGTGATCGAACAGTAATACCACAAAAGCTAAGACATGAAATATTGGACAAACTACACCAGCCACACTTAGGAATTGATTCTACATTAAAACTAGCAAGGGAAAAGATTTACTGGGTAGGAATTACAAGGTGATATCAAGCAAATGGTCCAAAAATGTGAAATATGCAATACATTCGCAAGATCACAACAGCGCGAGCCTATAATTGTAAACAAAATTCCACAAACACTATTTGAAATCGTTTCAATGGGCGTATGCGAAATGCAAATAAAAAAACCAAGACGAGATACTTCTTGATCACCGTAGATCACTACTCAGATTTTTTTGAGAGTTTGAGTTAAATAGTCTATCAGCTACCACTACAATCAACACTTGCCGGAAACATTTTAGTAGATACGGCATAACTGCAAAAGTAACAACAGACAACGGTACAAACTTTGTTAACTCAGAATTCAACTAAATGGGATTTTGTACATCAAACATCAAGAAAACGGCAAAGCTGAATCAGCTGTAAAAATCGCTAAATATCTTCTAAAAAAATCGCTAAATATCTTCTAAACATTTATTTTGCAGGTGGCTAAGATGTGACATTCCGACTACAAAATTAAATCAAGAAATAATAAAAGACGTAACAACCACAATAACCGAACAACGAATATATAACAAAAAATATTTCGACAGAGGAACACAAAAAACAAAATACTACCAAGAAAGAGAACAAGTATACATAAAACAAAAACCAAAAGAAAAATGGGTGAATGGCTAAATAAGACAAAAGGTTGCAGACCGATCATATATCATAAAAACAAATAACAACGAATACAGAAGAAATACAATACACATCAAGAAACGAAACCCAAGACAATAAAAACTATCCAACAACCCAACTTAACAACACACACACCAAGACAACAAGTAACAACACAATGCCCCAAAGATTTATCAAACCCATGATACAATTACACTAGGTACATGCAGAACTACAACAAAATTGCAACACCAAAAAACACATGTATTTTGTTGGTATAAACAAACCCCAAATTGTCGGAAACAACTGTCTTTTGTTTATAAAAATAACAATTACAGGGTAACTAAAGTACAATTGCAGACGCGGCATTCCTGCATGATTATAGTTATTCAGTGTTGCCAGTATGGGTGTAGTTAGACAGTGTGTAATTTCTACATGTGTATGCGATGTAATTAAATTCTTGTATAATATGTGTGTAATTCTACTTTGGGCTCTATTTTTATTTATTATTGTTTTAATTTTAACCTACACAAAAGATGTGTAGTGTAATTTTCTTCAATGTGTAATTGGAGACACAGCCATGTGTAAATTCATTGGCAACACTGTAATCATTTTGTTTACACACATACATTAACATTTTTGCAGCTTGTAAACAAAGTTTGACAACTAGGTGAAATGTATACAGTGACAGGCTGGGCTTATGCATGTACCTAGTATAATTGTATCATGATCAAACCCAAAAGAATCGCAAATGTTACAAACCGGAGAAAATACAAACAATAAAACTTCAAGACACGAACAAACTTCGTTTAATAATCATGAGGATGACAACTCTATTGGAAGATCAAACAGAGAACGCAGAACTCATAAATATCTCGACGAATACGAAGCTTATTAAAATCAAAGGAGATGTGATAATATAAAATAATCTGGCAGCCCCAGCAACAAATTAAAAAAACAGGAATTCGACAGAACAACAATGACATAGAAAGATACAGGGATTCGATATTACGTATATAAGAAAATCGTCAGAAGAAGGAAAAACCCGACACGAGAACACACAAGATATGATTAGAGAATCATTTAATTATATAATACTTAAACATTTAATAATAAGTCTTTGTACTTTTATTTTGCTAGAAAAAAACAAATAATTTTATTAGAAAATTAATTATAGTTTAGTTACATATGTATATAAGTATGTTTATTTTATTGTATACATTCATATACATACCTACATACTTGTACAAAAATGAATTTATTATTAATTACACGGCCCCACGAAATACATCTTTTTGTTTATCCTTCAAAAATTCATTGATTTTTTCATATACATACTATGTATCTAAGTATATCAAAACAAACTACATCATTGGGTTTTTTCTATCACATCAAAATTTTTTTTATTAGCGTACCTAATATTTTTACGAGGTATGCCAGTATAATTCATCATAACTTGAAGGCAGTATACCTGACAGCGACCAAAAGAACAATATAGTAAGAATGCGTCTTCACGTAGCAAAATCGATTGCGGCAATTGTGAAATTTGATTGGCCATGAAATTTCCTGGTTGTAGACAGCGATTGCCATAAGTGTCAATCCATTGCGCAATGATTTCTGTGCTGATTGATCGAGCAATTATTGGCAAGCAATCTATTGTCACTTTTGATGTATTTTTCATTAATTTTTGCAACAGCGAATTTGAACAAAATATAAAAAGACAGTAGTAGTGAAATATCGCTTCTGCCCCAATTAAAGTTGTTAAATTGTGGCCGAAATTGTTAAATTTGATTAATTTGAAAATTGTTAAATTCTTGGAAATTTGTGAAATTTGATACATACGAGGGTGGTTCAATAAGTGCGTCTAACTTTTTGTTTACATAAGGAGTTTTTTTACATTAACCCTTGTGGGAACGGTTGATTTTTTTGGGTTACATAAATTGTAATAACGGGTGAATTTTTTGTGGGGTCGGATTAAGGGGTTTCATAAGATTAAGATTTTATAAGTATATATGCCGACGGGAAAATCATGAAAATTATTGTTCCTAATACCAACGGGGGAAATTGTGAAAATGAATTTTTCCTAATCCCGACGGCAATACATAATTATTTTTTTCCAAATGCCGACGGCAATACATGATTATTATTTTTTTTCAAATGCCGACGGGATAATGATTTTTCCTAATACCGAAGGGAAAACTGTCAGTGATGCCACACTGTAGAAATTTGTTATCGTAATACTATATCAGTAATATCAGAGAATAAGATTTGATTACTACTACGCGATTCCCCTATGAATCGGGGAAATGTGTGTGTGATTTCCTCACACTAAATTGTTTATAAATAAAATGTTTTCATGCATTCGCTGATATTTTGTTTATTTGTTTAAGAAATATATTTGTATGTGTGTATGTATGTATATTTGTATGTGTGACTGGGGATGCTTGTACTTGGAATATTTTGTAGAATACATTTATATTTAACGACGTAATCATTTGTTCAGCTACGATTATTTTAAAGCAGCAGAATTTCAACTAAGTACAGTCATATGCAGAGAAACCAAAGGTTAAAATTTGCAAGTAAGCAAAAAAGTTAACTCTCCTCCTGCCCACTTCCTTCTCTTTTATTTATGAAGTTTGTATTTGAAATAAGAAACACTTGTACATTCTTTTATTTTATATACATTTATTGTTTAATTTTTTTTTATATTTTATAATAATACATGCATTCATATTTTAAAAAGTAAAAAAGTTCATTTAAAGCAAGACATTTCGCATTTTTTAATGTGCAAACACCAAATTTATGATAATTACAATGAAAATATTTTGGATACTTGATTTCCATTTGTTTAAAGTTGATGCAGCTTATATCCTCAACGGTAGAAATTTTTCGGTGTAACATTTTTTCCAACAACCGTCTTTTTTCTTCTTTTTGTTGTATTTTTCATTCATTTTTGCAACAACGAATTTGAGCAAAAAATAAAAAGACATCATCCGAGATCAGAGAATGAATTTCAGAACAAATACAGCTAATGTTGCACATACTTATAGATATTTATTACATAATATAACTATAATTTTTTTATAAAAAATTCTGCTTCGGATTCTAGTCCGGAAAGTGCTATTGTTAGTATTCGTTGAAAGCTGTTTGAAGAAATTTTTAGTCAGAAAGGGAGTCTTTTGAATTGATAGTGGCCTTGAGGCGTAGAAAATGCTGTAAGTGGTCTAGATTCTGCATTTAATTCAATCTGGTAAAATAAGCTTGTCATGTCTAGTGTAGAAAACCATTTGGCTCTACCAAGTTTGTCTAAAATATCTTCTAGTCTAATTAGTGGAACTTTGTCGCTTACAATTTTGTCGTTTAGTTTTCTAAAGTCTACTTCTAGTCTCCATTTCTTTTTGTCTTCGATGTTCTTTTTGGGTACCAAGAGGAGTGGAGCATTATATGGGCTAATTGATGGTTCTATTATATCATCATCAAGGATTGTTAATACTGGTTCGTTTATTATTTCAGTATGTGCATGAGGTAATCTGTAGTTTTTTATGTACACTGGTGTATTGTCTGACGTCATGATGTTCTGTGTGTAAAAATTGTTGACGCTTAATTTTTCTTCTTCAAGGTGAAAGATATTTTGATATTTCCTAAAAATTTTTATTAATTCTGTTTTTGCATTATTGTCATTATTATTTAATTGCAAGTCATTTAGTATTTGTTCAAAACGTTTGGGGTTATTAACATTATTGTAATTTAATATTTCATAGTTTTTAAGTGGGTCAGTTTGGAGTTTAATGCCTTTTAAAATTATTTCATTATTTGTTGTATTTAATATTTTTAAATGAGTCATATAGTTTTTTCGGTGCTATTGAATTACTTAAAAATACGCCTGGTTTTAATTCATTATTAAAAATTACGCTATCTTCAGTTAATTTTAGTGCTTGTATTATTTCCGTTCTTGGTGGTATTTTTATTTGTAGTGACGTAAATGATTTTGTATGCATTGGAAGTGTTATAGTTGTATTATTTGTAAATATGGAAATTGTGAATGTTTCGTAATCTAGGTAAGATATTTCTTGAGAAAATCTCTGCCTATTATTCCGTCTGTTTCTATGGGAAAGTCTGAATCAACTATATGAAATGGGTGTAAGCATATTTCATTTGCAAAATTTAGTTCTATTTCTATTGTACCTAGTGAATGGATTTCTTCTGTAGTTATGCCTTTTAATTTGCATCTTTCTTCTTCTTTTAAAATTTCATATTGGAATTCATTTTGCATTCGACAAAGTGATATGTCAGCTCCTGTGTCAATAAGAAATGTGAAAGTTTTATTTTTGTATTTAGTGGTTATGAAGTTTGTATTATTATCAGATACTTTGTGTATTTTTAAATTTGGCTGTCCGGAATATCTTTGTATTCCGAGCCTAATGCGTTTCCCGAATCTTGTACTATGTGTATATGTCTGCTGTTGTTATTTCTGTATGTGTTATTTTGTCTATCTCTATTAAAATTATTACTGCTTCCATTCCTATTATTGAAGGTGCTATTTCTAGTGTTTGGATTATTGTTTCTATTAAAATTTTTATTGTTTCTATTGTTATTAAAATTGTTTCCTCTATTAAAATTGTTATTTCTGGAGTTAAGAAATTTATTGTTTATGTTATTATTACTGCGATTTGTATTGTTAAAATTACTATTATTACTATTATGGAGTTCTCGTTGTACATTCATAGTGAACAGTCAATTTAGCGGAGTTTTTATTTCATACTAAACAAAAAAAAATTGTACGAAAAAATATTCGGAATACATATTGTTATTGTTAGCTTTATTTGCATTGCTAATATTTTTTACATAGTCATAATTAACAAAAACAAAAAAACCGTAATAAAAAAAAACAAACAAACAAACAAAAGTGCCCTTGAGGAATACTCTATATGAGTACCTCAAAAACAAATAACTGTGAAGTGAGTTCTAATGGCAGAAATGCCTATTTTACTGTGAGTTCTGAAGCTCTTAATGAAAATAATAAAAATAAAAAATCTAATGATAGACTTACTGAGAGCTCTGAAGCTCTTAATGATAATAAATTAAATAAGAAATCTGATAGTAGACTTTTTTTAACGGCGAGGCCACTTTTTCGTCAGCGATCAACTTCGCTTTGTCCAATGCCAACTAGTGATTCGTTAACATTACCGTTGCCTAGTACTTCTACATTTAACTCAGCGATATCATCCGCCTCGGGCTCGTGGTCATCACTTAACGAAGTTTTTACTGAAGTTAAGAGCAGCCCAAAACCCAAGGTCCAAGTGGGAATGGACAGATATATTACAGTGGTAAAGCGCGGACGAAGCCCAAAGTCTTCGAAAATTTCATCTGCTCCAAAAATGTCTAGGGATAACAGCGCATCCTCTATTAACCGCCAAAATCGTTTTCAAATATTACAAGTTGACAACAACGAACCCGATGTATCTACGAACAAAACATTCAAGCCGCCTCCAATCTATTTGAGAGAAAAAAATTCAAACGCTATTATAAAAAATTTAATTTCAGTCATTGGTGAGAATAAATTTCACATCGTTCCAATAAAACGTGGTAACATTGATGAAACCAAAATTCAAATTTATGAAGAAAAAGATTTTCGCAAACTGATTACTGAATTTGAAAAAAGTAAGAAAAGTTTCTACACATATCAGCTTAAAAGTGCTAAAGGCCTGCAGATCGTATTAAAGGGCATCGATTCCTATGTTGCTCCTGAAGAAATAAAAGATGCACTCGTCCTCCAGGGATTTAAGGTAAAAAATGTATCTAACATAATAAATAGGGAGAAGATTCCTCAACCTCTATTTCGCGTCGAACTTGAGCCAAACGATATAAAATTGAAAAAAAGCGAGACTCATCCAATTTATAATTTGAAATATCTCTTATATCGAAAAATAACAGTTGAAGAACCACACAAGCGTTCTGGACCCGTACAGTGCCATAATTGTCAAGAATATGGTCACACAAAAACTTACTGCAAGTTACCTTCAGTTTGTGTTATCTGCGGTGAATTGCACGGTACTGCTGGTTGTACTAAGCCTAAAGATCTAGCAGAAAAAAAATGTAGTAATTGTGGAGGTAATCACACCGCTAACTACCGAGGATGTCCTGTCTATTCTTTCGTTAAACAGACTATTGCGCAAAAACCTAAATTAGCTCCAGCACAAACAGCAAACGCTTACTCCGCCACTTTTGCTCAAATGAGCCAACCTGTCACTTCACGTGTATCGTATGCCGATGCAGCTAAGACTAGTCATATTCCCACACAAAATATTCCGCCTCAAAATAATTCAACGAATGCAAACTCAAGCTTTAATTTTAGTCGCCTTGAAGCTACTATTGAGAATCTAGTGCTAACTATAAATAATTTTACAACAAATATGACTAGCATGATGCAAGAAATGCTACGAATGCAGTCTACACTGCTTCAAGCATTAGTTAACAAGCCATGAACACGTTAAAAATAAGTTTCTGGAACGCAAACGGCATTCGCCAACATAAAAATGAACTTGAGCACTTTCTCACGGAAAAAAATATTGATATAATGTTGGTTTCTGAGACTCATTTGACTTCAAGAAGCCTATTCAAAATTAATGGCTACATTTTATATGATTCAAAGGACCCAAGAGGAAGAGCTTGCGGGGGTTCAGCAATTTTAATAAAGTCAAGACTCAAGCATTATATTCTTGACAACATTTGTGAAGAACATCTACAAGCAACGAATATTTGTATCGAAAATTTTTGCACAAATTTTGTCATATCATCAATTTACTCCCCTCCTAGATTCGCAATTACTGAGGATCAATACGAGGATTTCTACAAATCTCTCGGCCCTTGTTTCGTAGCAGCTGGAGACTATAATGCAAAACATACTTTCTGGGGTTCGCGTCTTATCACACCTAGAGGACGAGTGTTGTTCAACACAATTTCAAAAATGGGCTTGGACGTCATTTCGAGTGGGGAGCCCACTTACTGGCCTACTGACATACATAAAATTCCGGATATTATAGATTTTGGCGTCATGAAAAATATTTCTAGGGAATTAATTCACGTCGAAGCTTCCCTAGATCTATCGTCCGATCACTCTCCCACGATCGTTACAATCTGTAGCCCACTGAGAAGTGCTCTACCTCACCCATATGTGAAAATGGTCAGTCGTGTTAATTGGCTGCGATTCAAAAAATATCTTAGTAGTCATTGCACTGAAAACATTAAGCTAAGAACTCATGATGATATTGAATCTAATATTGCTAATCTTAACGAAAATATTAAGCAGGCAGCTGAACATGCAACTTCCTCCCATCCGCAGACTGGGTTTAACAGAATATATTCTACAGATATTGAACATCTCGTATGTGCAAAAAGAAGAGCTAGAAGAGAATGGCAACAGCACAGATCACCCCAAAATAAAATTAAATTAAAAGAGTGCACTAAAAGACTCCAAGAACTGCTTGCATATGAAAAAACTGCATCTCTTAAAAACTATCTGGAAAATCTCGATGTCACACCAGCATCTAATTATTCTTTGTGGCGCGCTGCGAAAAGAATTAAAACACCGGTTGAGTTTAAACCACCTCTGCGCACTTCTACCGGAGTTTGGGCCAGGAGTGATATTGAAAAAGGTAACTTGTTTGCAAAGCATTTAAAATCCGTATTTACCCCAAACACATGTACTGATGTTGTTAATTTCCCGAGTGTAGTTGCGCTACCCCCTCGACCCATAAAATTTAAAATGTGTGATGTACAAAATCTAATTGCTGAACTCAACCCGAAGAAAGCACCGGGTAATGATGGAATTAGTAACCAAATGCTAATAAAATTGCCTCGTATTGTAATTAGAATCATGTTATTCATTTTTAATGCCATTTTACGACTGGAGTATTATCCCCACAGCTGGAAGCTTGCCAAAGTTAAAATGATTCCAAAGCCGGGCAAAGATCTTACCAAGGCAGAATCATACAGGCCAATAAGTCTGCTATCAACAATGTCAAAACTTTTCGAAAAACTGCTCATGTCAAAATTGTCCCCAATTCTAATTGGTAGTGGGTGTATCCCAGACCATCAGTTTGGTTTTAGAAGTCAGCATAGCACTATTGAACAAACGCATAGATTGGTTCAATGTATAAGAAGAAGATTTGAAGAAAAGAAGTACTGTTCTGCACTGTTTATTGACGTTTCGCAGGCATTTGATAAAGTGTGGCATGAAGGCCTAATTTTAAAATTAAAATTATATCTACCAATAAATTTGGTGAATTTATTAGAAAGTTACATTACTTCCCGGAAGTTCACGGTTGTGGAAGGAGAATTCATGAGTGTGCCCGAAACTATATCATCCGGTGTGCCACAGGGGAGCATACTGGGGCCAGTTTTGTATTTAATTTATACTTGTGATATGCCTTTGAGCAGCAATATCCATACATCTACGTTTGCCGATGATACAGCCTGCCTAAGTATGCACAAAAATCCTCATGAGGCTTCCCGATATCTACAAGAACATATAACACAACTGGAACTATGGTTAAAATTATGGAGAATTAAGGTAAACGAGCAAAAGTGTGTTCAGGTAACATTTACCCTGCGAAGAGATACTTGTTCCCCAATTCGAATCAACAATCAAGTTGTTCCTCAGCATTCGCATGTAAAATACCTTGGTATACACCTTGATCGACGACTTACATGAAAACACCATATTGACTCAAAGCTAGTACAAATGAAACTTAAACTAACTCAGATATATTGGCTGATTGGTAGAAACTCAACACTCAGCCTTGACTGCAAACTTTTATTATACAAGTCGCTCTTGAAGCCAATATGGTGCTACGGAATTCAGTTATGGGGCACTGCTTCAGCTTCTAACGTCGAGAGAATCCAACGAAGGCAAAATAAAATTTTACGTTTGATAACATCGGCTCCATGGTACATAAAAAACTCAAATATACATCGTGATTTGAATATGCCACTAGTGATTGAAGAAATAGCAAAATACGCAGGCAAATATTTAACAAAACTCGAGTCACATCCTAATCCGCTTGCTCGTAACATCTTCAATTTTACTGGCCACATTCGCTTGAAAAAGAAGGACACAAGGGCTCTTTTATAACACTCCAGATGGGATTGCTTGAAAATATTTTTTTTATTATCACTACTTATGTATTATTTATAACTATCACTAAGTTTATGTCCGACAGTGGTCAGGCCTAATACTTACATTTTAGATTTAAGATTTGAATACTTATTGTTAGTTCATAATTGAAGATACAATAAATAAATAAATGTATTAAAAAAAAAAAAATTTCTATTCTGATTTCTATTATTAAATCTAACTCTCTGATGCATAATATGTGCTTGGGCATTTGAATTGTTGGATTCTTCTGCAATTTGTAAAGCTTTTGCAAATGTTTTTACTCTGCTTGCTTCTATTGTTTTCACCATTTCTCTATTGGCTAATCCATTTTTAAATGCGTTAAATGCAATGATACCATTTGATTGTATTATTGCATTCCTGCTTTCTTCACCTATGCTTGATATTTGTAATTCGTTTAATTCTGAAATTAAGCTTTCAATTTTGTCTGCGAATTTTCGTATGTCACCTTGTTGTGATATTTTATTTAAGTCATTTAAGATTCTATTTGGTGTTTGTTTTGTCCTATAATTTTTCTTTAGTTCTTTTATTAACTCTTCTAAATTGTTTGGTATACTAGTTTGCTTTATTCTATTTTGTAATTTTTGATCTAATCTGGTTTTAAAAATGAATTGAAAGAAATTGTGTTTCTTTGTATCATCTAGGGTCTCTTGAATCAATTCCAAATTGGCTATGAATGGGTTAAGTTCTTTCTTTCTACCAAAGTAGATGGGAATTAATTTTGCAATTGATGCAAGCTCTGAAGCGTTCATTGTCATTGTTGCAGTTGATTTATTTTATCTAAATTGTCACTACGGCTAGCATACTTTTTTCTTAGGGATCTTTTGTGTAAGATATATAATATAATTAATATATTTAATGCGCTTAATGCAACTAATATTAACATAAGTATAAATACTGAATCTATTTGTTTGGTGTGGTCTACAATTTTAACATTATTTATAACATTAGCGTTTGGGTTTGCTATTTTTGATGATTTCCCTCCCATTTTTACTAATTTTAATTGATTTTAAAAATATTTCTTCTAAATATTATATTTTCGTAATAATAAAATTGTCTCTAATTCTGTTTTTGTTGGGTTCAATACTTCCTCTTTATCGGGAGTTCCTTCAATTCCTAAATCTTTCCACAGTTGAGTCAACCATTGAATAGAATACTGAATTTGTTCTTCAGTGTTTTCTTCTTGTAAGACCTGATTTTCTTTTAACATAGTCAAAGAGTTCTGTTTATGTTTCGGTTTTACCATTTTTCTATTTGTCATTAATAATATTTAAATTTTAAATAAGTTTTCAAAATTTATTTAACAAAAGTATAATTTTCTTTTTTTAGTAATTTAATTTGCTTTTTTATGTTAATTTTTTCTTTTTGGTGAATAGCTAAATTTAACTTATTATAGAGTACTGCTATTTATTTGCGTTTTTGAAATTTTTTTCCTCCTCGCTTCTTCTTTTGTACTTCTGGTTTTTCTTGCTTTGGTTTCTTATAGGTTTGTTGTTTTCTCCTGTATTCTTCTATGCTGATGGGCTTTGGGCCAGCATTAAGAGGTGTTGGTATGTATATAGGTGCTGCTATTGCTGTTGGTGAAGGTTTGTATTCTGTTGATTTGTATTTTTCTTCTAGGTATTTTTCCCAGCGTGAAAAAATTTCGTCTATTTCTTCTGACATGGATGTAATGTTGATTTTAGGAGTTGGTAATGTAATGGTTTTGTAATGGTAATGGTTGTCAGTGGATTGGTTTTACTATGTAGTAGTAGTCTCAGGGTAGTGATTACAGTGGTATCAGCTTTTATTTTTCACAAGGTTTTTGTCCGCAGGATCGCCATGTATTGTTGAGAGTAGGATGTGTAACTAGTATGTAGTAGTGTGTTTGTGAAGTCCTATAGCCCAATTATTATTTTTATCCAGCTGTACAGGGGTCCAGCTTATAACTAGGCGTTCAAAGGAACTGCCAGAAAAAGTGAGAATTTAATAAAAAAAAACTAGGCAAGTTATTGCCGGTTTGCGTTTAGAAATTAAAGTCTGATTTATTGAATGTTTAACTCTACTTATATACTATTTTACATTTTATTATTTTTATGTTTCTTTATGTCTTTACTTTTGCTGACCATCTATAATAGAATAATTTTGTAATGAAAACAAAAGTGTGTCATTTGAAGGTGTAGAAAAATAAAATAGATTCATATCGAATATACATATATCGCCTAGAGGTAGGGCGTTGTTTAACACAATTTCAAAAATGGGTTTGAATGTTATTTCAAGTGGGGAACCTACTGACTGGCCTACTGACGTACGAAAAATTCCGGATGTTATAGATTTCGGCGCCATAAAAAGTATTTCTAGGGAATTAATTCACGTTGAAGCTTCCCTAGATATGTCGTCTGATCACTCTCCCACGATCGTTACAATCTGTAGTCCACTGAGAAACGCTTTACCTCACCCATATGTCAAGATGATAAATCGTGTTAATTGGCTGGGATTCAAAAAATATCTTAGTAGTCATTGCACGGAAAATAATACGCTAAGAACACCCAATGATATTGAATCCAACATTGCAAATCTTAACGAGAATATTAAACAAGCTTCTGAACATGCCACTACCTCCCATCCGCATACTGGGTTCAATAAAATTTATACTACAGACGTTGAACATCTCGTACGTGAAAAAAGAAAAGCTAGAAGGGAATGGCAACAGCACAGATCACCTCAACACAAAATCAGATTTAAAGAGTGCACTAAACGACTCCAAGAGTTGCTTGCATCTAAAAAAACTGCATCTTTCAAAAATTATCTGGAAGGCCTTGATGTCACACCAGCATCTAATTACTCTTTGTGGCGCGCTGCTAAAAAGCTTAAAACACCCTTTGAGTTTAAGCCACCTCTGCGCACATCTAACGGAGATTGGGCAAGAAGCGATACTGAAAAAGGTAACATATTTGCTGAGCATTTAAAATCCGTATTTACACCAAATACATGTACCGGTGTTGCTGATTTGCCAACCCCCTCGACCCTTAAAATTTACGATGTGTGATGTACAAAATCTAATTGCTGAACTCAATCCGAAAAAAGCTCCCGGTATGGATGGAAGTAGTAACCAGATGCTGAGTAAGTTACCTCGTACTGCAATTAGAATCCTGTTATTAATTTTTAATGCCATTTTACGACTGGAGTATTATCCAGACTGCTGGAAGCTTGCCAAGGTTAAAATGATTCCAAAGCCAGGTAAAGATCTTTCCAAGGCTGAGTCATATAGGCCAATAAGTTTACTGTCAACAATGTCAAAGCTTTTTGAAAAGCTACTCATGACAAAATTATCTTCAATTTTAACTGATAATGGGTGCATCCCGGACCATCAATTTGGTTTTAGAAGCCAGCATAGCACCATTGAGCAAACGCATAGATTGGTTCAATTTATCAGAAAAACATTTGAGGAAAAGAAGTATTGTTCTGCCGTGTTTATTGAATGTTTCTCAGGCATTTGATAAAGTGTGGCATGAAGGCCTGATTTTGAAATTGAAGACATACTTACCAATAAACATTCTAAATCTTTTGGAAAGTTACATTGTTGCACGAAAATTTACAGTTGTGGAAGGACACTTTATGAGTATGCCTCAAACTATCTCATCCGGTGTGCCACAGGGGAGTATACTGGGGCCATTTTTATATTTGATTTATACTTGTGATATGCCTGTGAGCAGTAGTATCCACACTTCTACATTTGCCGACGATACCGCCTGCCTTAGTATGCACGAAAACCCTGATGAGGCTTCCCGAAAACTCCAGGAACACATTAGCCAGATGGAACTATGGTTAAACTTATGGAGAATTAAGGTAAATGAACAAAAGTGTGTCCATATAACATTTACCTTACGAAGAGATACTTGTTCCCCCATTCGGATTAATAATCAAATTGTTCCTCAACATTCACATGTGAAATATCTTGGTATACACCTCGATCGACGGCTTACATGGAAACATCACATTGACTATAAGTTAACTCAAATGAAACTAAAATTAACTCAGGTACATTGGCTGATTAGCAGAAATTCAACACTCAGCCTAGACTGCAAACTTTTAATATACAAGTCGATTTTAAAGCCAATATGGTGTTACGGTATCCAGTTATGGGGCACTGCTTCTGCTTCCAATGTAGAGAGAATTCAACGAAGACAAAACAAAATTTTACGGTTAATAACATCTGCTCCATGGTACATTAAGAATTCAAGCATACATCGTGATTTAAATATGCCACTATTGACTGAAGAAATTGCAAAATACGCAGGAAATATCTAACAAAACTCGAGTCACATCCTAATCCGCTTGCTCGTAATATTTTGAACTTTACTGGACACATCCGCTTAAAAAAGAGAGATACAAGGGCTCTAATACTAAACACTCCGAATGAAGTTGCTTGAAAATACTTTTTTTTAATTATCACTACTTATGTATTATTTACAACTATCACTTAGTTATGTCTGACATTGGTCGGACCTATTAATTATATGTTAGATTTAAGATTTGAATACTTATTGTTGTTCATATATGAAGATACAATAAATAAAAAAACATGCATAAAAAAAAATTTTTTTTTCTATTTTCTTTTAGTTTTTAGGTAAATGTAATTTTTTTGCAATTGTTTATTTTTCAAACAGCTGTTTGATTTTGTGTTTGCCCAAACTAGCACGAAGAAAAAGTACGGGCTGTTTCGTGCAAGAAGAAGAACATTACTCTCACAAAAGCTATCTCATTTACCCAATTTTCGAGCACGGGAATGCTTTTCGTGTAAAATGGGATCCCGCGGGATCCCAATGTAGAGTAAAGAAACACACCTAAAGTGTGGCATGGAGGCCTAATTTTAAAATTGAAATCATATCTACCAATAAATTTTCTGAATTTATTAGAAAGTTACATTACTACCCGGAAGTTCACGGTTGTGGAAGGAGAATTCATGAGTGTGCCCGAATCTATATCATTCGGTGTGCCACAGGGGAGCATACTGGGGCCAGTTTTGTATTTGATTTATACTTGTGATATGCCTTTCAGCAGTAATATCCATACATCTACGTTTGTCGATGATACAGCCTGCCTAAGCATGCACGAAAACCCTCACGAGGCTTTCCGATATCTACAAGAACAGATTACACAACTGAAACTATGGTTAAAATTATGGAGAATTAAGGTAAACGAGCAAAAGAGCGAAGAGATACTTGTTCCCCAATTCGAATCAACAATCAAGTTGTTCCTCAACATTCACATGTAAAATACCTTGGTATACACCTTGATCGACGACTTACATGGAAACACTGTATTGACTCAAAGCTAACACAAATGAAACTTAAACTAACTCAGATATATTGGCTGATTGGTAGAAATTCAACACTCAGCCTAGATTGCAAACTTTTGATTCACAAGTCGCTTTTGAAACATATATGGTGCTACGGAATTCAGTTATGGGGCACTGCTTCAGCTTCTAATGTCGAGAGAATCCAACGAAAGCAAAAGAAAATTTTACGTTTGATAACATCGGCTCGATGGTACATCAAAAACTCAAATATACACCATGATTTGAATATGCCACTAGTGATTTAAGAAATTGCAAAATACGCAGGCAAATATTTAACAAAACTCGAGTCACATTCTAATTCGCTTGCTCGTAAGCATCTTGAATTTTACTGATCACATCCGCCTAAAAAAAGGGACACAAGGGCTCTTATACTCAACACTCCAGATGGAATTGCATGAAAATATTTTTGTTGTTGATTATTACTACTTATGTATTACTTATAACTATCACTAAGTTTATGTCCGACAGTGGTCGGGCCTAATAATTATATTTTAGATTTAAGATTTGAATAATTATTGTTAGTTCATATTTGAAGATACAATAAATAAATAAATGTATTAAAAAAACATTTATACGTAAGGGGGTTAAAATCTTTTTCACAATACAATCACAAATTTTGAGTAAGATGTACACCGCATTATGAAGTCGGTGTGAGCTATGTATGAGTATATTAGTGTAATCATACGAACAACTACAAAGAAACTTAACAGCTGCATAGAAAAACACTCATCCGAATTTTAAAGCATACCTTCAGGAGTTAATTTTAATAGAAATTGCTTGTGAGTGTAATAGTGGTGCCAGTGGGTATATTTTTTTTAAAGTTGAAAAATATAAAATATACATAAACTTTTAAATAATAGAGCGTTTTAAATGTCAAATATTTGTTTAAAAGATATATAGCAGTCTTTATAAAGAATTTATAATTTTATATTATAACATATCTCCATTACGTACTGTTGCCTTACACTGAAGCTGTTGCACGACAATTGGGTAACAATTTCCATCTCATGCCAATTATTTCGGGTAGAGATTTTAATACAAATTTTGCAAGCCCACAGTCGCAAGCTTTATCAAAATTTTTATTTGACGTTTTCCACTACTATCGATGCAGTTTTCCATAGAATTTTAAATACAGTAGAATCAAAAAATTATATATTTTGTTTTAGTTACCATAAAATACAATCACAAATCGGTAAGAGCTATGTATGAGTGCATTAGTGTTTGAAAGAAGCAATACAAACTTATTTAAAATATTGTAAATACATAGGAATTTGCTGGTTATTGTTTGTTCTATTTGACTTGATAGTTGCTTTATTCAGGGCTATCATGAATGAAATTCCACGTGAAATTTTTCCGTTTTCCAATTGGATGTTTTTGTTTTCCCTATTACTTGCTATTAGTTGAAAATAATTACTTAGAAAAATTTCACGTGGAATTTTATTCACACAACAACAAGAACAGCAACAACTAAACGATGAACAACAGGAATTAAAAAGTCAAAGTACAGACATTTACCACAGATGGGCACTTTGCAGTACTACTAAAATTTCAGTAAAAATTATTTTTTAACCAGTAAATTTTTACTGATTACTAATAGCCTGTTTGTAGAACACGACTCGTCAATAAAAAACGCTAACATGTTAGCATTATTTATTTTTTGGGGTTTTAGAACCCGACTGTTGACGATTTTTATCAAAAAACGTAACAGATGTCAGTTTATTTGGCTTTGTAAAACACGATTTGACTCACAGCAAACGTCAAGGTGGGCGAATAAAATATTACACTCGTGTTAAACAAAAAAATTCAAAAATAAACAAAACTAAAAAATTTTAAAAATAATATAAAATAATTAATAATTAAGAAAAAAATAAAGAAATGGAATTCACAATAAGAAAAAGGTAAGTAAACTTTCATATAAAGTGTTCTTGTTTTGATTGTTTACATTTTTAGTATCAAAATGACAACAAGGTTGCAGTTTAGCCAATTGGTGGCATGAATGGTGCAAATTTCACATTTGGCCACGGGAACTCCACAGTGTGTAGCAGTAAGTGACAAGTTAGGTTGATGGAAGAAGATACGATTTCCTGTTGGAATTTCCAATAAGAAAATGGTAAGTAAGCTTTCATGTTAATATTGTTTTGATTGCTTAAATTTTTAGCATCAAAAAATCAAAACGACAACCAATTGTGGCCGTGTATGGAGCAATTTTCACACTTGGCCACGGGAACTCCGCAGTTGTGTAGCAGTAAAGGGCCACTCAGACTATAATACAAGTATTAATACTTTTGACGAAAATGCATCCCTGGTCTTATATTTGTTTCAAAAATTTCAAACAACCAATAACAACTCAACATGTGATAGCTGCATTTTCTACAAAAGTATTAATACTTGTATAATAGTCTGAACGGGGCTTAAGTGGCAAGTGAGGCTGATGGAAGAAGATACGATTTCCTCTTGGAATTTCAAATAAGAAAATGATTTGATTACTTATATATTCAGCATCAAAATGACAAGGCTGCAGTTTAGCTAAGTGGTGGTACTTATGGAGCAATTTTCCCACCTGACCAAGGGAATTCCAGTTTGGTATAGCAGTAAGCGGTGTTATAAGTTTTTAGTTTGTTGTATATCTGTACGATTCCATGTACAGACTTAACTGCTGAACCGATTTTGATTTAGTTTTCTCTGTTTAAAAGGTGACTTGATCGAAAGTGTTCTTAGCTATGCTTGCAGAAAATCGGTCCAGCCGTTGGGAAGATATTCCATATTTTCTAGATATATTCTATTGAATTTGTGTCTTTGATACCGTAGCTCCCAAGCGGCTATACCGATTTTAATTTGGTTTGTTTTCGTTTAAAAGGTGACTTGATTTAGTATTTTCTAATCTTTAACTGAAGAAAATCGGTCCAGCCGTTTGGATATTATCATAAATTTTAAAAACCCCAGACGCTTTCAAACGAAAGTAAACCAAATTAAAATCGGTCTAGCTGTTTCGGAGCTACGGCGTCAAATGCACACATATGCAACAGAATGTATCTAGAAAAGGTGTACTATTTTCTAAAAGGCTGGTCTGATTTTCTGCAAAAATAACTAAGAACACTTTCGATCAACTCACCTTTCAAACAGAACTAAATCATAATCTGTCCAGCCGTTTGGCCTGTACTTGTACATACACATAGACAGACACTGCAAACTTATAACACCCCTTTTTTGGTCGGGGGTTAAATAAAATCATCTGAAAACAAGCCTGGGTCCATTCTTCAATACTAATAAGCCTACCCACATTATTTTATATTCATTAAATAAACAATTTCTTTCATTTAATTATTTTTAATATTCAATAAAAATCATTCGCAAAAAAATTTTATGAATTTCTTTATACTAATAATCTTAGTCACTTTACTTGACCACAAGCCGCTCGTTTCCAGTAATCTTCGACGATTCTCATATAGGATGTGCGAGCTAAAAGTTGAAATAACGAAAGGTTTTGTTTCAAATAATGCCTGACCATTAATGCTTCAATTTTACTTACCAACTCGCCAATATTATTCATGTCATCTCCGAATAATACTGCTCTAGTTGTTGTTACGCCACGTACAATCTCTTCAGTCTGGGACACTTGCGAATCTGAAAGTCTAACAAATCAGATTCTTACTATTATTAGTCGTGTTTCTTTGTTTATGAGTACATATGTATGTATTTACATAAATACATTTATGCATGCACATCACTTACATGGAAATCAATTATCAAAAATATTAAACGACTTTAAATTACTTACCTTTATACAAAAACTTTTATAAACAAAATTAAAATAAATTTCGTGTTTAATTTGTTTACTTTAATTGTTTATTTTATTTATGTAAGTATGTATGTGCATGTCAGCTGTGTTTCAAGAATAGGGTTGCCATTTTTTTAGCTGAAAACACAATTTTGTATGAAAAAAAAACTAAAACTATTTTGGAACATGTTGGCAACAGTACGATTTAGTACATATTTGAAATAAGGGCGAGTTAACGTAAGCTGCTCGACAAAGTCGAGTCGCGTTATACAAAAATTTTTAATTACGTAGTCGTCCATGAAATGGCTCGTCGTGAGTCGCCCTTGTCGCGTTCTACAAACAGGCTATACAATTTTTTTCTACAGTTTTTATAAAGTGCGTAAATGATTTATTATATGATGAGGTGCATTTAATTTTTAGTAATCAGTAATCCCTGTGTCTAAATTTTTTTCATACAAATATTTCAAAATTTGAGTGAAAAAACTTTGCCACTTGCTACAATTTTATTATGAATACGGCCCTACGATTTTACTGGTAATGCAAATTAAATTTCATTATCAGTAAAAATTTACTGAGTTTTTTCAGTAATCAGTAAATTTACTGCAATTTTTAATGCAGTACAGTTAAATAAAACAAACAAAAACAAGCCAACTCCTATGTATTTACAATATTGAACGTTTTGATACTCTTAATTGATTAATTTAAAAAAATATACTAAAAGCATAAGTACTTCCAACTTAAAAAAATTTTCATTACTAGATGTTTACATATCTCCCCTGTGATCGGACTCAGATTGCTTTTGTATTTTATTTAAAGAGGCGTGCCTTGATTTGTTATTAATCAATAAATTATACTTACTATTTTCTTTCGGTAGTCCTCTTTCAATATCCCAAATGGTTATGCAAGAGTCTGACTTGTAGCGATCGTGACCGATGGCCAAAACATTGGGCTGTGTTTCATTCCAAGCCAAACATAAACACATTCTTTGCTGGCGGGGGGCTTAATGAAAAAAGTTCAATTTTAAACGGATCACCAGTTAAATAAAATGGAAAAAATATACTTTAGGTGCTCCTCGCAAAATTAATAAATAAAAACTAGCCTATCCGATAGGAAATTAAAATATAAGAGGAAAAAAATTAAACAAAAAAAAGTTGGCGGCGAGCCTTCGTTTCCGAGTTATGGGCATCCAAAGTACCAGTACACAATGGTGATTCGTTGTTGTATTTTTGATCCAATACAGTCAATATTGGTATCATTTAGGGTTTGTCAAAAGCCGTGGATATTAAAAAACCACGGTTTCCGGGTTTAAGCTATTAAAATCGGTCGGTTTCGGTTTTAAAAGTATGGATTTATATAAATAGGTCTGTATGCTGAAAACATAAATGATGATTTAAAAATATGTTCACTTGGCAATCACTGTTCACTTGGTTATCACAGTTTCAGAAGGCTGGAATAACTAAAATAAAACTGTAGAATGCAACAACCAAGTCACATAAAGCCACTGCAATAATACTTACTTGCATGTACCGATGGTACATCGAATAAGTAAAAATAATTAATGTGATGATCGTAAGAGATAAGGAAGAATAATTAAACATACTCAGGTAGAGTAATGTAATTTCGTGCTAACATAAATAGAAAAATGAAAAAAATGGAAAAACAGAAAATTAATAGTGATACTTATGAATGTGTTTACCAAAGGTAAATCAAATCACAACAATCGTTTCTAATATTCCCTTTCATTGAAAATTTAATAAGTTAAATAGCTGATGTTAATAAGAATCTCTACCCAAGTAGATAGACTAGGGTGCTGATGAAGTGCGTGGCTGCACAGAAAAGTATCGGTATTTCCCCCAGCTTAAAGTCTAAGTTTAATTTTTCTTCTCTTCTTTAGAAACTCACATTAATTAATAAAAATATTTCATTCAAACCTATGGCCAACCATTGGTCAATCAGACCTCTAACGCAGGGTTCCGGTTCACCCGACGAAAGTCAAAATTTTTTTTAGCGGTCTGCGACTTTTTGTGAGACTTTTTTTATCACCGACTTTTTTTAATTTTGTTGGGACTTTTTACCCTTTTTTGTGAAGGTTCTCAAAAAAACAGTTAACTTGCAGTAAATTAAAAGTTTTCTGACTATTTTTATCAAAAAAATCGTCAAAATAACGTCGGCAAAATTTAAAAGCAATTCACAGGTTATTGTGTTAATTTGCAAATGTATTTGCAATCATTCAAATGTATACAAGAAATTTTTCACAAATTTTCAGAAGTTGCAAAGAAATTATTGTGGCTGGTTATAAAGATGAAATCAATATTAATACCATGTTCACACGGACATCAATTATCGAGGTTCGCTCTCTCATTCACGGTTCGCGGTCGAATCTCGATTGAATTAACATGGTTCGCCATAAAAATTTTTGAGAGCGAACAAACTTGGTTCATTTTGAACCTTGCTGCGAATCATGCAGAAATTGCTATCATCCCTAGTCTTGATAACAAATTATCGCTAATTTATCTGAACTAGCTATCAAAATAAAATGAGTACACATATAAACATACACATGCACACATGAGTAAATAAAAAACAAACCACTGGCAAAACGTTTATACTTTCCCTTCTTTTGGCTAACAAAACCCAATTACACTTGCAGTAGCCCCCTCTGGGATTGCTGCTACCCTATTAGAGGGAGGAAGATCTGCTCATTCTGCCCTAAAACTACCTTAAAACTTACAAATGGTAGATGAGCCAAAATGTTATTATTTGGGCTAAATGTACAATGGCTCACAAACGATCATTAGAGGCACTTGACAGAACATTAAGACTTGCGAAATAATCAACCAAACGCTGCCATATAATTGGTCACGTAAGAGATAGAGTAAATATGATCAAAACTGATTTGCAGCGAAGGGTTGGGGCAACAAAAATGTGGCAGATGTTAAGGGCCTATCTTCTCTCATTTGCCCGGTAGGTGGCCTAAAAGTTGGCCAAAAAGTCGCATTACTTCTAAGGGGTGCTGTGGGGGAGTGCGTGTGGCGCATCTGGCTAAAACTCGGGGATATTTTGGGACACCTCTTACCTTTCAAAAAATATATGGGGAAGTTCGTGTCAGTTTCGATCTGCCCACAACTACCCTAAATATGTTTGGAAAGTATGTTTGCCTGGAGTTATATATTATATACATAATGCTATTATATGTATTAATATTTTTACCAATATATTTATTACTACTCCTATTAATACACAATCATAATGTTATTTATTAATTATTACTATTATTATGATTCCAACTGTTTTACACTTTAATGAATATTATAACTTTATAGAAAATAAGATATTCATAAAACAAAAACTTCATTTTAAAACTTAAAAAAATTCATTATTATATAAATATATTTGATATTAAAAAGATAATTTTTATTTGTTTAAAATATCCATACATACATATATATATATATATATATATATATATATATACAGTGCTTTTCGCTTAAAGCGAACTTCAAGGGGCTGATCAAATTTGTTCGTTTTAAGCGAAGTTCGTTTTAAGTGAAGACATTAAGAAACCATTATTGTGTGTGCACATGTCTTTTTTTAACACTTTGGCTATTTATTTACTTATTAAAACAATTTTAGAACATTGTAGTCTTTAAAAAATAAGTTTATTTAATTTTTAAAAAATCAGTTATTTTAGTTTGCTTAGTATTAACATTGGCTTCATTTATATACACTTCCACTTGGACCAAGTGGTCAAGAATTTGTTGTGGAGTGTCGCAAGACTGAAAAAAATTTATTACACAGCTTACGCTGCACATTAATATATAAATATAATTTTTTGTTCATGGCAACACAGTTCTTGGTTCGTTTTAAGCGAAAAAAAGAACAATTTACATGCAAAAAAACGTTGGTATAACCGAAAGTTCGCTTTAAGCGGGTTCGTTATAAGTGAAAAAATTTTCATGGTTTTATAGAAATAAAAGTTCGTACTTTCGAAAATGGTTCGTTTTAGGCGAAAGTTCGTTTTAAGCGGGTTCGCTATAAACGAAAAATACTGTATATATATATATAAATAAAGATTCATATATTTAAAAAAAAAATTCTTACAATTAATTAACTGGCACACTCGGTATTCTCGAACCAAATAAAATAATAAACGAGATAAAAAAAACTTTAAATCGGTTTCTTAAAAAAAACCAATAACTTTATTTTAAAATTAAAAAGATGTTTTCTGTGACCTTGTGAATGTGTGCAGATAAAAGACTTACTTAATCAGAGTAAAATTTTCATACAAGTATTAATACTTTCATCACAATTTACGATACAGAAATCTAAATACATTCGTTGCGACTGTCAAAAAATCTAACGTAAAATCACATATTGTGTTCAGACCATCACACTTCAAATAAAATGTGAAATACGAGCAGAAAACAAAACAGCTGTTCAATGAAAATGTCTGTGTTATTCATTGGCTGGCGGCGGCAAAGCGGTTTAATGTAGGCGAGGACGTGCCGGCGCTTGAAAAAATTCAGCAGTTAAAAATATTCTATGTAAATAACAGAAAAAATTTAAGAAAAGATATTACAAAAACGTTAAAAAATTACGTCAACGAAATATACTTCCATACGATTCACTTATTCAAAATTTTGAGCCGATATAAATATGACAAAATATTGCATCAATGACGACACGCTATCGGCGGCGAAACAGCCGACTTGGAAGTTTTTGAATTTTTTTGTGTGAAAATGCAACCCTGATATACTGAAAAGTATTATCGTTTAGAAAATTTTCTAAAAACGAAAAAGTTTTATGGGATGTCAAAAACATTAACTTTAATAAATCTACAAATAAAATACAACATACTCGAGTATTGTACTAAATCATTCAAATATTCTTTAATTGCTTTGTTAAGATTCCTAAATCAATCAAATTTGCTTGTCTTATTTGGCACAAACACAGGTCTTATTATACGTGTTTTTCATAAGAGAACATTCCTTTCTTTTTATTAAGTGAAGATAGCATAAAGCAAATAGACGGAAAAAAGAGAGTGTATTGTTGTATTTGTAATACGTACTTATGCTAAAGCCTAATACGTTCTTATGCTAAAGCCTAATATGTATGTATGTATGTAAACAAAAACTCCCTCCCAGGCGACAATCTTTTGAAAAATATTTGGCTATAACTTCTTTATCAGCAAAAAGGCGACATCTTTTAGTTTGCAAAAAAAAAATTGATAAATACAATATTATAAAAAAAGAACCTATTACATACTTCAAATATTTGTCGCCATGTTTGCTGGGTTTTGCATATGAATATAATACGAGGAAATATTGTGTGCTAAAAAAATACGATCAACTGTTTTGCGGTAGCGAACGCGTACATATTTTGTTATTGTACAAATGAAAGTAGATCAATTCTCATCGAATTTAAGACTACTCTATTAATGTAGAATTATTGTGTACATTTTAGTTCTTGGTGTACATTTGGTTCAGTTTGACGTGTACCTGATTTACATTAAGAATTTTTTTCATGAAATTAGTTGCATGATTTTATTTATTTTTTGATAGGTGGCCTGAAAGATAAACTTATATCAAAAGCGTTGCCAAAAATGCATCAGAGATTCATTATACGTAATTTTTTATGTAACATTCTCTTTTATATCGCTACAATTATTAAATAGAAAATGTTGCGTGCAACAAAATTAATGAAATTTCATGAAAAAATGCTTAATGTAAATCAGGTATTGATGAAAATATCTATAAAAATATTTTGTGTTATAAATTGCTGTTTTTTTGATTTACCGTTATTTTACTTACATTCAACATAAAAAGTTAATACGAAAATGGAAATTAAATCAACAACCAACGAACCAATATTCACCAGACCATATCGTATGTCTTTTTCGATACGTGAAATCGTGGATAAAATTATTATAAGTCAGAATCAGAATACGCTTCCGGCATCGTACTTGTCGAGAAAAAGAACGGAGAGCATCGTCTATGCGTCGACTACCGTAAATTGAATGGAGTAACTAGGAAAATTCCTTATCCTATGCCTTCAATTGACGAACAAATCGCATTCCACGACCTTCGACCTTCGAATGGGCTACCACAAAATAGCAATTGATGAAAATTCAAGAAAATTTACTGCTTTTATTACTACGAGAGGACACTACGAATTCAATCGTATGCCGTTCGGTTTGGTAAACGCCCCCGCTGTATTCCAGACAATAATGAATCGTGTTGAAAGATTAATGAAACCTGGCGAAGTTCTGTGTTATCTTGATGACGTCATAATACCAAGCAAATCAATAGAAGCCTTCGATCGATTTCTATCCGTTTTGGAAAATACTGGCCTCACCCTACGGCTGGATAAGTGCAATTTTCTATCAAAAAAAATCTCGTATCTTGGTCACGAAGTAAGCGAACATGGAATAACACCTGGCGACAAGGTAAGCGCAATTAAGAATTATAAAACCCCCACAAACGTAACGGAAGTTCGTCAGTTTCTGGGACTTACCCGATTTTTTAGAAAATTTGTTAAAAATTATTCCCTACTATCACTCCCATTAACTGTGCTATTACGTAAGATGGAGGAAAATTTCAATGGGCCAGTCAACAACATGGAAATCCTTGTAGAAATACGTAATAATAAATCGTTCTAGCTATTTTCGATTTCTGCGAAACACGAGGTGCATACTGACGCCAGTGGTAATGGATTAGCGGGTGTATTAGTGCAGTCACAAAATGAAGAAATATGGAATCCTGTATTCTATTTTAGTCAGCATACCACGGAAGCCGAAAGTAGGTACCACAGTTATGAGCTGGAGGTTTTTGGCAGTGGTTGAAAATTTAGATCGTTTTCGAATATATTTAGTTGGCAAGCATTTTCGACGCTATTGCAAAGGCAAAATTACAAAAAGAAATTATTGGCAGAATTGCGCGATGGTTTTTGAAACTTTTAGAGTACGACTGCGAATTTGTACATCGTCCAGGCACACGTAGATGCACTCAGCCGATCTCCCGACCAGGCTTCTAAAGAACAAGAACCAGCAGGTTTTGTTATGAATATTGTGGCCAACAGCGATGACTGGTTACTCACAATGCAATAACAGTCCGATCAAGCCAAACAGATGAAATCTGACTACGTACTACAAAATCATCGTCTCTACAGGAAAAACGAAAATTGAATAAAGTTTGTAGTTCCCCATTCTGCTCGATGGCGTATTGCTAAACTTTGCCACGATGATGTTGGATACTATGCTCTTGAAAAGACCATAGAAAGGATAAAACAAACGTTTTGGTTTGATCGAATACGTAAATACGTCAAGGAATATATTGCGGCTTGACAGTGTTGTTACAAAAAATCGAAAGTAGGTGCGCCTGAAGGAGTCCTCCATTACAGTGAATTGGAACCATCTTTTCTCGGATCGACATTGACCACTTGAGTCCTTTCATACGCAGCAAAAGGGGCCATACACACATTTTGGTTATCTCTGATGCATTTACGAAATTTATTGTCGTAAAGGCTGTTAGAAACACGAAAACAGCAGCAGTATTGAACGTTATGAATGAATTGACAAGCTATTTTCACTTGCCTTAACGAATTGTATCCGACCGGGGATAAAAAGTTATTTAAAAACTACTATACCATGAATAACATCCACCATATTAAGAGTGCCGTGCGAACACCAAGGGCCAACGGCCAAGTAGAACGGGATAATCAGATTATCTTAAATTATTTACGAACCACTACCAAAGAACCTAAAGACTGGGACCAAGACTTGTATAAATTGCAATGGTCGGTAAATTCACAACGGAACGCAACATCTGGGTTCAGCCCGAATGAGCTTATCTTGAGTTACAAACCCATCGATCTTGTGCAGAATCGAATCATTGCCGCAGTCCAAGACGATTGCTCAACCAAGGAGGAAATGACGGTAGATGAGAGAAGACATCGTGCCTCAGAAAATATTGATAAAGAACGAGAAAAATGGAAGATACGTTTCGACAGCAAATATCTTAAACACACGATATACCAAGAGGATGACTTGATTGTACTGGAGAATGAGCTGCAGTCTACTGGCGAGTCGAAGAAACTGGAGCCAAAATACCGTGGCCCGTACAGAATTTCCCGCGTTATAAGGAACGATCGTTATGGGCCGAACTGTCAACTATAGAGTTGATAACACTGAATTGATCAACTCTGTCAAACATTAGGTGTGGTTTTCTTTTTCGAATTCAACGTACATAGAGCGAGAGACGCATTCGTTTTTTTATAATGTCGTGACAACATCGACTTCAAATTTTTTTGCATACGTAAAATTAAATAAACGATTTATTTACTACCTCAATAAATATTACGTTTAATTATTCTTTGACACTTTAACGTTGGAAATGTGCCACATATCCTAGAAAATTTCGGTTGTGTTAAAATAATTTTTTAAATGTTCGAGTTCTCGTGGTACCTTGATAGCGAACAGTCGATTAGCGAAAATTTTCTTACATACCAAACAAACAAAAAAATATACAAAATATATTCGAAGTACATATTATTCGTAATAGTTACATACTGACTTTAATAAATAAGCTTTATTGCTTTGTTAATATTTTTTACATAGTGGAAATAACAAAAACAAAAAAAAAACCGCAAACAAAAAAAACATAAACAGTGGCATTGAGGAATACTCTATACGAGTACCTCAAAAACAATCAAACAATAATAAAGTACAAAAACAAACAAAAAATCCCAAACAAATAAACAAAAAGAAAGTGCCTTTGAGGAATACTCTATATGAGTACCTCAAATACAAAATATTTTGAAGTGAGTTCTAACGGCAGAAATGCCGTTCTGAAACTCTTAATGAAAACAATAGAAATAATAAATCTAATGAGTCTGTTCTTAACGGCAAAGCCAATTTTTCGTCAGCGATCAACATTACAGTTGCCTAGTACTTCTTCATATAAGTCAGTAATATCATCTCCTTCAGCTCGTGTTCATCACTTAATAAAGTTATCACTACAGATAACAGTAGCTCAAAACCCAAGGTACAAGTCGGAATGGACAGATACATAACCGTGTTAAAGCGTGGGCGAAGCCCGAATTCTTCAAAAATTTCATCTGCTCCAAAGATGTCTAGGGATAATAGCGCATCATCCACCAATCGTCAAAATCGTTTTTCATTATTGCAAGTCACCGTCGACAAGCCCGCTGCATCATTGGAAAAGTCTTTTAAGCCACCACCTATATATTTGAGAGAGAAAAATTCTAACTCCCTAATTAAAAAATTAGTCTCGGCCATTGGTGAAAACGCATTTCATGTTATTCCAATAAATCGTGGTAACATTGACGAAACTAAAATTCAAATATACGAAGAAAAAGGTTTCCGCAAAATAGTGACTGAATTCGAAAAAAATGTAACAAGTTTTTATACGTACCAGCTTAAGAGTGCCAAAGGTATGCAGATCGTATTGAAGGGCATTGACTGTTAACCCCGAAGAAGGAAAAGATGCACTCATGATGCAAGGATTTGAAGTAAAAAATTTTACCAACATAATCAATAGGGAGAAGATCCCCCAGGCTCTATTTCGTGTTGAACTGGAGCCGAATGATATACAGCTGATAAAAAACGAGACACACCCAATTTATAGCCTAAAATACCTCTTATACCGAAAAATCACAGTTAAAGAGCCACATAAGCGATCAGGTCCCGTACAGAGCCATAATTGCCAAGAATATGGCCATACAAAAACATAATTACCCACTGTTTGTGTTGTTTGCGGCGAATTACACGGCACTGCTAGTTGCAACAAGCCAAAAAATCAAAGTGATAAAAAACTCAGTAATTGTGGAGGTAATCACACCGCTAACTACAGAAGTTGTCCTGTTTACTCTTTTGTCAAACAGACTATGGTGCAAAAACCTAGATTAGCTCCATCTCAACCAGCAAACGGTTACTCCGCCACTTTGTGCAAATGAGCCAAACAGTTACTTCCCGTGTATCGTATGCCGATGCTGCTAAAACAAATTCTACTCCCGCACAAAATGTTTCCCCGCCAAATATTTCAACAAATACAAACGCAAACTTTAGTTTTAATCGCCTTGAAGCTACCATTGATTATTTAGTGCAAACTATAAATAATTTTACAACAAATATGACTACCATGATGCAAGAAATGATACGAATGCAGAATACACTGCTTCCAGCACTAATTAACAAGCCATGGACATGTTAAAAATATGTTTCTGGAACGCAAACGGCATTCGCCAACATAAAAATGAACTTGAGCACTTCCTTACGGAAAAAAATATTGATATAATGTTGGTCTCTGAGACACATTTAACTTCGAGAAGCTTTTTCAAAATTAATGGCTACACTATATATGATACAAAGGACCCTAAAGGGAGAGCATGCGGTGGATCTGCAATTCTAATTAAGTCAAGACTCAAGCACTATACCCTTGACAACGTTAATGAAGAATATATGCAAGCTACGAATATTTTTGTAAAAAATGTTTGTTCTAATTTCAATCAATCATCAATTTACTCACCTTCCAGATTTTCAGTATGAGAAGTTCTACAACTCGCTTGGATCTTGTTTCGTGGCAGCTGGAGACTACAATGCAAAACATACGTACTGGGGTTCGCGCCTTGTAACACCTAGAGGTTGAGCTTTGTTTAATACAATTTTAAAAATGGGCTTAGATGTTATTTCGAGTGGGGAGCCCACTTACTGCCCTACTGACGTACGAAAAATTCCGGATGTTATTGATTTTGGCGTCATGAAAAATATTTCAAAAGTTTTTGAGAAAAAAATATGGCAAGACTGTGTGGTACCAGTTCTGCCAGAAAAATGTTACCTCTTGTGAATCACACATATTGCTTGCACCATCTGTTCCAGTGGCAGTTATGTTACTAAAACTTATTAAACCGCTTTCAAATATTTCACTTTTTTTAAATAAAAAACATAAAAACAAATAAATTTTCTATATTTATTGTGAATTTTACTATTTACAGGTTTAGTAATTTCTTTAATACATTTAGTAATTTTGTCGCTAAGTTTCGATTTTTCGCGTTTTTACCAAAGTTTTTATTTTTAACGGCCTTAGCGATTTCTGATCAACTATAGGGCTTGCTTCCGATTTTGCAACTTCTCGCGAATTTTTGTAAACTGTTTTGCAGTTTTTTTAACAATATTAAAATTTGTTATCATCTCGCTGGTAGTAAGTTTTTTGCGAATTTCCGCCGTTTTCGCAATTTTCATCTAATATTTTGTATTCCTAACAGTTTTGACGATTTTTGATCAAAAGTGTTTAACATTTTTTAAAGTTAGCGATAAAAGTTACTTTTTCATTAGCTTCCTGAAAGTTTTGCCGATTTTAAACAGTATGAGACTTGCTAAACATACCGCTGTTAATAATTTTTTTTTTGCAAAAGTTCATAGTTTTCGCGTTTTTTGCCGAATTGTTTGCATTCCTTACAATTTTATTGATTTTTGATCAATATTATGGATTGTTCAAAATTTTGCAAATTCTCGCAGTTTTTTTTTGCAAATTTCGCAATAAAAGCGGGGGTTTGGATGTGTTTTAGCTTCCTTACAATTTTGAAAATTATCGTGGTTTTCGCTTTATAAATATATAAATACTTTTGTAATTAACATTACAACTTTTTAAGTTTAATTTTTATGTTGCATCTAATAATTTTGCTAAGCACCAATTTGATTTACATATTTTGCTATGTTGTCTATTTATAATTTGACTACAACGACAAATCTATTACGGACAGCAACCTTGAGCCTGTTGCCTAATTGCTGTCAAAATAATCCTTCTCATATAAACATGTGTATTCTATCCTTAACATTTTGTAGTCGGTAGCATGCTGTGTTGAAAAGCATTAAACATTGCTTTAAACTTAAAACTCGCTACTGCTGCGAAGACGGTTTTGCCTATGTAAATATTTATTTTTGTGGTATTACAATCTTCATTAAATAGTATGATTGCACCACTACTCTAAAAGATATTTAAAAACAGAAATGTTGTCAATATCCACGATTAATATTTATCCTGATACATGCAAATAAAGCTCATTAAGTGCGAATAATATTTTAAAATAATCTGTAAAGTTATAAAAAAGTGAAAAAGTGTTGGTAGAACTCATTATTAAAAGTCCCCAAATCCCTCCCCACGAAATGCTGTCACCAAATCAGAGGCTAAATCCCCATTTTGGGGACAAATCCCCTAATCTGGTGGCACTGTGTAGTACATAGTTTCGGTCAGCGTTACCGTTGTGTGACTTATACTAGGAGCACAATTGGGACGAACGACGAATTTCGTCCAGGTCGACGATTGTATTGTGTACAATAAATTCGCCAATAAAGATTAATATTTAATAAATTAAAAAAAAAAATAATAAAAAAAAAATTAAAACCGAATAAATAAAATAATTTATAAAAATAATTTTTAAATTTACATATAAAATTTACATACAATATAAAATTTTTAAACAATATAAAATTTTAAAACAGAAAGACATTTGTATATAAGTACATATCTATAAAACCTTTAGTGATCTACTCAAAGTAATTAAAGAGAAAGTTTTTAAAATTTGTTTCATTGCTATTAATTTGATGGTGATGTGGAAGAGTGTTCCAAAGACGAACAGCATGTAAAAAGAAATGCAATGTAGAGACCTGACATTGATATGTCGGGATTATATATATATATTTTTGCCTCTTAAGCATCTTGCAAATCTAATCTTTTGAAATAAATATTCCGGCTTTTGGGTGTATATAATTTTGTGGAGGAAAATCAATGTTCGTATCTTTAAGAGATTTTCAAATAATACACCATATAAAGTCTTGACATACAGTGACACATGATCTCGCCTCTTGAGATTATAAACATATCTTACTATATTATTATATAACACCTCAAGTTTCCTCTTACTGACACTATCACAGTTGGAAAATAATTCGCAACCATAAATAAGACTTGGAACCAAATATGTTTCAGCAAGTAACATTCTTACTCTGAGAGATGTGAAACTTTGAACAGTCCACAGTGTTCTTACTTTGGCATATGATTTAGCTACCAAGGCATTTATATGACTTGACCATGAAAGATTGTTATTAAATACAACTCCCAGATTTTTAACTGAACTTACTATTTAAATTTTTTGTTGATTAATTACAATGTCATCTTCTATAAATGGATGTACAGTTTTCTTATGAATCACCAGACATTTAGATTTTTTTGGATTCAACTGTAGACGATTTGCAGATGCCCAATTATAAATGCTATGCAAATCATGATTAAGCTTAAATATATTCTCACTGACTGCTTGGGCTGGGCTGCTGAGCCATAATTGCACATCATCTGCATACATGTGGACATTGCAATTGGATAAATTACTTGGCAAGTCATTAACATAAATTGAGAAAAGCAGTGGCCCTAAAATAGACCCCTGAGGAACTCCTCTTGTTAGCTTAAGTGGTCTGGACGCCATATTGTTCACACATACTGATTGTGTACGATTTGAAAGAACCGATGATATAAGTTGTGCAGCAGTTGAAGAAAAGTTAAACGTGAATAGAAGTTTGCTACATAACATTGCATGATTAACTGTGTCAAACGCCTTCGAATGATCAAGAAGCACCAAAAAATTTATTTTTCCATCATCAAGATCACGCCTAATACTCTCCGAGACATCCACTAAAGCAGTTCCGCAACTGTGTCCTTTATTGCCATAAATGTAATTGCTTATTTGGCTATGCAAAATTTTTTCTAGGGCTTTCGAAAAGAAGCTTAATATAGCTATTGGACGGTATTCAGTGTTTGATTTAGAAGCTGGAATTATTTTTGCATGTTTCCATTTCAGAGGGAAAAAACTTGTGGTAATTATGGTATTAAAGAAATACGTTAGATATAGGTAGGTAGAATAGAATAGGTAGAATAGAAGGTAACACTACTTTTATAAACTTGGGGTGCATATTGTCAAACCCTTTTGCATTTGATTTTATTTGTGTAAAACTTAAGAAAACATCACGCTTAAGGGCGACTCAGACTATAATACAAGTATTAATACTTTTGACGAAAATGCATCCCTGGTCTCATATTTGTTTAAAAAATTTCAAAAAAACAATAACAACTCAACATGTCAGAGCTGCATTTTTCACAAAAGTATTAATACTTGTATAATAGTCTGAACGGGGCTTTATTGACGCATGAGAAATCAAACATGGTGGAGTTGAAATTAAAGTTATTTATAATTGGACTAGTGTCAGAGCCTGTTGCACAACCCGTCTCCGGTATATTATTAACAAATATATTGTTAAGATCATTAACATCAGAGGGACAGTCAAATCCAGTATTTGAGTCACCAATTCCAATATTTTTAATAGTTTTCCAAGTGCGCTTGGATTCAACAGCAGAACCATTATTATCTTCTAGATAATACTCAGATTTTGCGATTTTTATCAATTTATTTGTATCTATTCTGATAGAACGGTAAAGAATCATTAATTCAGTTGTCCGGAAACGCTTCCACCGCGAATACGCTAAGTCCCTACTCCTAATAGACTCGCGTATATTAGAGTTAAACCATGTCTTTTCTTTTGCAGTAACAGTTTGCGTTCTAATGGGTACTGCATCACCATATAGCTTCAATATATTGTATTCGAGAAACGAAAGCTGATCATCAACTGAAATCATGTTGTAAATACAGTCCCAATTTATTTGTAGGAAGCTTTCATTAAGAATGTCAAAGTTTAAATTCCTAAAATCTCTAAAAGAAAAAGTTTGTTCCCTATTTCCAAGCTGAAAATCATATGCCGTAAAGACTATGTCATGTTTGGAAAAACATGATGCAGAAATTTGGTCATAAAGTAATATTTTTGTAGTGTCACTCACAAAAATAAGGTCTAATAGGGTGCTATTATATTCCGTAAAGTGCGTAGGAAGCGTATTGTTTTTTGGAATGAGACCGATAGTACCCATTTCATCCCAAAAAGTTGATTCTTCAAACAGATTAGAATTAAAATCTCCAGCAATTAGCACATCATTGTACCGTGTAACATAGGTTTCAATATTAGTTATGAAGTTGTTATAATCAACAGAATTATTGGGCCTATACACACAAGCTACCAGCATTTTCCTGCCATAAGAGTATATTTCAATGAAAATGCACTAATTTTTATCATTTTCAGTACTTTTTGTAAAGTACTGTGATTGTGATGTGATGTGATTTTTTACATAAATGGCAACACCTCCTCCTCTTCCTTTTACTCTGTCCGATCTAAATATTTTATACCCATTTAGAAATACAAACGCATTTGGAATTGTTTTATCTACCCACGTCTTTGAAACACAAATAATGTCAACATTAGGCCTTAAACTTTGGGCATTTAAATGGCATATTTGAAGACCTTTTTTCTGTCTGGCAAGTATTTTTATCATGCTATAGGTTACATAATTGGAACCCCCTTCGTATATCTCACTATTCATCAAAACAAGATATTAAGATATTATTGTGTAAAAAAAAAATATCGTAGCGCAACGCAACATATTTTAAAGTTAATAGAACTAAGTACATCATGATCTTGTAACAATATATAATTTTTAGATTTCAAAAGCTTGTAATTTTTTGATAAATAATGGCCAATATAAATGTGAAAGTGATAAGAACAAATAAAATAATGTCAGATCGTCGTTCGTCAACGTACAAAATAGAAATAAATCTATCTCAGAGTTCGTCACGCACGACGAATTTCGTTGTACGGTGGTGTTGTGTTCATTTTCATATGCACAAATGTGTTTTATTTTTTATGACGAAAGTTCCCACCGAAAAATTCGTCGTTCCTCCCAGTTGTGTTCCTAGCATAAAGTCGCATTTTGCTACCTTTACGACTGCCTTGCCACTTTTTATGCCCTTAGTTTTTAAACCCCTTTTTATCATTTAAGGCCGTGATACACTATCATACAAAGTCGTGCGATCTACGAAAAACTACAACCCTAGTGTGATGAATTATTATTGTCTTTTCAAAATTTTCATAAACACCACCATACCAGGGATGTAATTTTTCGTAGATCGCACGACTTTGTAGGATAGTGTATCACGGCCTTTATAGTATATTATTATGTGCCCCCTCTGGCCCCTTTTTGATCAATATTAACTTTCGTTTTGACAACAAATGTACGCAGATTCCTATAGATTCTAAAACATTTGGCAACAAGATTTTATTTCCTTTGTTAAACTTCATATATAAACATGCAAATAATAAATTTTTTTTTAAATTTACAGTATATTGCAATATTATTTTCTGTGGGAAAACATCGTGTTAAAACGCCTTGGTATGAATTTTTTCATTTGGTTAAAATTTTTATATATGAAATAACATACATTTATACCTAGGTAATTCTAAATGTTTCCGCAGCAATTTTGAAAGCCAAATTTAATTAAGGTACATAATTTTAAAATATGAAAAACTATGAAAAGGGATATAATATTGTATGCAAAACAAATAATATGGACAAGTAAGTAATTAAATTTAAAGTTGTTTTTATTTGAGAGTGTACTTGTTTTTGAAATAAATTCTAAATTAATTAAGTCATCAGGTGACGGCATAAATGGATTAAGATGGATGCAGATATACAAAAAACCATTTTGCAATCAGTTTCTTATCTGCCAAAAGAATAATTTGGAACGCCATGCTAAAACAGCCAAAAATGCGGTCAATTGCAAAAAAACGATGTAAATATATCCGAGTTCTTACCACAAAAATACCGATTTTTGGAGGAAAGATGCTGTTGCTGAAAAAAGTCAGTGGATTACACCTTTCTTCTTCATCTTTATAAAATATAATTTACAAAAAAAATATAGAGTATAAAAATAAATTAGCGTTACTAAAAACTTTCATGTAGACTTAAAATAGACATTTCGTCGGTTGGTTTCTGGTTTGCTGCAGACATAATGTATTTTTGAATAAACTGTGCCGCAAACCAGAAACCAACCGACGATTTGTCAAAGATTAGATTCCAGGTAAAGAACTTGTTAAGAAATACATTTGTTCAGTTAAAAAAATATGCATTTAAGAACTATGCATAATGTTTTAAAAGAATAGCATAACTATATTATCCCCTGCAGAATCGAATTTAAAATTTTCTACAAAACTTTAAATGGTTTTTTTTTTAAATAAATTTTTTGAGTTATGCTGGTTTTTAATTAAATAAGTGAGATGACCCATGTCCAATATATGTATTTATGTTTTTACAGTCTCTAATTTTTTATAAATCTTAAGTATTTGGTTAAAATACGGCATTCGATATCGCACGAAATATACATTTAATTTCGATTGGATTTTCATTCGATATGAAATGCCGCATTTCGAGCACTGTTATTTTAGATTTAATTTTTTTTATATTTAGTAGCTATACTACGTTTAAAATCGTCTTATTTGCAAATAAAAACTGTGTTTGCAAATAATCTACTAGCCGGTATTATGGAAGTATGTTCGCAGTCGTCAAATTAGCAACTATAAAATTAAGAATTTCATACAATGTATAAACATGTATAATTGTTCTCATCCCCAGTAATCAGTAATTGTGTTGGTGAGTAAATAAGATGGAATTTTTACGTGCGCTTAAACGTAGTTCTCATAAAATTAATGGTGGCTATTCTGGAAAACGCGTCGAAGAAGTGAAACTTTATAGTACGTTTCCATTAGGAGCAAAACAAACAAAACACTTCCAAGTGTTTCCATTATGCTTTTTTGTGTTTTGCTGGTGTGAATTGCCGCAATCAATTTGATTTTGTTATAAAGGCCGCAAAACTTATTATTTAAATTAGTAAATTTTTCATTCATTTACATATAAATACAACTTATGTGGTTTGTGCAATTGCTTAAAAGATTGGATATTCTATACTAGTGCCATCTTTTACCAGAATATTGCGGCTTTTTTCGAAGTTTCAGCCAGCAATGCAGTGTTGCATTGAAAAGTTTTCTCATGTTTTGGAGGAAAACAACTTATTTTCGGTGTTTTGCTGATATGAAACATGTATGGGAAAACATGTAGCAAAACATTGGTTTTGAGCAAAACAAGTTTTCTGCTCCAAAACACGCATATGGAAACGCACTATTACATTAAAACAAAAACAAATTTTCAAAAATTGTTTTTGTTTGCCAATCATTTCTAAAATGAAATAAACGCGAGAATTTCAACGCGTTTCTCTCTGTTTGAAAAACTGTTAATTTTGTATGAGAAACAAAAACAAACTTTATGCATTTACACAGTTTTGTTTTTGTTTTCCATGTAACTTTTGCCAAGTCGACGCGTATTTCAGAATTTACACCAATATGTTTGTACTTATGCATGAGACATTTTATTTTATTGTTTGTGTTTGTTTGTTTTTAATAAAAATTACTTAATAAATTCCGTCCTCGGACCTATATTATTTAACATCAATATTAATAATCTTTTCTCCAATTTTGAATTTATATCGTCCTGTATACCATTTGCTTTTGCAAATGGTTTATTTCTTATTTTTTGTGGTTAAAAACAGTTCCTGGACGTCATGCAAAATAATTAATTATAGCATCAAAACTATTTTTCGTTGGATTTGCGAGAATAAATTATTTATAAATACCGCTAAGACTAATTAAAATAAATAATAAAAACTAATTTGGCCATTAAGATTGATGGTACTGACATTGAACCAGATTAAATGTCTTGGTGTATGGTTGGACAATCGGGTTAATTTTGAAAGACATATTAATTCTGTAGCATCCAAGGTTAATTTTGCACTTCGACAAAATAATAATGTAAATCTTATACTGCCCGTGCAGGTAAAAATAAAGCTTGTTGACACTGATTATGCCCATATTTTTGTATGGGGTTGAAGCTAACTTTGGGTTACAACATTAGTAAACTCACGAAATTATTCAATACAGTTGTTCGTTTTCTGTATAGTCTTAGAAGGCGCACTCATATGTCGAATTATGTATATAGATTTTACGGATGTTCATTCTTGAACTACTTGAAATTAAGACAATTACCACTTTTTATAAAACATACAAAGATGCGAAAATATTGCATGTAATTGAATTTTTTACATTCTGTCGATTTCAACGAAATCGTCAAATACAAATTCCAAGGCTAACCTCAATTTTGGAACGATCATTTCATACTACATTTGCAGGAATTTTTAATCTGCCTGACAGCTGAAATCTTTTGTTTCTTCACATCAAACTTATAAAAATAAAGTTCTTTTATATCTTAAACACAATAACTTATAGTTGCATATTGATATATGAAATTCGTACGTACACATTTATAAGTCTTAAAGGCTCAGTTAGCCGACTGTAATGTAAAGTAACTGCAAAGTAGGAAACAGCTGATCGATATTTTTATACGAAAATTAGGTTGCGTTACATTACATCTCTATAACCATTTTCATTATCTTGCACATAACAATATCGATCAGCTGATTCCTACTGTTCCAGTTACTTTACATTACGGTCGGCTAACTGAGCCTTAAAGCAGAATTAACTGACTGTGAATGTAGAACTGTAAATGTAAATATGTCAGCTGATCGAAACATTTGCATGAAAAGCTATGCAAATGCTTACCTGACTGAAATGTAACGTCTGAACCTGCAGAAAATAGAATTTCATGACGAGGTTACGTGACATTTGTAGACAGTGATGGTTGTGTGTATATTGATTGGGAATGTGACACATTACCCCTATTGTGGTACTTTTGTTTCTTTTGATCATTTAAGTTGCTAAATTTGTATATTTACGTGGTATTTTTAATAAATTTAGTTTTCTAATCAAGATTTTTTCTTTATAAAATCTAACCTGAGATTGCCAATCGTGTTTGTTTTTTTTTTGTTAAAATACATACATATATATATGTATGTATACATATATAGATGTATATACATATGAATATGTAAAATATACATATGTGCGTAAAAACAAACACACAAGCCTACAAAAAACTATTTTTTTTAATAAAAATACCATTAAAGATAATAATATGTATGTATGATCATAATAATTATAATGATAATATTTAAGAAGTTTATTATTCGACATATTGTCATAATTATATTTTAATTTGAAATTTATTTGCTTGTGGTTTAGCTTGGTCTATATACGTATTTCATTGGCGCTTAAACCAAATCATCAGTAGACTTCAACCACAAATTTTGAACCACAAATTTTGAAGTCTACTGATGATTTGGTTTAAGCGCCAATGAAATACGTATGTAGACCGAGCTAAACCACAAGCAAATAAATTTCAAATTAAAATATAATTATGACAATATGTCGAATAATAAACTTCTTAAATGTTAAATTTTAGATTTTATTTTTCATTTTGCCTTGTAATTACTTTTATTGTTATCCAATGGATTTCTAATTGTATGTCTTTTCTTTTGCAGTAACAGTTTGCGTTCTAATGGGTACTGCATCACCATATAGCTTCAATATATTGTATTCGAGAAACGAAAGCTGATCATCAACTGAAATCATGTTGTAAATACAGTCCCAATTTATTTGTAGGAAGCTTTCATTAAGAATGTCAAAGTTTAAATTCCTAAAATCTCTAAAAGAAAAAGTTTGTTCCCTATTTCCAAGCTGAAAATCATATGCCGTAAAGACTATGTCATGTTTGGAAAAACATGATGCAGAAATTTGGTCATAAAGTAATATTTTTGTAGTGTCACTCACAAAAATAAGGTCTAATAGGGTGCTATTATATTCCGTAAAGTGCGTAGGAAGCGTATTGTTTTTTGGAATGAGACCGATAGTACCCATTTCATCCCAAAAAGTTGATTCTTCAAACAGATTAGAATTAAAATCTCCAGCAATTAGCACATCATTGTACCGTGTAACATAGGTTTCAATATTAGTTATGAAGTTGTTATAATCAACAGAATTATTGGGCCTATACACACAAGCTACCAGCATTTTCCTGCCATAAGAGTATATTTCAATGAAAATGCACTAATTTTTATCATTTTCAGTACTTTTTGTAAAGTACTGTGATTGTGATGTGATGTGATTTTTTACATAAATGGCAACACCTCCTCCTCTTCCTTTTACTCTGTCCGATCTAAATATTTTATACCCATTTAGAAATACAAACGCATTTGGAATTGTTTTATCTACCCACGTCTTTGAAACACAAATAATGTCAACATTAGGCCTTAAACTTTGGGCATTTAAATGGCATATTTGAAGACCTTTTTTCTGTCTGGCAAGTATTTTTATCATGCTATAGGTTACATAATTGGAACCCCCTTCGTATATCTCACTATTCATCAAAACAAGATATTAAGATATTATTGTGTAAAAAAAAAATATCGTAGCGCAACGCAACATATTTTAAAGTTAATAGAACTAAGTACATCATGATCTTGTAACAATATATAATTTTTAGATTTCAAAAGCTTGTAATTTTTTGATAAATAATGGCCAATATAAATGTGAAAGTGATAAGAACAAATAAAATAATGTCAGATCGTCGTTCGTCAACGTACAAAATAGAAATAAATCTATCTCAGAGTTCGTCACGCACGACGAATTTCGTTGTACGGTGGTGTTGTGTTCATTTTCATATGCACAAATGTGTTTTATTTTTTATGACGAAAGTTCCCACCGAAAAATTCGTCGTTCCTCCCAGTTGTGTTCCTAGCATAAAGTCGCATTTTGCTACCTTTACGACTGCCTTGCCACTTTTTATGCCCTTAGTTTTTAAACCCCTTTTTATCATTTAAGGCCGTGATACACTATCATACAAAGTCGTGCGATCTACGAAAAACTACAACCCTAGTGTGATGAATTATTATTGTCTTTTCAAAATTTTCATAAACACCACCATACCAGGGATGTAATTTTTCGTAGATCGCACGACTTTGTAGGATAGTGTATCACGGCCTTTATAGTATATTATTATGTGCCCCCTCTGGCCCCTTTTTGATCAATATTAACTTTCGTTTTGACAACAAATGTACGCAGATTCCTATAGATTCTAAAACATTTGGCAACAAGATTTTATTTCCTTTGTTAAACTTCATATATAAACATGCAAATAATAAATTTTTTTTTAAATTTACAGTATATTGCAATATTATTTTCTGTGGGAAAACATCGTGTTAAAACGCCTTGGTATGAATTTTTTCATTTGGTTAAAATTTTTATATATGAAATAACATACATTTATACCTAGGTAATTCTAAATGTTTCCGCAGCAATTTTGAAAGCCAAATTTAATTAAGGTACATAATTTTAAAATATGAAAAACTATGAAAAGGGATATAATATTGTATGCAAAACAAATAATATGGACAAGTAAGTAATTAAATTTAAAGTTGTTTTTATTTGAGAGTGTACTTGTTTTTGAAATAAATTCTAAATTAATTAAGTCATCAGGTGACGGCATAAATGGATTAAGATGGATGCAGATATACAAAAAACCATTTTGCAATCAGTTTCTTATCTGCCAAAAGAATAATTTGGAACGCCATGCTAAAACAGCCAAAAATGCGGTCAATTGCAAAAAAACGATGTAAATATATCCGAGTTCTTACCACAAAAATACCGATTTTTGGAGGAAAGATGCTGTTGCTGAAAAAAGTCAGTGGATTACACCTTTCTTCTTCATCTTTATAAAATATAATTTACAAAAAAAATATAGAGTATAAAAATAAATTAGCGTTACTAAAAACTTTCATGTAGACTTAAAATAGACATTTCGTCGGTTGGTTTCTGGTTTGCTGCAGACATAATGTATTTTTGAATAAACTGTGCCGCAAACCAGAAACCAACCGACGATTTGTCAAAGATTAGATTCCAGGTAAAGAACTTGTTAAGAAATACATTTGTTCAGTTAAAAAAATATGCATTTAAGAACTATGCATAATGTTTTAAAAGAATAGCATAACTATATTATCCCCTGCAGAATCGAATTTAAAATTTTCTACAAAACTTTAAATGGTTTTTTTTTTAAATAAATTTTTTGAGTTATGCTGGTTTTTAATTAAATAAGTGAGATGACCCATGTCCAATATATGTATTTATGTTTTTACAGTCTCTAATTTTTTATAAATCTTAAGTATTTGGTTAAAATACGGCATTCGATATCGCACGAAATATACATTTAATTTCGATTGGATTTTCATTCGATATGAAATGCCGCATTTCGAGCACTGTTATTTTAGATTTAATTTTTTTTATATTTAGTAGCTATACTACGTTTAAAATCGTCTTATTTGCAAATAAAAACTGTGTTTGCAAATAATCTACTAGCCGGTATTATGGAAGTATGTTCGCAGTCGTCAAATTAGCAACTATAAAATTAAGAATTTCATACAATGTATAAACATGTATAATTGTTCTCATCCCCAGTAATCAGTAATTGTGTTGGTGAGTAAATAAGATGGAATTTTTACGTGCGCTTAAACGTAGTTCTCATAAAATTAATGGTGGCTATTCTGGAAAACGCGTCGAAGAAGTGAAACTTTATAGTACGTTTCCATTAGGAGCAAAACAAACAAAACACTTCCAAGTGTTTCCATTATGCTTTTTTGTGTTTTGCTGGTGTGAATTGCCGCAATCAATTTGATTTTGTTATAAAGGCCGCAAAACTTATTATTTAAATTAGTAAATTTTTCATTCATTTACATATAAATACAACTTATGTGGTTTGTGCAATTGCTTAAAAGATTGGATATTCTATACTAGTGCCATCTTTTACCAGAATATTGCGGCTTTTTTCGAAGTTTCAGCCAGCAATGCAGTGTTGCATTGAAAAGTTTTCTCATGTTTTGGAGGAAAACAACTTATTTTCGGTGTTTTGCTGATATGAAACATGTATGGGAAAACATGTAGCAAAACATTGGTTTTGAGCAAAACAAGTTTTCTGCTCCAAAACACGCATATGGAAACGCACTATTACATTAAAACAAAAACAAATTTTCAAAAATTGTTTTTGTTTGCCAATCATTTCTAAAATGAAATAAACGCGAGAATTTCAACGCGTTTCTCTCTGTTTGAAAAACTGTTAATTTTGTATGAGAAACAAAAACAAACTTTATGCATTTACACAGTTTTGTTTTTGTTTTCCATGTAACTTTTGCCAAGTCGACGCGTATTTCAGAATTTACACCAATATGTTTGTACTTATGCATGAGACATTTTATTTTATTGTTTGTGTTTGTTTGTTTTTAATAAAAATTACTTAATAAATTCCGTCCTCGGACCTATATTATTTAACATCAATATTAATAATCTTTTCTCCAATTTTGAATTTATATCGTCCTGTATACCATTTGCTTTTGCAAATGGTTTATTTCTTATTTTTTGTGGTTAAAAACAGTTCCTGGACGTCATGCAAAATAATTAATTATAGCATCAAAACTATTTTTCGTTGGATTTGCGAGAATAAATTATTTATAAATACCGCTAAGACTAATTAAAATAAATAATAAAAACTAATTTGGCCATTAAGATTGATGGTACTGACATTGAACCAGATTAAATGTCTTGGTGTATGGTTGGACAATCGGGTTAATTTTGAAAGACATATTAATTCTGTAGCATCCAAGGTTAATTTTGCACTTCGACAAAATAATAATGTAAATCTTATACTGCCCGTGCAGGTAAAAATAAAGCTTGTTGACACTGATTATGCCCATATTTTTGTATGGGGTTGAAGCTAACTTTGGGTTACAACATTAGTAAACTCACGAAATTATTCAATACAGTTGTTCGTTTTCTGTATAGTCTTAGAAGGCGCACTCATATGTCGAATTATGTATATAGATTTTACGGATGTTCATTCTTGAACTACTTGAAATTAAGACAATTACCACTTTTTATAAAACATACAAAGATGCGAAAATATTGCATGTAATTGAATTTTTTACATTCTGTCGATTTCAACGAAATCGTCAAATACAAATTCCAAGGCTAACCTCAATTTTGGAACGATCATTTCATACTACATTTGCAGGAATTTTTAATCTGCCTGACAGCTGAAATCTTTTGTTTCTTCACATCAAACTTATAAAAATAAAGTTCTTTTATATCTTAAACACAATAACTTATAGTTGCATATTGATATATGAAATTCGTACGTACACATTTATAAGTCTTAAAGGCTCAGTTAGCCGACTGTAATGTAAAGTAACTGCAAAGTAGGAAACAGCTGATCGATATTTTTATACGAAAATTAGGTTGCGTTACATTACATCTCTATAACCATTTTCATTATCTTGCACATAACAATATCGATCAGCTGATTCCTACTGTTCCAGTTACTTTACATTACGGTCGGCTAACTGAGCCTTAAAGCAGAATTAACTGACTGTGAATGTAGAACTGTAAATGTAAATATGTCAGCTGATCGAAACATTTGCATGAAAAGCTATGCAAATGCTTACCTGACTGAAATGTAACGTCTGAACCTGCAGAAAATAGAATTTCATGACGAGGTTACGTGACATTTGTAGACAGTGATGGTTGTGTGTATATTGATTGGGAATGTGACACATTACCCCTATTGTGGTACTTTTGTTTCTTTTGATCATTTAAGTTGCTAAATTTGTATATTTACGTGGTATTTTTAATAAATTTAGTTTTCTAATCAAGATTTTTTCTTTATAAAATCTAACCTGAGATTGCCAATCGTGTTTGTTTTTTTTTTGTTAAAATACATACATATATATATGTATGTATACATATATAGATGTATATACATATGAATATGTAAAATATACATATGTGCGTAAAAACAAACACACAAGCCTACAAAAAACTATTTTTTTTAATAAAAATACCATTAAAGATAATAATATGTATGTATGATCATAATAATTATAATGATAATATTTAAGAAGTTTATTATTCGACATATTGTCATAATTATATTTTAATTTGAAATTTATTTGCTTGTGGTTTAGCTTGGTCTATATACGTATTTCATTGGCGCTTAAACCAAATCATCAGTAGACTTCAACCACAAATTTTGAACCACAAATTTTGAAGTCTACTGATGATTTGGTTTAAGCGCCAATGAAATACGTATGTAGACCGAGCTAAACCACAAGCAAATAAATTTCAAATTAAAATATAATTATGACAATATGTCGAATAATAAACTTCTTAAATGTTAAATTTTAGATTTTATTTTTCATTTTGCCTTGTAATTACTTTTATTGTTATCCAATGGATTTCTAATTGTATGAAGGTGTAGAAAAATAAAATAGATTCATATCGAATATAAATTATTTGCTGGGTTTTGTATGAGTTTCAAAGCCTACTAAACTTATTTTGTCTTTGTGATTTTCAAAAATATTATTATTCTATGAATTCTCATGTAGTTTTTGAAAGTCTGTGCATAAAGTAAGAGGTTTGTGACTGTTCAAAATTTGTGGTTGAAGTCTACTGATGATTTGGTTCAAGCGCCAATGAAATACGTATATAGACCAAGCTAAACCACCAGCAAATAAATTTCAAATTAAAATGTGTCATTTAAATTTAATAAAGTAAGCGTTTTGTTAATTAATACAATAAACTGTGTTGCAATGCAATTATATTATGATACAGTGTATTACAGTATGAGGTACACTACAACACACATTGTTATTTATAATTATATAAAAGATTTGTTGATTGAAAAGCAAAACTAATTATCAAAAAATAAAAACAAGAATAATCCTGAAGAAGTTAACCAAAGGTTATAGAAATATCGATATAAAAATAAAAATATAAGGAAATTTATGAAATTTACTGATCTAAAGCTTAAAAGAATTGTTTCATTGAATCTAATATATATTCTAGATATAAATTTACATTTAACACGAACAAATAAAATTGTGTTAAACTGGAGTCATGTTCAACTTTTTTGTAGCCAATAAGAAATGACGGAAGAAAAGAAAAACAACTTTTTAAAAAAACTTTTTTCAATCAGAGTTGCAAAAAAGGAGTATTTTTGTTTTTGCTTACATTAAAAGCACTTGCTCGTGGGCGCGATAATGTTTTTGTTTACATTAAAAACACGTGCTGGAGCACGTGCTTGGGCAAAATACCATGAAATTTCGTTTTAACAAAGAAAAACATTATTTCTGTAAACATTACATGTGCAATGCCAATATGAATTCGAACACTTGAAATAAATTTATATATATATATATATATATATATATATACGCTCATATAGTAAAGTGTTAAATAGAAAGTATTGATTGTGCCTTATTGCCACATATACTAACGAATGAAGAACAAATATACCTTTAATAACTAATAACTGTCATATTCAGATTTAATTTAGTTCTGAAGTTATAGCCCAGCAAACTTTTTATTGACAAAAAAAGTTTTGTCCTGTTAAACTAAAACGGTTGATTGTGCGCTATTGACACATACCTCAATTGATGGGAAATGAAATGCCTTTTAGAGCTGATAACTGTCATATTCAGATTTACTTTAGTTCTGAAGTTATAGCCCAGCAAACTTTTTATTGCCAAAAAAAGTTTTGTCCTATTAAACCAAAACGGTTGACTGTGCGCTATTAACACATACCTCAATTGATGGGAAATGAAATGCTTTTTAGAACTGATAACTGTCATATTCAGATTTACTTTAGTTCTGAAGTTATAACCCAGCAAACTTTTTTGGTCGTTAAAAATAGAAAAAGTTTTCGTCCTATTAAACCAAAACTATCTACTGTGCACTATTCAAACCTATACCAATCAATAAAGGACAAAAATATTTTTCAGAATTGGGGACAGTCTTTTTCTGAATTACTTTAGCTCAGAAGTTATAGTCCATCAAACTTTTAAAAATTTTCATAATTTTTGTGATAATACAGTTTTTCCCATTAAGTGTGCAAGTGGCAGCCTCGTGTTAATTTGCCTAGTAAAATATGTAAACAAACTGGAAAAAAATAGGTAATTTTTAATTTTATTTTTAAAAAAAGTGTCAAGATCTATGCTGTCGTACGAGAAGAATCAGCTTTAATAGACGTCATTATTTTTATTTGAATAACTATGGAGAAAACTACTTTCGAAAATTACTCCAACAAAAAATTTGTCCTTGCATATAAAATGAAAAGTATTGATTGTGCCCAATTAAACCATATGCTAATCAATAGGAATAGGAAGTTAAAATACCTTTTTATATTTGTGACTCTCATATTCTGAATTACTTTAGTTCAGAAGTTATGCTCAAATAAAAAATTTATTTCATTAAAATTTAACAAAAAAGTTTAATGCGTATAACTATTGTATTGTTGTAACTATTGTATGTCAGATATAAAATTATATATCTTCCTATAGATAATAAAAATGCCTTTCAGAATCAATGACTGTCATTTTCGGAATTACTTTATTTAAGAATAAGGACAACAGTTTTCTACTTATAAAATTGAAAATACTCATTTTATTGTATTGCAACATATACCAATCGATAGAAAACAAAACCACGTTTTTAAATTGGTGACTGTCATTTTCTGAATTTTTGGAATTTAGAAGCTATCCCACATGAAACTTACAACTTCGTAAATATTTTCCTATTCGCAGACTTTTTATAAAATGTAAATAATAGTGTGCAGCTACTAATAATACAGGTATAAGATGTAGATACTTATGATCATCTATTGGTAGCACAGTTATATCTGGCAGCACAAATGAGAACTACCACCACGAATTAGAACTAATAATAAATATTATTATTAATAATAATTATTATTACCTTATATGTGCAATTATTAACTTATTATCTTATTATTATTAAATTATTATCGATTGAGCAATGCGTCAATAGCGCACAATCAACCGTTTTGGTTAAATAGGACAAAACTTTTTTTGTCAGTAAAAAGTTTGCTGGGATATAACTTCAGAACTAAAGTAAATCTGAATATGACAGTTATCAGTTCTAAGAGGCATTTTAATTTCCCATCAATTGAAATATGTGTCAATAGCGCACAATCAACCCTTTTGGTTTAATAGGACAAAACTTTTTTTGTCAATAAAAAGATTGCTGGGCTATAACTTCAGAACAAAAGTAAATCTGAATATTACAGTTATCAGTTGTAAAAGGCATTTTAATTTTCTATCAATTGAGATATGTGTCAATAGCGCACAATCAACCGTTTTCTTTTGATAGGATAAAACTTTTTTTGTCAATGAAGAGTTTGCTGGGCTATAACTTCAGAATTAAAGTAAATCTGAATATGACAGTTATCAGTTCTAAACGGCATTTAAATTTTTCTTCAATTGAGATATCTGTCAATAGCGCACAATCAACCGTTTTGTTTTGGTTTAATAGGACAATACTTTTTTTGTCAATATAAAGTTTGCTGGGCTATTACTGCAGAACGAAAGTAAATCTGAATATGACAGTTACTAGTTCTAAAAGGCATTTTAATTTTTCATCAGTTGAAGAATGTGTCAATAGCGCACTCTCAACGGTTTTGGTTTTATAGGACAAAACTTTTTTTGTCAATAAAAAGTTTGCTGGGCTATAACTTCAAATCCAAAGTAAATCTTGATATGAACGTTATTAGTTCCAATAAATATTTCAATGTCTAATCAATTGGTGCATACGTCAATAGCGCAAAAATAACGGTTTTGATTTGATGATGCAAAACTTTCTTTTGCTAGTAAAATGTTTGCTGGGTTATAACTTCTGAACTAAAGTAAATCTGAATATGACAGTTACTAGTTCTGAATGATATATACATTTTCTATTGATATATGTGTCAATGGCGCACACTAATTTTGATTTTATAAAATGAAAACTTTTTTTTATAAGAAGTTTGCTGGGCTATACCTTTCGAAATCAAGTAATTAAAAAAATTAAATCTACTAATTTTGATACCTACTCTTTTCCTTTATTGAGTGGTATATAAATTAATAACGTACATCTAATATTTTATTTTATTTTTTTAAAGTAAATTTCTGGATATAAATTTCATGCGAGCACGTGGCACACATACACTCTCAAAAAACGCACGTGCTCACAACTACACGGAATATGATATGGTTTTTGCAACTCTTAAACAATTTTGGTACGTGATTGAAAAAGTTTTTTCAAAAGTTTTTCTTCTTCACGGCGACTAAGAAATTAGTATATATGACCGATACGAGTACTTTTTACCGATGCCTACTTAGTACTTGGTAGTAGAGTATCGACACCAAAAGTACTTGGTTTCTAAGAAAAAGTATCGAGTATTAAAGGCTAGCCGACAGTAATGTAATGGTAGCCGACAGTAATGTAATGTAACTGCAACGTAGAAAACAGCTGATCGATATTCTTATATGAAAAGGAGGTTACGTTACATTACATCTCTATAAACATTTCCATTACTTTTCACATAACAATATCGATCAGCTGTTTCCTACTGTTGCAACTACATTACATTACAGTCGGCTAACTGAGCCTTAACTTGTATTTACTCGCATCGTTTTATCCCTAGTGCTGCAGTACTTTCAACGTAATTTAACAAGTCAAGTTTTATGCTCTTATGAAAAAACGATTGTTAAAGTTAAAGCATGCTTTAAAACCGGTTTTGCCATACAAAATTCGCTTGCTAAACCAACTTTAAATTTACCATTCGTTTTTGCATAAGGGGGTTAGACTTGGCAGTTTTTCTGAAGTAGTTTCAATTCTCTTTTCAAACTGATCTGTTGCTTACACCCGGACGGTTTCTTGTTAAATTTTCCTATTGTTTTAATGCAGCGAATGAAATAACAAAAGAGAAATGAAGTAACTTTTCTGTACAAGCAAGTCAGAACCCCTCTTCTTTCTTCTTTCCCCTCTCTTCCACAAACTCAGACTTGCTTCAAGAAAAACTGCCGAGTCTAAAACATGAGTTAGAACTTTAATTAACCACTAAAAAATGAAATCGTATATAAGTAATTCCAACGTAATTTTATATTGGCGGTATTCGATGTTTGATGCAAACGGTAATGCGTAGGTGCAAATGCAAAATATCGTAGCTTTTCTTTGGATTGCGTGTGTATTTGTTGTTGGATTTTAAAGAAAAGCTACGATATTTTGCATTTACAATGACGCAAGACCATTTTGCATTAGACATCGAAAAACGCCATTGTATAATGATTTATTTAAAATAAATAAAATTTTGTGTTGCTGGATCCTTGTAATTATATTTTTCAATATTGTTTTGCTTCTTTTGATCCGTTTGAAAATAAAAAACAATATAAATTTGTGTTTCCATATATATATTTATAACCCTTTTATTTCATCTTCAGGATCTACAATAATACATTATTAGTTTTTTATTTATTTTAAATTAATATAATTAATATCTAATTACCTTCTATGATTTTTAATTTTAAGGCAATGAAAAGTCAAAAATTAAAAATTACATATAAATCAAATTAAATATAAGCTACTACATACAATCAATTGAAATTAGAAATTAAATTACAGTAAGTGTTTATTTAATTTTTCTTATCAGTTTTTTCATTGCAAGTATATCTCTCATACTTGACAATTTGGTTTACTTCATGTACTTGTAATTTAAATTTGTTCTGTTCATAAAAAAATTTGATTGAGGTTTAAAAATCATATTAGTTAAAAAACATTTTAAGGCTAAATAAGGTTTTTTAAATATTGGTATTCATAATCAGTGTTTTAACTAAAAATCAATTAACTTGTTTTGTTTTAAAGATCGTGGGAACACTGTATTATCTATTTCTCACTTGCATCCTAGTTCTGCTAAACAACGATTATTAATTCACAAAGTAGTCCTATCTGTATTTGTTTTTTGTCCATTTTTGGAAAAATATTATTTTTATACAATAAAAAATGTGTTCCAACTCGTCCAAATTTAAAAAAAATTAAAATAGATTACAGCGAATCTTTCTTAAAATTGCTTTTTATATGATTTTTTTTAAGAAGCACTAGAATAACGAGTTTTATTTTATTTGTTGTGAGTTTTTATACATCACTATAATTATTATTTTTATTTTTCTTTACACCTACATTGAGAAAAGACGAAATGGGAATGAAAAGCTGATTGCTTTTTCTCTGGTAAATATTTATTTGGAGTTCATTTGAAATTTCATCACGAGTTTCTAAAAAAATACCATTTTATTTTCTTCTTCTAAACAGCATTCAAATGTACATAAGTACACACATACATACATAGAGGCAAAACTAAACATGTAAGCAAACACAAACAAAAATACAACGTCATCTTCAAATTGGTTTAAACATGGTGTCAGTCAATTTTAAAATTTGCTAATATACGCAAGGTTTAAAAAACGGTTTTTAAGCTAAAATTCTATTATGAATACATTTTTAGCGAATATTGCTTAAACAACTTATGAAACGCTGTTTAAAATTTTTATGAATACGGCTGTAAGTATTTGCGCATTTTCAAAGTCAAACTCTGTTTATTCCATTAACGTACATTTTCACATTGTATGGTTAAGAGTTAACGTGAACTTTAACTGATAGTTCTTCATACAAAATTTTCCGTTAAAGTCCCTGTTATCTTTTAACCATACTGATAAATTAGTATTTATACAGTAGTTTTGATTTAGCTGCCTTTTGTTTAAGTGCACTTTGGACTTAACTGACTAAAATGATAAATTTCTGTCACTGTTCCTTAAAATCCTAGACAAATTCGTTTTTAAGTGCACTTTCTATGCATGCACATTTAAGATAAGTGCCCTAAAATTTTGGTAATTTTAAAATATTTTCATAAAAAAAGCAATGTTAGCTGCACATTGACTTAACTGCACAAAATATATTTTATTTCTGCAATTATTGTTCAAAATTCTTTTTTAAGTGCACTTTGTATACCTGCGCATTTAACATATTTTTATGCAGTTTTAGATTATTCTCATATAAAAAATTTAAGTTAGCTGCACAAATTAAAATGTGCAACCATGTATGTTTATAAAACTGAAGTAAAAAATTGTATACCTGCACATTTAGGCAGGTAAGTGCATTTAAGATAACAACATTTTTGACTTATCTGTACAATAAGTCGTGCAGCTAAGTCAAAATTACTGTATTTGAATTTTTTCTACAGTCATATTCGTGTTTTTTACGGTCTAAATCATAAATGATTATTAACAGTTCAGTAACACATTAATAGTTAAAAATTGCTAAATGTGTATTCATAAATGATTAATAGCCTATTAAACGTTTAATAAACGTTTCATAACTCAGAGATTTTTAATGTAGCCTCCATGGTTCTTTAAGCGTTTGATAAACAATTATAAATAATATTTTCTTGATTTTTTTATCCCTTATGTTAGATTTTCTGTGCTTATATATGTATATATGTAGAATCGAAAATAAACTGCATTATTAATTGTATTAAATTATATTCAGTTCTTCCGTTTATTCTCTTTTCATGTTTTAGTTTTACAAATATTCAGTTACGTTTACTTAAGTTTATTTATTACTATTTTCCTTATTATGTTTGTTACACTTTTATTTTATTTCAATTCATTTCGTTTAATTATTATATTGTAAAGTACACCCTGTATGCCGGTAAGACAGTAGCAGTAGTGGCAACCTTACCACCCCAGCTGTTTAGTTTATTTATTTTTTTTGACAGATATAAAAGAAACAAAAAGGTAACAAAAACACAAACAAAGACAGTTTATAAAAAATATAGAGGGACAAATCCAAAAAGAAATTCCTGGAAGAGGTACTGCTAGGAATTTTATATATATTTTTTTTGATGAATTCCTGGCAGCACCGCAAGACTAGGGAGAAATTTAAGAAAAAGAAACGGAACGGGGGATTAGAAAATTGACCGTGAAAGTGTAAAGATGTGGTATGCGGAAGAGATACCGCTGGATACTTTGGTTTTTAAAAATTGAAAGAGAAAAAAGTGGTTTTTTTAAAAAGAAAGGATTGAACATTGACATGTGAAAATTAACGAAAGTAAAAATTTAAATTAAAAATTTAAAACATTACACCAAAAGTAAAAACTTAAATTAAGAATTTAAAACATTACACCAAAAGTAAAAACTTAAATTAAAAATTTAAAACATTACACCAAAAGTAAAAACTTAAATTAAGAATTTAAAACATTACACAAAAGAGAAAAACTTAAATTAAAGCAAACAAAAAAAAGGGGAGCCTCCAACACACCACATTCAACTGGGGGACTCAACTAAACAACCATCCATCCTAGCAACCAAACAACCATCCAAGCATCCATCCTAGCAACCAAACAAGCATTCATCCTAGCAACCAGCAAGCAAAAAAAGAGGAGCAGCACGTCATCATTTCTGGTGGCGACAGGTATTCTGCCCAATTGACTTCGAACTTACACGTACGACGGGAACGGACAGTTACTTATATATATATAAGTTATATGAATATATATATTAGCGCGTCTAGGTAGGGAAAAACATTTATTTATTAATATTTTCTTTTTTTCGACTCAAGTGTTTGACTCACACCTTCGAGAATTAGGTTGAGCTCATCCTTGGTCATCGGGGTGGGGGGGGATTAAAGTATCAGGGTATTTGCAGTTTTTCTCATTTGACCTTACAACAAACTCATATATATATATACTTCGGACTGAAAGTGTGACTATTGACTGATCAGACTGAGACCGTCGACACGCCACGAACGGACGGCAGGATAGCCTAGCAAAGGCCAGCGTAGAAAGCTACACATTCATAATTTTGCGGTTTTGCCTTATATTTTTTTATAGTTTATTTGGAGAATTTGCTCCACAATTGTTTAAACTGAAACTAAATTATATATATGTTTATGTATTTCAGCAGTTATCTTTTTTATTGAATTTTTTTTGCCAATAATGGGCATACAATTTCTGCAAATATAAATAATCTAAGGCTAGTAGTAATATTTAATGATAATATATTTCATTTAATTAAACTTTCAAATATTTATTTCTTTTTGTTATTAAAATATTTGTTAATAAATCAATGGTATCAAGTTGAATATTTATAAGAGTTTACATAATGTCGGGATAAAAATTTAAGAGGGAGACTGTAGGAAGGTGAGGTAAGTGTCCACCATGAAGGTCAGGGATAACCTCATAAAAGTGCTAGAGGTTATCATAGGCGAAATTAACGATTTCAGAGGGAGGGAAAAGCCAAGGTTAGCTAACACCCGCTAACTCAATCTGCTCTTGAGATGGTATGTGCCATGGTAAGTTCGATCTGAAAGGTTTGCAAAAATTTTAGTAATAATAGTTTTGCTTTTATCCTCCTTCGGGCCTCAATTTTTTCTTTTATAAACTTTTGTGTACAACATCCGACACAACAACAGCTGTTATTTTTTTTTTATTATTATGTAGCCAATTTAAACCTGTGCTGACTGGCAAGAACCCTACCAAGACGGCGAGCTCTAGCCGGAGCAAAAGCCAGAATACCAGCACCGCCAACAGCTAGGTAACCCTATGTACAGTGCTGTATACGGCACGCACGTATATGCCACATAATATACCTATCATTGGTACCACATAATACATACATACATACATAATAATAAAATGGCGCCCAACGTGGGGCCCGAAGGTGGAATAGATTAGGAATTAGTTTTTTTTTTTCTCTCGTGTTCAATGGAGGTAAGTCCCGTTGAGTAATAAAAAAGAGTCCTCAAAGAGTAGCGACCTCAGTTGTTCATTGATCACTTTTAATTTAAAATTCAGTCCAATAGTAGTAATTCACATCACAATAGTTTCTTTATTCTTATTTATCCGCTCTTTGACTAAAGTATAGCGTAAATCCCGAAAGATTATTTTTTATTTTTCCGCGTTGCGACGAGATACTGAAGCTTGAGAGATATTAAGAAAAAGGAAATAATATGTTCGTTTTCTGTTAGCGATTTGAGTCAAACTAAAGGACTAATTGTGCTTTAGTTTTTTGCTACATTTTGCACAGACAATATGGATATAATCCAACAGTTTTTATTAAGAATTAATAGCCTAAATTCATTTCCAGCCAGAAATCCAATAACTTTGTTATAAGCTAAAATACTGTTATTTTGCAGCTACATGAAGGGAGTAGTCCTGTGACTTATTGAAGTAAAGTCTTGCAAAGTCAGTTGCCTCCTGAAGATAGCAGCAAAAAATGCAAGATTTGAATCATTCCATCCACCGCAAACCAATTTAGACAATTTTTTCTTTTACTTTTTGGATCATAACGGTGCATGCCTCTCAAGGGATAGATGCATAGTTGAACCTAATTTTTGCGGATCAACTATGGGCCTTTATTGGTGGTTATTTCTTCACGTGAATAACCTACAGTCTTTACACATACATGAATCTTGTTAATTATCAAACAATTAAACATTTTTTTCATTACATTAATAACAGATTATTGATACAATAATTGGCTATTAGTATATCCCCAATTTTTTTTATTTTTAATTTTTGAATTTTTTTATAATATTTTTTTTTCTTCCTTACATATATATATCTATATATACCTATTTTTTTTTCTTATATTTTGGATTCCACATATTCCTTTTTGTATTTTGCTTTTTTTTTAATATTTTTTATTACCTAGTTAGTTTTTTTAATTTATACTTTTTTTATATAATTTTTTTGAATTCATTTTTTTTATACAATTTATATATACTTATACTTATATAGATAGAATCAAGTCTTGGCTTGTATCTAGATATCACCTTGTGAGTTTGTTTTTGCGTTTATTAGCAACAAGGGGGTTTAAAAATATTGAATTTATAGAAATATACTCCGCCAATGGTTTTAACGCGTTCAGAACGAAACCAATTAATAGCAGCAGGCATAGACGTGGATTCCATAATGAATAGAGAAGATATACCAGCAACATCTGGGGAGATAATTGAACAACCGTCTGTTCCGATAGTAGCGGTTGCAACTAGAAACACTACAGATACGACCGAAACAGTTACTCCGGCAGTGCAGCAATTTTTAGCTATGGTACAAAGTAATAACAACAGCTTTGGCCAAGAGGCGAATCATTCGACCAGTACTGCAACTACTCCTGAGTATAGTAATATAACAGCGAGAACTAGACAGGATGAACTCCATATTAACCGGCCCATAGTTCAGCCACCACAACCAAGGTCAAATGTTAATTTAGGGGTTGACATCGCAGGTTTGATTAGGGAAGAGTTGTCCAGACAAATACAGCATTTACGACAGACAATGCAGCAAGAAATCAGTCAGGCGGTGCAACAGGCAATTAGTCCCCAATTAAACACAGCTTTTGGCGGACAGGGTAACACCTTACCCGCGCCTAATACTGCCCAAGAAGAGTTGAATACGCGAACTTCCCACCTATTTCAAGCGGGAAATAGTCAACCGGTTAATGTTAGGGATAACCAAGTAAATCCTAATAATGGGCATATCGTTCACAGATCGCCAGCACAAACATTTCAACCATCTCAGTATCCTCATATAGGGTTGCAACAGCCATCACCTGGTAATTTTGATATTCCGACTAATAGAGCTGGGGAAAGTAACTACCTTGCATATGGGAAGGCAGACTTGTGAAAATGGGGCCTCAAGTTTGATGTCACATCAAAGACAATGAATGTTGAAGATTTTATATTTAGACTAGAAACGCTAAGGCAGGAATACCATCTTTCAATTGTAGATGTGAAACGCAGTTTCCACACACTGCTCGAAGGCCAAGCCTTAGAGTGGTATTGGAATATGAAGAAGTTAAACCCGTTCCAAACTTGGGATGAATTAAGGGGAGCGTTTTCGAACCAATTCAGACGGTATGAAAATGAGTTCCAAATACAGAAGAAGATTATGGATCGTAGACAAGGGGCACAGGAATCATTCGAGGATTTTTTCAATTCTGTACTGAGTTTAAGGAACCAGCAACGAACTCCTTACTCAGAGCAAGACCTCATTGAGATCATGAGAGGAAATTTAAAACCTTCGCTGTCTCAATTGCTGTTTTCTGTAAGGAAAGCAAATCTTAATGATTTCTGCCAGCAGGCCAAAAGAGCAGAAAGTTTGGTGTCGAACCAAAGGATGCAGTATCAGGAGAGACAATATATTGCACCCCGAGTTCATGAGCTAGAGCATGAAGAACTACCTGAACGTAATGAGGATATCGAGGCTTTATCGAGCAGTAATAGGTATATTTGCTGGAATTGCAAGCGAATGGGTCACGGTTATACAGACTGTCCTTCGCCAACGCGTAGGATTTTTTGTTACAAATGTGGAAAGGACAACGTGGTTACGCCACAATGCCCTAAATGCCAGGGAAACCAGGCGTCGAACCAGTCCATGACTGGGAGGGCTTGTTCGATCCAAACACAGACCCAGTAAGCAAAACAAACGAAACCACCGAACCTGAACAAAATTTAGTAATTTTAGAAAATAAGAATAGGAAACCCATGGAAACAATATAGCAAAAAGTTCGGTGCATAAAACCCCTACATTTACGTATTTTAGAATATAAGCTAGCAAGAGAAAGAATATTCGGAGAAGTGTCTAACAGAATAAAAAAGGCAAGAGAACGTTATAAACGCAGAAAGAAAATAAGAAATGAAATAATGGCAGCCTCCTTATATGAAGGCGACGATACGCGTTTATACGCTAAAATCCTTATAGGTAGTATAGAAGTGGAAGGACTTTTAGATAGTGGTGCTACAGTCACATGCATGGGGAAGAATTGTATGGAATTAGTACAGCGAGCAGGAATACACATACATAGATTTTTCTCGTATATCAAAACCGCTGATGGCAGCCCACATAAGATTGTAGGACTAGTTAAAGTAAACGTTACTTTCAATAAGGTCACAAGTGAAGTCCCGTTACTTAGTACCGTCATTAAATCGAGCACTATTTTTATGCGTAGACTTTATGCGCACTTTTGGCTTATTCGCTTCCGTCAGCAGTTTGTCGAGTAATGAAGTATACTTAGGCGAGGAAGGGAAAGATATTAGAAATGAGGTGGAAATTCATTCACTAACGCCTGTACAGCAGCAGCAGTTAAAGGAGGTCGTGTATAAGTTTCCTTGCTACACAAAGCGCGGACTGGGCCAAACCCACCTGGAAACCCACTACATTGACACCCGTGAGGCAACTCCCGTAAAGGATAAACATTACCCGGTCTCTCCGGCAGTGCAGAAGTTAATGTACGCGGAGTTGGATTGAATGCTTGATCTTGGGGTCATTGAGCAGAGCGAAAGTCCTTGGAGCCATCCTGTTACTCTCGTTCGCAAAGGCGAGAAGAACAGGCTGTGCTTGGACGCTCGTAAGCTCAATGCTCTTACGGTCAAGGATGCCTATCCGCTCCCGCACATTGAAGGTCTCCTCAGCCGGTTGGGAGATACGTATTATATTTCCAGCGTCGATTTGAAGGACGCATTCTGGCAAATACCTCTAGATACATCCAGTAGAGAAAAAACTGCCTTCACGGTGCCAGGCAGACCACTTTACCATTTTACGGTTATGCCTTTCGGTTTGTGTAACGCAGCCCAAAGACTATGCCGTTTGATGGATAAGGTGATCCCAGCAGCACTTCGGGATAGAGTTTTTGTCTACTTGGATGATCTGTTAGTGGTATCGCCAGACTTCACGACGCACCTGAAGTTGCTAGAGCTGATGGCAGTGCAGTTGGAACAGGCGGGTTTGACAATAAACGTGTCGAAGTCTAAGTTTTTCTTTAAGGAGCAAAGGAGTAGGAAAAGGACAACTTAAGCCCGACCCCGAAAAAGTGAGTACCATTTTAAAATACTCTTATCCGAAAACTGCAAAGCAGGTGCGAAGTTTCATGGGTGCTACCGGTTGGTATCGTCGATTCATACCGAACTATGAAAAAAAGGGAAAATCCTTTACGTTTACGGATGAGGCTAAAAACGCTTTTGATTGTTTGAAAACAGCCCTCACAACTAGTCCTGTGCTCACACATCCAAACTTCGATAAACATTTCTTTGTCCAGTGTGATGCGTCAGATATAGGTATAGGCGCAGTTCTGTTTCAGAAAGATGATGACGAAGGCGAGCATCCAATAGCATTTTCTCTCACAAGTTAACAAATGCTCAACGGCATTATGCCGTGACTGAGAAAGAGTGCTTGGCAGTGGTACTTGCCATCAAAAAATTCAGGCCTTATATCGAGCTAATGCCATTTACAGTGATTACTGACCACAGTAGTCTTAAATGGCTAATGTCTCATAAGGATCTGAGCGGCCGACTTGCTCGCTGGAGTCTTCATTTGCAAGCCTATGCCTTTTCAATAGAGCATCGCCCTGGATCTAAAAATATAGTTCCAGACACTTTATCTCGGTATGATATGGAGGAGGTTTCTGCTAATTTTTGCCATTTTGTTGATGTAGCATCGGACGCATTTAAAACCGATGGCTATATCGACTTAATGGCCAAAGTTGCAGAAAACTCAACCCTATTACCAGACGTCAAAGTTGTAGATAACCTGGTTTACGCACATCACATTACGACGGAATTTCTCTTCATGAGGACTTCGCCTGGAAGCTTTGGGTTCCACCCGAGCTAACGGAAAGCATTATTAGGAAAGCCCATGAGCCTATGCAAGCTGTTCATGGAGGATTTTTTAAAACCTTGAAACGAGTACGCGAATATTTCTACTTGCCGAACCAGAATGCCCAAATAAGAAATTTCGTAAGTAATTGCCAGATTTGCAAGGAATCGAAGTCCTCGAATATAACTTTACTTTACTTTGTTTCATCCCCCACCAATGGGGGATGAAACAGTAATTGAACGCCCATTCCAGCGGTTATATATAGATTTTTTGGGACCATACCCTAGGTCTAGAGCAGGCAACTGCTATATATTTATTGTTTTGGATCACCTAACGAAATTCGTTCTATTGAAAGCATTAAACAAAGCCAGCAGTACGCAAGTAATAAAATTTTTAATTACCGAAGTTTTCCATAAATTTGGAACACCAGAAACTATAGTGTCCGACAATGGAAAACAATTCGTTAGCAAGGAGTTTGCTAATACTATGGCTCACTTTGGCGTGAAACATATGAAAACTGGCCTATATTCACCCCAGTCAAATGCCTCGGAAAGGGTGAATCAGTCCATTTTGTCAGCAATTAGGTCATACATAAAAGACGATCACGCGAATTGGGACAAATACTTATCAGAAGTCGAATGTTCATTGAGATCTTCGTGGCATAGCTCAATCGGAGTTACACCATACTTTGCGCTATTTGGAACCAATATGATTGGTCATGGGAGCGTATATAAACTTGCGAGGAAATTAGAGATGTTAAATGATCCCGAACTCAATGTGTTGCCTAAATCCATATATATGGAAAATATTAGAGAGAAGATTAGAGAAAGCCTACACAAAGCTTATGAAAAAGGAGCGAAAAGTTACAATACGAGGTCTAGACAAGTCCGATTCATTCCAGGGCAGGAAGTGTTCAGACGTAACTTCCAACAAAGCGACTTCAAAGCCGGTTATAACTCGAAACTAGGACGAAAATTCCTGAAATGTAGAATAGTACGACCCATAGGTAAAAGTCTGTATGAGATAGAGGATATGCAAGGAAAATCGTTGGGGGTATTCCACGCCAAGGATTTAAAGCAATAACTTTACAATCTTTGGTGGTTTTAGTCTCAACGATTCCAAGTCACCAAAGTAAACACGTTATTTTTTTTTGTTTTGTTAGGTAGAACAGAATCTAATGACACGGAAACGATACTAGGTTATATAAATACATCTAGGTATATATGTATGTATATGCAAATATACGTTTACATGTTTTTGTTTGCTAAAAAATTTGAAGAAAATTTGCAATTTGCTTTTAACTTAAGCTAACGTTTCTAATCTGATTACTTATTGTAACCGCTATCACCCCAATAGTGCAGCCTCATAATCACTCTGAAGAACTATGCTATTAAGAGCTAAAGACTGTTAGTCACCTAGGGCGATAACATACATCTGAGTCCGTTTTTACAGCGAGTTAAGCAAAATACACAAGTTACAATCAAGGTTTGCGTACAAACATTGACAGTTTCAATGGTGTGAAATGACTAGGAATGATAGCAGCAATTATTGATATATTCACTAGTACCGAATAAGGTTCAATAGAAGGTGGAAACAAACGAAAAATTATGTTTATATTCGCGGAATACCGTATGGTATTTAAAGTAGAAAAAAAAGGACAAGATGCAAGCAATGGAAATGGATTTGGGGGTGTCTCTCGCCAAGGATTTACGGCAAAAAGCCGTAATTTCATTGGTGGTCTCAGTCCCAATATGTCCAGCAAGAAATCACTCCTGCTATAATAAGAACAAAGTGTTTTGCTCACCCACAATTCTATATAGAATTGGTATAGATATGTATATACATATCAACACACACTTTTATAAAAGATTGGGACAGTTTTTTTTAAACAAAATTCTTTAAAGTAAAACCTACACGTTTTGATACACAAATGTAAATAGAGACACACACAAATATCTTATGATTCTAAGACTCACCAAAAGTTATCTTTAGCGCAGCCGCTTCACAAAAATTAGAGAGGAGAAAAACTGACTCCTGTCAAGGTCGTACTGAAGCAGTATTATACAAATCAGCCACGAATTAAAAATAACAAAAAAATAAATAAATAAAAAGTAATTAGTATTAATATTTCAATATTTTTATTCACACATACTCACCTGCGTCGACCGCGCCACCATCTTAGTCAAAGCATCTTAAAGTTTCACTATAAAAGGAGAAATTATTAGTTTCTATTTAATAAATATTTTTTATTTTTTTTTTTGCCGAACACGTCAGCAATTTCTTTTGAACTAAAAAGTTTGAGTAACAAAGCAATAGGAAATTTCGATGAAATAGCTTTTCTATAGATTTATTAAATTGAAAACCAGCTATTGACGGGTTTTTTTTATTTAAACTCGATCTTGATCGAAGTACAAACGAAATCAGGATTTGAGAAACTCACGATTTCATTTGATACAGTAGAATATACTTTAATAAATACCGCGATGGTTATTGTCTTTCAGTTTTTTTTACATTTACGTCCCTTGTCACAATTGGAATTTAACGTGAACTTTAACTGACAGTTCTTCATACAAAACTTGCCGTTAGAAATGGGAACGAGTACGTTTAAAATTAAATCAGAAATTCGTTTTATTTTAGCAGTCAAAATACGACCGAAGCCCCTACTAAAGTATCAGTATGTGATACGTCAAGAGAAACAAATTTAACGGCGGTGACTATTTGTAATCAACTAGCGACGAACTGTATTTATAACAAACAAAATCTTTTACAACTAATACAAAAACAAAGAGGAAATTTAATTCTTCTTACCTGTTCTCCTAAAACAGGCGGACTTCCAACGGCCTAACCCATTTCGTCCCTCATGGAAGACCTAAAATAAAGAAACAGAAAAAACGTTATCATTATAACATTTAATGAAAGCAATTTACTTCAAATGATACTTACCTTATGAAAAGTTGAATCAACGTCCCGATTTCTCTATTAAGTGGATAAAAATTAAACTACATAATATGTATTTACATACATACAAATCTGAGTATATGTACATATGTAGGTACAAACAGGCCCCAATCGTATCAAACTTATTTATTTTTACTTTCCTTTATTTTTGTTTCGTCCCACGAAGTACACATTCCCTTTATTTCTTTTTGTTGAAATTTTTATTAATTTTGTTACACAAACTTTCGATTTTTCTATATTTTTTTTATGCCACTTATAGTCTGTATATAAATAAATGAAAATGAAGTTAAGTCTGGAACTTAACCCAAGCCTTCGTTAATTCGTTAAGTCGGCCTTAATGAGGACTTAATGCACACCAGCTCATGAGAAAAACACACAAATTGTCAAACTCCATATGCAAAAAAAGTATTTAGTCATAAATATTATTGCGGGTGACAGTTCGTGCTCTCAACTGGCACTACTACAGTACATACCAGAAAAAAATCTCAGAGCTGCCTTACAGAATTTATAGTCGTAACTACACCACGGTGAGGTGAATAAAAAAATCGGAGGTACCAGACTATCTCTGTCCCGGGGGATTGAAACATAAATACCCAATAAGCCCCGAATTTCGAAAATTTCTTTTTATTTCCCTCCCATTCCAGGTCCACTGAGGGACTCTAGAATGGTTGGGTTTGTAACGAACACCCTGTATGCCGGTAAGGCAGTAGCAGTAGTGGCAACCTTACCACCGCAGCTGTTTAGTTTATTTATTTTTTTTGACAGATATAAAAGAAACAAAAAGGTAACAAAAACACAAACAAAGACAGTTTATAAAAAATATAGAGGGACAAATCCAAAAAGAAATTCCTGGAAGAGGTACTGCTAGGAATTTTATATATATTTTTTTTGATGAATTCCTGGCAGCACCGCAAGACTAGGGAGAAATTTAAGAAAAAGAAACGGAACGGGGGATTAGAAAATTGACCGTGAAAGTGTAAAGATGTGGTATGCGGAAGAGATACCGCTGGATACTTTGGTTTTTAAAAATTGAAAGAGAAAAAAGTGGTTTTTTTAAAAAGAAAGGATTGAACATTGACATGTGAAAATTAACGAAAGTAAAAATTTAAATTAAAAATTTAAAACATTACACCAAAAGTAAAAACTTAAATTAAGAATTTAAAACATTACACCAAAAGTAAAAACTTAAATTAAAAATTTAAAACATTACACCAAAAGTAAAAACTTAAATTAAGAATTTAAAACATTACACAAAAGAGAAAAACTTAAATTAAAGCAAACAAAAAAAAGGGGAGCCTCCAACACACCACATTCAACTGGGGGACTCAACTAAACAACCATCCATCCTAGCAACCAAACAACCATCCAAGCATCCATCCTAGCAACCAAACAAGCATTCATCCTAGCAACCAGCAAGCAAAAAAAGAGGAGCAGCACGTCATCATTTCTGGTGGCGACAGGTATTCTGCCCAATTGACTTCGAACTTACACGTACGACGGGAACGGACAGTTACTTATATATATATAAGTTATATGAATATATATATTAGCGCGTCTAGGTAGGGAAAAACATTTATTTATTAATATTTTCTTTTTTTCGACTCAAGTGTTTGACTCACACCTTCGAGAATTAGGTTGAGCTCATCCTTGGTCATCGGGGTGGGGGGGGATTAAAGTATCAGGGTATTTGCAGTTTTTCTCATTTGACCTTACAACAAACTCATATATATATATACTTCGGACTGAAAGTGTGACTATTGACTGATCAGACTGAGACCGTCGACACGCCACGAACGGACGGCAGGATAGCCTAGCAAAGGCCAGCGTAGAAAGCTACACATTCATAATTTTGCGGTTTTGCCTTATATTTTTTTATAGTTTATTTGGAGAATTTGCTCCACAATTGTTTAAACTGAAACTAAATTATATATATGTTTATGTATTTCAGCAGTTATCTTTTTTATTGAATTTTTTTTGCCAATAATGGGCATACAATTTCTGCAAATATAAATAATCTAAGGCTAGTAGTAATATTTAATGATAATATATTTCATTTAATTAAACTTTCAAATATTTATTTCTTTTTGTTATTAAAATATTTGTTAATAAATCAATGGTATCAAGTTGAATATTTATAAGAGTTTACATAATGTCGGGATAAAAATTTAAGAGGGAGACTGTAGGAAGGTGAGGTAAGTGTCCACCATGAAGGTCAGGGATAACCTCATAAAAGTGCTAGAGGTTATCATAGGCGAAATTAACGATTTCAGAGGGAGGGAAAAGCCAAGGTTAGCTAACACCCACTAACTCAATCTGCTCTTGAGATGGTATGTGCCATGGTAAGTTCGATCTGAAAGGTTTGCAAAAATTTTAATAATAATAGTTTTGCTTTCATCCTCCTTCGGGCCTCAATTTTTTCTTTTATAAACTTTTGTGTACAACATCCGACACAACAACAGCTGTTATTTTTTTTTATTATTATGTAGCCAATTTAAACCTGTGCTGACTGGCAAGAACCCTACCAAGACGGCGAGCTCTAGCCGGAGCAAAAGCCAGAATACCAGCACCGCCAACAGCTAGATAACCCTATGTACAGTGGTGTATACGGCACGCACGTATATGCCACATAATATACCTATCATTGGTACCACATAATACATACATACATACATAATAATAAAATGGCGCCCAACGTGGGGCCCGAAGGTGGAATAGATTAGGAATTAGTTTTTTTTTTCTCTCGTGTTCAATGGAGGTAAGTCCCGTTGAGTAATAAAAAAGAGTCCTCAAAGAGTAGCGACCTCAGTTGTTCATTGATGACTTTTAATTTAAAATTCAGTCCAATAGTAGTAATTCACATCACAATAGTTTCTTTATTCTTATTTATCCGCTCTTTGACTAAAGTATAGCGTAAATCCCGAAAGATTATTTTTTATTTTTCCGCGTTGCGACGAGATACTGAAGCTTGAGAGATATTAAGAAAAAGGAAATAATATGTTCGTTTTCTGTTAGCGATTTGAGTCAAACTAAAGGACTAATTGTGATTTAGTTTTTTGCTACATTTTGCACAGACAATATGGATATAATCCAACAGTTTTTATTAAGAATTAATAGCCTAAATTCATTTCCAGCCAGAAATCCAATAACTTTGTTATAAGCTAAAATACTGTTATTTTGCAGCTACATGAAGGGAGTAGTCCTGTGACTTATTGAAGTAAAGTCTTGCAAAGTCAGTTGCCTCCTGAAGATAGCAGCAAAAAATGCAAGATTTGAATCATTCCATCCACCGCAAACCAATTTAGACAATTTTTTCTTTTTGGATCATAACGGTGCATGCCTCTCAAGGGATAGATGCATAGTTGAACCTAATTTTTGCGGATCAACTATGGGCCTTTATTGGTGGTTATTTCTTCACGTGAATAACCTACAGTCTTTACACATACATGAATCTTGTTAATTATCAAACAATTAAACATTTTTTTCATTACATTAATAACAGATTATTGATACAATAATTGGCTATTAGTATATGCCCAATTTTTTTATTTTTAATTTTTGAAGTTTTTTATAATATTTTTTTTCTTCCTTACATATATATATCTATATATACCTATTTTTTTTCTTATATTTTGGATTCCACATATTCCTTTTTGTATTTTGCTTTTTTTTAATATTTTTTATTACCTAGTTAGTTTTTTTAATTTATACTTTTTTTATATAATTTTTTTGAATTCATTTTTTTTATACAATTTATATATACTTATACTTATATAGATAGAATCAAGTCTTGGCTTGTATCTAGATATCACCTTGTGAGTTTGTTTTTGCGTTTATTAGCAACAAGGGGGTTTAAAAATATTGAATTTATAGAAATATACTCCGCCAATGGTTTTAACGCGTTCAGAACGAAACCAATTAATAGCAGCAGGCATAGACGTGGATTCCATAATGAATAGAGAAGATATACCAGCAACATCTGGGGAGATAATTGAACAACCGTCTGTTCCGATAGTAGCGGTTGCAACTAGAAACACTACAGATACGACCGAAACAGTTACTCCGGCAGTGCAGCAATTTTTAGCTATGGTACAAAGTAATAACAACAGCTTTGGCCAAGAGGCGAATCATTCGACCAGTACTGCAACTACTCCTGAGTATAGTAATATAACAGCGAGAACTAGACAGGATGAACTCCATATTAACCGGCCCATAGTTCAGCCACCACAACCAAGGTCAAATGTTAATTTAGGGGTTGACATCGCAGGTTTGATTAGGGAAGAGTTGTCCAGACAAATACAGCATTTACGACAGACAATGCAGCAAGAAATCAGTCAGGCGGTGCAACAGGCAATTAGTCCCCAATTAAACACAGCTTTTGGCGGACAGGGTAACACCTTACCCGCGCCTAATACTGCCCAAGAAGAGTTGAATACGCGAACTTCCCACCTATTTCAAGCGGGAAATAGTCAACCGGTTAATGTTAGGGATAACCAAGTAAATCCTAATAATGGGCATATCGTTCACAGATCGCCAGCACAAACATTTCAACCATCTCAGTATCCTCATATAGGGTTGCAACAGCCATCACCTGGTAATTTTGATATTCCGACTAATAGAGCTGGGGAAAGTAACTACCTTGCATATGGGAAGGCAGACTTGTGAAAATGGGGCCTCAAGTTTGATGTCACATCAAAGACAATGAATGTTGAAGATTTTATATTTAGACTAGAAACGCTAAGGCAGGAATACCATCTTTCAATTGTAGATGTGAAACGCAGTTTCCACACACTGCTCGAAGGCCAAGCCTTAGAGTGGTATTGGAATATGAAGAAGCTAAACCCGTTCCAAACTTGGGATGAATTAAGGGGAGCGTTTTCGAACCAATTCAGACGGTATGAAAATGAGTTCCAAATACAGAAGAAGATTATGGATCGTAGACAAGGGGCACAGGAATCATTCGAGGATTTTTTCAATTCTGTACTGAGTTTAAGGAACCAGCAACGAACTCCTTACTCAGAGCAAGACCTCATTGAGATCATGAGAGGAAATTTAAAACCTTCGCTGTCTCAATTGCTGTTTTCTGTAAGGATAGCAAATCTTAATGATTTCTGCCAGCAGGCCAAAAGAGCAGAAAGTTTGGTGTCGAACCAAAGGATGCAGTATCAGGAGAGACAATATATGGCACCCCGAGTTCATGAGCTAGAGCATGAAGAACTACCTGAACGTAATGAGGATATCGAGGCTTTATCGAGCAGTAATAGGTATATTTGCTGGAATTGCAAGCGAATGGGTCACGGTTATACAGACTGTCCTTCGCCAACGCGTAGGATTTTTTGTTACAAATGTGGAAAGGACAACGTGGTTACGCCACAATGCCCTAAATGCCAGGGAAACCAGGCGTCGAACCAGTCCATGACTGGGAGGGCTTGTTCGATCCAAACACAGACCCAGTAAGCAAAACAAACGAAACCACCGAACCTGAACAAAATTTAGTAATTTTAGAAAATAAGAATAGGAAACCCATGGAAACAATATAGCAAAAAGTTCGGTGCATAAAACCCCTACATTTACGTATTTTAGAATATAAGCTAGCAAGAGAAAGAATATTCGGAGAAGTGTCTAACAGAATAAAAAAGGCAAGAGAACGTTATAAACGCAGAAAGAAAATAAGAAATTAAATAATGGCAGCCTCCTTATATGAAGGCGACGATACGCGTTTATACGCTAAAATCCTTATAGGTAGTATAGAAGTGGAAGGACTTTTAGATAGTGGTGCTACAGTCACATGCATGGGGAAGAATTGTATGGAATTAGTACAGCGAGCAGGAATACACATACATAGATTTTTCTCGTATATCAAAACCGCTGATGGCAGCCCACATAAGATTGTAGGACTAGTTAAAGTAAACGTTACTTTCAATAAGGTCACAAGTGAAGTCCCGTTACTTAGTACCGTCATTAAATCGAGCACTATTTTTAGGCGTAGACTTTATGCGCACTTTTGGCTTATTCGCTTCCGTCAGCAGTTTGTCGAGTAATGAAGTATACTTAGGCGAGGAAGGGAAAGATATTAGAAATGAGGTGGAAATTCATTCACTAACGCCTGTACAGCAGCAGCAGTTAAAGGAGGTCGTGTATAAGTTTCCTTGCTACACAAAGCGCGGACTGGGCCAAACCCACCTGGAAACCCACTACATTGACACCCGTGAGGCAACTCCCGTAAAGGATAAACATTACCCGCTCTCTCCGGCAGTGCAGAAGTTAATGTACGCGGAGTTGGATTGAATGCTTGATCTTGGGGTCATTGAGCAGAGCGAAAGTCCTTGGAGTCATCCTGTTACTCTCGTTCGCAAAGGCGAGAAGAACAGGCTGTGCTTGGACGCTCGTAAGCTCAATGCTCTTACGGTCAAGGATGCCTATCCGCTCCCGCACATTGAAGGTCTCCTCAGCCGGTTGGGAGATACGTATTATATTTCCAGCGTCGATTTGAAGGACGCATTCTGGCAAATACCTCTAGATACATCCAGTAGAGAAAAAACTGCCTTCACGGTGCCAGGCAGACCACTTTACCATTTTACGGTTATGCCTTTCGGTTTGTGTAACGCAGCCCAAAGACTATTCCGTTTGATGGATAAGGTGATCCCAGCAGCACTTCGGGATAGAGTTTTTGTCTACTTGGATGATCTGTTAGTGGTATCGCCAGACTTCACGACGCACCTGAAGTTGCTAGAGCTGATGGCAGTGCAGTTGGAACAGGCGGGTTTGACAATAAACGTGTCGAAGTCTAAGTTTTGCTTTAAGGAGCAAAGGAGTAGGAAAAGGACAACTTAAGCCCGACCCCGAAAAAGTGAGTACCATTTTAAAATACTCTTATCCGAAAACTGCAAAGCAGGTGCGAAGTTTCATGGGTGCTACCGGTTGGTATCGTCGATTCATACCGAACTATGCCACAATTTAAGCTCCTATTTTCAACATGCTGAAAAAGGGAAAATCCTTTACGTTTACGGATGAGGCTAAAAACGCTTTTGATTGTTTGAAAACAGCCCTCACAACTAGTCCTGTGCTCACACATCCAAACTTCGATAAACATTTCTTTGTCCAGTGTGATGCGTCAGATATAGGTATAGGCGCAGTTCTGTTTCAGAAAGATGATGACGAAGGCGAGCATCCAATAGCATTTTTCTCTCACAAGTTAACAAATGCTCAACGGCATTATGCCGTGACTGAGAGAGAGTGCTTGGCAGTGGTACTTGCCATCAAAAAATTCAGGCCTTATATCGAGCTAATGCCATTTACAGTGATTATTGACCACAGTAGTCTTAAATGGCTAATGTGTCATAAGGATCTGAGCGGCCGACTTGCTCGCTGGAGTCTTCATTTGCAAGCCTATGCCTTTTCAATAGAGCATCGCCCTGGATCTAAAAATATAGTTCCAGACACTTTATCTCGGTATGATATGGAGGAGGTTTCTGCTAATTTTTGCCATTTTGTTGATGTAGCATCGGACGCATTTAAAACCGATGGCTATATCGACTTAATGGCCAAAGTTGCAGAAAACTCAACCCTATTACCAGACGTCAAAGTTGTAGATAACCTGGTTTACGCACATCACATTACGACGGAATTTCTCTTCATGAGGACTTCGCCTGGAAGCTTTGGGTTCCACCCGAGCTAACGGAAAGCATTATTAGGAAAGCCCATGAGCCTATGCAAGCTGTTCATGGAGGATTTTTTAAAACCTTGAAACGAGTACGCGAATATTTCTACTTGCCGAACCAGAATGCCCAAATAAGAAATTTCGTAATTATTTGCCAGATTTGCAAGGAATCGAAGTCCTCGAATATAACTTTACTTTACTTTGTTTCATCCCCCACCAATGGGGGATGAAACAGTAATTGAACGCCCATTCCAGCGGTTATATATAGATTTTTTGGGACCATACCCTAGGTCTAGAGCAGGCAACTGCTATATATTTATTGTTTTGGATCACCTAACGAAATTCGTTCTATTGAAAGCATTAAACAAAGCCAGCAGTACGCAAGTAATAAAATTTTTAATTACCGAAGTTTTCCATAAATTTGGAACACCAGAAACTATAGTGTCCGACAATGGAAAACAATTCGTTAGCAAGGAGTTTGCTAATACTATGGCTCACTTTGGCGTGAAACATATGAAAACTGGCCTATATTCACCCCAGTCAAATGCCTCGGAAAGGGGGAATCAGTCCATTTTGTCAGCAATTAGGTCATACATAAAAGACGATCACGCGAATTGGGACAAATACTTATCAGAAGTCGAATGTTCATTGAGATCTTCGTGGCATAGCTCAATCGGAGTTACACCATACTTTGCGCTATTTGGAACCAATATGATTGGTCATGGGAGCGTATATAAACTTGCGAGGAAATTAGAGATGTTAAATGATCCCGAACTCAATGTGTTGCCTAAATCCATATATATGGAAAATATTAGAGAGAAGATTAGAGAAAGCCTACACAAAGCTTATGAAAAAGGAGCGAAAAGTTACAATACGAGGTCTAGACAAGTCCGATTCATTCCAGGGCAGGAAGTGTTCAGACGTAACTTCCAACAAAGCGACTTCAAAGCCGGTTATAACTCGAAACTAGGACGAAAATTCCTGAAATGTAGAATAGTACGACCCATAGGTAAAAGTCTGTATGAGATAGAGGATATGCAAGGAAAATCGTTGGGGGTATTCCACGCCAAGGATTTAAAGCAATAACTTTACAATCTTTGGTGGTTTTAGTCTCAACGATTCCAAGTCACCAAAGTAAACACGTTATTTTTTTTTGTTTTGTTAGGTAGAACAGAATCTAATGACACGGAAACGATACTAGGTTATATAAATACATCTAGGTATATATGTATGTATATGCAAATATACGTTTACATGTTTTTGTTTGCTAAAAATTTTTTGATTACTTATTGTAACCGCTATCACCCCAATAGTGCAGCCTCATAATCACTCTGAAGAACTATGCTATTAAGAGCTAAAGACTGTTAGTCACCTAGGGCGATAACATACATCTGAGTCCGTTTTTACAGCGAGTTAAGCAAAATACACAAGTTACAATCAAGGTTTGCGTACAAACATTGACAGTTTCAATGGTGTGAAATGACTAGGAATGATAGCAGCAATTATTGATATATTCACTAGTACCGAATAAGGTTCAATAGAAGGTGGAAACAAACGAAAAATTATGTTTATATTCGCGGAATACCGTATGGTATTTAAAGTAGAAAAAAAAGGACAAGATGCAAGCAATGGAAATGGATTTGGGGGTGTCTCTCGCCAAGGATTTACGGCAAAAAGCCGTAATTTCATTGGTGGTCTCAGTCCCAATATGTCCAGCAAGAAATCACTCCTGCTATAATAAGAACAAAGTGTTTTGCTCACCCACAATTCTATATAGAATTGGTATAGATATGTATATACATATCAACACACACTTTTATAAAAGATTGGGACAGTTTTTTTAACAAAATTCTTTAAAGTAAAACCTACACGTTTTGATACACAAATGTAAATAGAGACACACACAAATATCTTATGATTCTAAGACTCACCAAAAGTTATCTTTAGCGCAGCCGCTTCACAAAAATTAGAGAGGAGAAAAACTGACTCCTGTCAAGGTCGTACTGAAGCAGTATTATACAAATCAGCCACGAATTAAAAATAACAAAAAAACAAGTAAGAGTGCTATATTCGGCTGTGCCGAATCTTATATACCCTTTACCAAAGTGCGTTTATGTAGTATAGAGATACATACATAAGCACAGAGATATGTAGGTACATATTCATTTTGTAAAAAAATTCATACTTTTTTTCTAGTGCAATTTTTAGGTTTTTGGCATTATGTTTAATTTGGTGCTTTTTAAATTTTGGCGATTTTTTTTTATATAGGCAATTTTTTTTTGTTTTTGGCGATTTTTTTCGGTTTTTGGCGTTTTTTTAATTTGGCGATTTTTTCGTTCCCGCGATTTTTTTCATTTTGACGATTTTTTTTTATTTAGGCGATTTTTTTATTTTTTATATATTTAATTTTTTTTGTTTTTTTAGTTTTGACACTTTTTTCTCGTTTTAGCGTTTTTTCGAATTTTGTCGTTTTTTTTATTTTGGCGATTTTTTTTCTTTCTGGCAATTTTTTTGATTTTGAAAATTTTTTTTCATTTAGGCGATTTTTTTATTTTTTGCGATTTTTTTCATATAGGCTATTTGTTTTTTTTTTTGTGATTTTTTCGTTTTTTGGCGTTTTTTATTTCTTTTTGGCAATTTTTTAGTTTTGACAGTTTTTTCTCGTTTTGGCGATTTTTTCGGTTTTTGTCGCGTTTTAATTTTGGCGATTTTTTTTTGTTCTGGCGATTTTTTTGATTTTGACTTTTTTTTATTTAAGCGATTTTTTTATTTTTTGCCGATTTTTTTCATATAGGCAATTTTTTTTTTGTTTCGGCGATTTTTTTCGCTTTTTGGCGTTTTTTTTATTTTTGGCGATTTATTTTCGATATGGCGATTTTTATGATTTTGGTGATTTTTTTTGCATTTAGGCGATTTTTTTTAATTTTTGACGATTTTTGTTCATATAAGCATTTTTTTGGCGATTTTTGCGGATTCTTGTCATTGTGGGGATTTTGTTTTTTTGTTTTGAACTTTTTTTTCTGTTTGGCGATTTTTTTCGGTTTTTGGCGCTTTTTTAATTTTGGCGATTTTTTTTCGTTCTGGCGATTTTTTTGATTTTGCCGATTTTTTTCATATAAGCAATTTTTTTTGATTTGGCGATTTTTTTCTTTTTTTGGCGTTTTTTTTTTTAATTTTGGCGATTTATTTTCGTTTTGGCGATTTTTTTTCATTTAGGCGATATTTTTTTAATTTTGGCGATTTTTGTTCACATAAGCATTTTATTTTGTTTTATAGATTTTTTTCGGTTTTTGACGTTTTTTTTTAATTTTAGCGTTTTTTTTAATTTTGGCGATTTTTTTTTTCGTTTTGGCGATTTTTGAAAATTTTTGGCGATTTTACAATTTTCGGATTTTTTAGTTTGACCGTTTTTTTTAAATTTCAAGAGTTTAACTCTTACGGTTTCCAAGATATAGCAATTTTTCAAAATTGCATTAACTGATGGACCACCCTTTAATATAAATTTTTTTAATTTTTGTGTTAATTGATGTAATCTATACAAAAATACACTAATTTTACAAATTTCAAGTGTCAATATACATATGTACACATACATACAATTGTATGTATATTACATAGGATTTTAAAAGTTTTCGTCACTCATTTTGGAACACCCTTTAATTTTTAGGTTTTATATATTTGTTGTTGTAGCGACCAAAGTTCTACATATACTGTCCAAATTTCAGACCCGTAGCTTTTACCGTTCCTGAGAAAATAGCCTTCTTCCTAAAACATCAAATATGTTTAATTATTAGGAAAAAAGTTAAAGCTTTCCAACCCTGGAAATGTTTTTTTAATTTGTTAAATTTTTAAAACTTTTTTTAATTATAAATAGCAATTTTAGTCATACCGAAGTATAAAATAAGATAATTTAATAAAAAAGTAATAAAAACTTGTTTTCGGTAGTTATTTTCTATGGGAAAATAGAGTTTGAGTTTTCCAGCTCTGAAACCGTCTGTCCGATTTTGCTGATTTTCAATAGCATTTTAGCGTTTTTGTGTCATTGTGGAAATTTATTTTTAGTTTTGACACGTTTTTCTCGTTTTGGCGACTTTTTTCGGTTTTTGGCGTTTTTTTTAATTTTAGCGTTTTTTCATTTTGGCGATTTTTTTAAATTTTTGGCGATTTTATAATTTTCGGATTTTTTTAAATTATTAATTTTTTTTTTTAATTATAAATACCAATTTTATTCATACCGAAGTATAAAATAAGTTAATTTAATAAAAAAGTAATAAAAACTTGTTTTCGGTAGTTATTTTCTATGGGAAAATAGAGTTTGAGTTTTCCAGCTCTGAAACCGTCTGTCCGATTTTGCTGATTTTCAATAGCATTTTAGCGTTTTTGTGTCATTGGCGCGTTTTAATTTTGGCGATTTTTTTTTGTTCTGGCGATTTTTTTGATTTTGACTTTTTTTTATTTAAGCGATTTTTTTATTTTTTGCCGATTTTTTTCATATAGGCAATTTTTTTTTGTTTCGGCGATTTTTTTCGCTTTTTGGCGTTTTTTTTATTTTTGGCGATTTATTTTCGATATGGCGATTTTTATGATTTTGGTGATTTTTTTTGCATTTAGGCGATTTTTTTTAATTTTTGACGATTTTTGTTCATATAAGCATTTTTTTGGCGATTTTTGCGGATTCTTGTCATTGTGGGGATTTTGTTTTTTTGTTTTGAACTTTTTTTTCTGTTTGGCGATTTTTTTCGGTTTTTGGCGCTTTTTTAATTTTGGCGATTTTTTTTCGTTCTGGCGATTTTTTTGATTTTGCCGATTTTTTTCATATAAGCAATTTTTTTTTGATTTGGCGATTTTTTTCTTTTTTTGGCGTTTTTTTTTTTAATTTTGGCGATTTATTTTCGTTTTGGCGATTTTTTTTCATTTAGGCGATATTTTTTTAATTTTGGCGATTTTTGTTCACATAAGCATTTTATTTTGTTTTATAGATTTTTTTCGGTTTTTGACGTTTTTTTTTAATTTTAGCGTTTTTTTTAATTTTGGCGATTTTTTTTTTCGTTTTGGCGATTTTTGAAAATTTTTGGCGATTTTACAATTTTCGGATTTTTTAGTTTGACCGTTTTTTTTAAATTTCAAGAGTTTAACTCTTACGGTTTCCAAGATATAGCAATTTTTCAAAATTGCATTAACTGATGGACCACCCTTTAATATAAATTTTTTTAATTTTTGTGTTAATTGATGTAATCTATACAAAAATACACTAATTTTACAAATTTCAAGTGTCAATATACATATGTACACATACATACAATTGTATGTATATTACATAGGATTTTAAAAGTTTTCGTCACTCATTTTGGAACACCCTTTAATTTTTAGGTTTTATATATTTGTTGTTGTAGCGACCAAAGTTCTACATATACTGTCCAAATTTCAGACCCGTAGCTTTTACCGTTCCTGAGAAAATAGCCTTCTTCCTAAAACATCAAATATGTTTAATTATTAGGAAAAAAGTTAAAGCTTTCCAACCCTGGAAATGTTTTTTTAATTTGTTAAATTTTTAAAACTTTTTTTAATTATAAATAGCAATTTTAGTCATACCGAAGTATAAAATAAGATAATTTAATAAAAAAGTAATAAAAACTTGTTTTCGGTAGTTATTTTCTATGGGAAAATAGAGTTTGAGTTTTCCAGCTCTGAAACCGTCTGTCCGATTTTGCTGATTTTCAATAGCATTTTAGCGTTTTTGTGTCATTGTGGAAATTTATTTTTAGTTTTGACACGTTTTTCTCGTTTTGGCGACTTTTTTCGGTTTTTGGCGTTTTTTTTAATTTTAGCGTTTTTTCATTTTGGCGATTTTTTTAAATTTTTGGCGATTTTATAATTTTCGGATTTTTTTAAATTATTAATTTTTTTTTTTAATTATAAATACCAATTTTATTCATACCGAAGTATAAAATAAGTTAATTTAATAAAAAAGTAATAAAAACTTGTTTTCGGTAGTTATTTTCTATGGGAAAATAGAGTTTGAGTTTTCCAGCTCTGAAACCGTCTGTCCGATTTTGCTGATTTTCAATAGCATTTTAGCGTTTTTGTGTCATTGTGGAAATTTATTTTTAGTTTTGACACGTTTTTCTCGTTTTGGCGACTTTTTTCGGTTTTTGGCGTTTTTTTTAATTTTAGCGTTTTTTCATTTTGGCGATTTTTTTGGTTTTGGCGATTTTTTTAAATTTTTGGCGATTTTATAATTTTCGGATTTTTTAGTTAGACCGTTTTTGTAAATTTCAAGAGTTTAACTCTTACGGTTTCCAAGATATAGCAATTTGTCAAAATTACATAGTCAAAATTGCATTAACTGATGGACCACCCTTTATTTTAAATTTTTTTAATTTTAGTGTTAATTGTTGTAGCCTATATAAAAATACACTAATTTTACAAATTTCAAGTGTCAATATACATATGTACATTGGTACATACAATTGTATGTATATTAGATGGATTTTAACATTTTTCGTTGCTCGTTTTGGAACACCCTTTAAGTTTTAATTCTCATATATTTGTTGTTGTAGCGATCAAAGTTCTACATACTTTGTCCAAATTTCAGACCCGTAGCTCTTACCGTTCCTGAGAAAATAGCCTTCTTCCTAAAACATGAAATATGTTTAATTATTATGAAAAAAGTTAAAGTTTTCCAACCCTGGAAACGTTTTTTTAATTTTTTAAATTATTAATTTTTTTTTTAATTATAAATACCAATTTTATTCATACCGAAGTATAAAATAAGTTAATTTAATAAAAAAGTAATAAAAACTTGTTTTCGGTAGTTATTTTCTATGGGTAAATTGAGTTTGAGTTTTCCAGCTCTGAAACCGTCTGCTCGATTTTGCTGATTTTCAATAGCAAAATTTTTCGGAAAATTTCTGAAACACCAGTCCAAGAACGAAGTCTCTAGCTCTTCTGGGAGCTTGGGAAAACCGATTTCACGTACAGACAGACGGACAGACGGACAGACGGACATCGCTTGTTCGTCTTCCCTATGCATAAGGATCCAGAATATATATACTTTATGTGTCGCTTATTAATATTCTTGAAATTACAAACGGAATGACAAACCTATATATACCCTTTTACCATTTTTTGGTAAAGGGTATAATAAATAAATAAAAAGTAATTAGTATTAATATTTCAATATTTTTATTCACACATACTCACCTGCGTCGACCGCGCCACCATCTTAGTCAAAGCATCTTAAAGTTTCACTATAAAAGGAGAAATTATTAGTTTCTATTTAATAAATATTTTTTATTTTTTTTTTGCCGAACACGTCAGCAATTTCTTTTGAACTAAAAAGTTTGAGTAACAAAGCAATAGGAAATTTCGATGAAATAGCTTTTCTATAGATTTATTAAATTGAAAACCAGCTATTGACGGGTTTTTTTTTTATTTAAACTCGATCTTGATCGAAGTACAAACGAAATCAGGATTTGAGAAACTCACGATTTCATTTGATACAGTAGAATATACTTTAATAAATACCGCGATGGTTATTGTCTTTCAGTTTTTTTTACATTTACGTCCCTTGTCACAATTGGAATTTAACGTGAACTTTAACTGACAGTTCTTCATACAAAACTTGCCGTTAGAAATGGGAACGAGTACGTTTAAAATTAAATCAGAAATTTGTTTTATTTTAGCAGTCAAAATACGACCGAAGCCCCTACTAAAGTATCAGTATGTGATACGTCAAGAGAAACAAATTTAACGGCGGTGACTATTTGTAATCAACTAGCGACGAACTGTATTTATAACAAACAAAATCTTTTACAACTAATACAAAAACAAAGAGGAAATTTAATTCTTCTTACCTGTTCTCCTAAAACAGGCGGACTTCCAACGGTCCTAACCCATTTCGTCCCTCATGGAAGACCTAAAATAAAGAAACAGAAAAAACGTTATCATTATAACATTTAATGAAAGCAATTTACTTCAAATGATACTTACCTTATGAAAAGTTGAATCAACGTCCCGATTTCTCTATTAAGTGGATAAAAATTAAACTACATAATATGTATTTACATACATACAAATCTGAGTATATGTACATATGTAGGTACAAACAGGCCCCAATCGTATCAAACTTATTTATTTTTACTTTCCTTTATTTTTGTTTCGTCCCACGAAGTACACATTCCCTTTATTTCTTTTTGTTGAAATTTTTATTAATTTTGTTACACAAACTTTCGATTTTTCTATATTTTTTTTATGCCACTTATAGTCTGTATATAAATAAATGAAAATGAAGTTAAGTCTGGAACTTAACCCAAGCCTTCGTTAATTCGTTAAGTCGGCCTTAATGAGGACTTAATGCACACCAGCTCATGAGAAAAACACACAAATTGTCAAACTCCATATGCAAAAAAAGTATTTAGTCATAAATATTATTGCGGGTGACAGTTCGTGCTCTCAACTGGCACTACTACAGTACATACCAGAAAAAAATCTCAGAGCTGCCTTACAGAATTTATAGTCGTAACTACACCACGGTGAGGTGAATAAAAAAATCGGAGGTACCAGACTATCTCTGTCCCGGGGGATTGAAACATAAATACCCAATAAGCCCCGAATTTCGAAAATTTCTTTTTATTTTCCTCCCATTCCAGGTCCACTGAGGGACTCTAGAATGGTTGGGTTTGTAACGAACACCCTGTATGCCGGTAAGGCAGTAGCAGTAGTGGCAACCTTACCACCCCAGCTGTTTAGTTTATTTATTTTTTTTGACAGATATAAAAGAAACAAAAAGGTAACAAAAACACAAACAAAGACAGTTTATAAAAAATATAGAGGGACAAATCCAAAAAGAAATTCCTGGAAGAGGTACTGCTAGGAATTTTATATGTTTTTTTTTTTGAAGAATTCCTGGCAGCACCGCAAGACTAGGGAGAAATTTAAGAAAAAGAAACGGAACGGGGGATTAGAAAATTTACCGTGAAAGTGTAAAGATGTGGTTGGCGGAAGAGATACTGGTGGATACTTTGGTTTTTAAAAATTGAAAGAGAAAAAAGTGGGTTTTTTAAAAAGAAAGGAGTGAACATTGACATGTGAAAATTAACGAAAGTAAAAATTTAAATTAAATTAAGAATTTAAAACATTACACCAAAAGTAAAAACTTAAATTAAAAATTTAAAACATTACACCAAAAATAAAAACTTAAATTAAGAATTTAAAACATTACACAAAAGAGAAAAACTTAAATTAAAGCAAAAAAAAGGGGAGCCTCCAACACACCACATTCAACTGGGGGACTCAACTAAATAACCATCCATCCTAGCAACCAAACAACCATCCAAGCATCCATCCTAGCAACCAAACAACCAACCAAGCATTCATCCTAGCAACCAGCAAGCAAAAAAAGAGGAGCAGCACGTCACCATTTCTGGTGGCGACAGGTATTCTGCCCAATTGACTTCGAACTTACACGTACGACGGGAACGGACAGTTACTTATATATATATAAGTTATATGAATATATATATTAGCGCGTCTAGGTAGGGAAAAACATTTATTTATTAATATTTTCTTTTTTTCGACTCAAGTGTTTCGCTCACACCTTCGAGAATTAGGTTGAGCTCATCCTAGGTCATCGGGGTGGGGGGGGGGATTAAAGTATCAGGGTATTTGCCCAGTAAATATATATGTTTTTCTCATTTGACCTTACAACAAACTCATATATATATATATATATATATACTTCGGACTGAAAGTGTGACTATTGACTGATCAGACTGAGACCGTCGACACGCCACGAACGGACGGCAGGATAGCCTAGCAAAGGCCAGCGTAGAAAGCTACACATTCATAATTTTGCGGTTTTGCCTTATATTTTTTTTGTAGTTTATTTGAAGAATTTGCTCCACAATTGTTTAAACTGAAACTAAATTATATATATGTTTATGTATTTCAGCAGTTATCTTTTTTATTGAATTTTTTTTGCCAATAATGGGCATACAATTTCTGCAAATATAAATAATCTAAGGCTAGTAGTAATATTTAATGATAATATATTTCATTTAATTAAACTTTCAAATATTTATTTCTTATGGTATCAAGTTGAATATTTATAAGAGTTTACATAATGTCGGGATAAAAATTTAAGAGGGAGACTGTAGGAAGGTGAGGTAAGTGTCCACCATGAAGGTCAGGGATAACCTCATAAAAGTGCTAGAGGTTATCATAGGCGAAATTAACGATTTCAGAGGGAGGGAAAAGCCAAGGTTAGCTAACACCTGCTAACTCAATCTGCTCTTGAGATGGTATGTGCCATGGTAAGTTCGATCCGAAAGGTTTGCAAAAATTTTAATAATAATAGTTTTGCTTTCATCCTCCTTCGGGCCTCAATTTTTTCTTTTATAAACTTTTGTGTGCAACATCCGACACAACAACAGCTGGTATTTTTTTTTTTATTATTATTATGTAGCCAATTTAAACCTGTGCTGACTGGCAAGAACCCTACCAAGACGGCGAGCTTTAGCCGGAGCAAAATCCAGAATACCAGCACCGCCAACAGTCAGGTAACCCTATGTACAGTGGTGTATACGGCACGCACGTATATGCCACATAATATACCACATAATACATACATACATACATAATAATATATTCTTTTTTCTAAGTTTAATAGTTTGTTTAGTTAATAATCATTGCCGGCGGGGTTTAGCGACCTCTTTATTCTTTACTGTCCTGTCTACTACTCTCGTTTATTCTATTCAAGTCTTGCGTTCGGAGTTGTCTGCAGTGTTTTCAATTTAGGTACTTCTGTGTTGCCGCCTTGTTAGGTCGGGATCCCACATTCGGCTTCCTGATGCTACATTCGCCCCGAATGTTCTACTCCACGGCTTCATGAATTCGGCGACCGTCCTGCACTTCTTAGAGCCTGCACCCTCTCCCACTTCCTCGAGCTCGTAACGACTATGGTTGACCTTCTTGACTATTTTGTAAGGTCCAAGAAAGTTGGGACGTAGCTATAAGCCGGTGCCGAACTGGGTGCGTTTGATGGCGACCAGGTCATTGATTTTATACTCCCTCTCTAGGACTCGGTGCTCATTAAAAGTCTTCTTGTTCTTTTGTTGAATTTTTTGAATATTGTCCATGTAAATCACCACGGTTCCATCTGTTATAAGGTCGTGAAAAATGGCTGATATGTACCGGTAAAAAAGTGCAGGAGAATTTTAGATGCCGAACGGTACATATGCAAGCTCGAACTGACCACGGTGCGCGACGAAACGCTGGCTTTCTTGGGATATTGGCACGTGGAAGAACCCGTTTTTAAGGTCCAACGTGGTATAGTGGTATACAATTTCGCCTCCTGTAGGTGTTGTAAAACTTTGTCAATGACCGCCATTGGGAAATTTTCCGTCACGATTTTTTCGTTTAACTATCTGTAGTCGCAACACAGCCTCTTACTGCCATCTTTCTTGGACACTTAAACCACTGGCGATGAATATTCAGAGTGGCTACGCTTTATTATGCCCTCCTCCAACCATTCATTGACTTGACGGTCAACTGTCTGTTGGTCAGCATACGACATTCTTCGAGGTGTAGTACTCACTGGAACCTCATCCTTCAGAATTATTTTCATCTCAACTGGACTCGTATTAGGTTTGACTGGTTTGTAATTTTCTACCAATTTTAAAACTTTTTTACGCAAATTATGCTCAAGGTGCGTCAACTCGAGATCGCTAGTCTCAAAATTCACTTCAATTTTGCCAAGCTCTTGCACGGCCTCTATATAGTCCTCCTCTCCGCTTGCAACTCCTACTGACCCCACTGGTGCTTCAGGAGGGGTAGACTTTAGTGAGAATTTCGCCCCTTCCGCGTTGACTGTCAGGTCCACAGACTCCAGTACATCATTTCCCAGTATTTCAGAAACTAAGATGTCCCTTTCATGACACACATGAAATTTTATAGGCACTATCACTTCGTCTAATTCGACCTCGATTTCAAAAGCACCCATCGTTTCTATTTCCTTCCCACTGATTCCCAGCATCCTTCTGCGTTCGGCACTTACGTTAACATCAGGCATTTGCATCATCATGTCATACCTCACACAGCTTAGATCGCTGCTGGTATCCACTATAGCGGACACCTCGACACCCTGTATCGTCACGTCCTTGAAAACTCTGTTTTGTTGTAGCATTGGCTTGCTTCGTGGCTCCCTACGATTTTGAGATGACGATAGCGTGTGTATGCTAACACTCGACTTCCTTTCTTTGGGTTCAGCCTTTATTCGATTATTTCTTGGACAATTTGATGCTTAATGTCCGATATCTTGGCATTTGAAACATCTAGCTGAGTTTCACCACATTCTCTTGATACATGACCCCTTTGGCCACATTTATAACATTTATTTCTTCATTCTTCTTAATGTCTGCAGAAAATTCTGGTCTCGTAACTGGTTTCGAAAGTTTTTGAGCTAGAGTTGGTTTGGTGACTTTCTCGTAAGCTTTCAGCTTCGCCTTGTACAGGATGCTTTTGTTCGCTTTAATAACTGGTATCCCTTCGATGAAATACTCAATAATGCTTTGAGCTATCGGCAGTACAAATATTCTCTTAAGCTTTCGTTGGGGCGCTTTCTCCTATTCCTGAGCATACGATGTACTTCGATGGCAGAGTACCTAACCCCAAACTCTCTTTTTAACGCCTGTTTTAGAGATCGCCAGTCTCGTACACTGGATTGGTTTCGGCAAAAACTCTTAGCGGCTCCAGAAAGCAATTGTCTCGCATGCACATACTTTTGTGACCTACAAAAGTATGTGCATGCGAGACAACAGTCACAGCCAACAGTCACAGCACAGTCCTCAAAGTCCTCTAACCACACATTTACACCAGGATGCCCTTCGCCGGAGAACTTACTTAAGATGTTGTCTATATCGCGTAGGGTGAATGTGGAGCGTATCGACCGTTCTTCAACTACCTGGCGCTGTAACATAGACGCTGCTTCACCATACTCTGACTTGACCTCAGTGGATCGTTGCCTATAACCACTATGCGTTATTACCCGTTCCTGCAAAACCAGTTTCGGTCCCTCAGTATCTAGTCCCAGTTCCTCGCACTTAGTCCTCAAGTCCTCCACCGTCAGTCCTAAAATCCACAGTAAGTCCATGTCTGTCACGGCAATATTACAATATTATATTCCAAATAATATCTTCAAATAAATACGATATCAAAATTACCAGTATATGTATGCTGTAATCAAAATATTAACAATTTGCAATTAAATTAAGGGCCATTATTATAACTTGTCGTTAGCTAAAGGTAGGATGTTATTGGATGGATAAACACTTTTTCATTATTACAACTTCATTTTAACAAAAATTTAGCGATAAGCTAAAGACAAGTTCATCCTACCTGTAACTTTTATTGTGAGGTATAGTCATTTGAGCCTGCCACATTTTCGCCACTTGCCAAACTTTCTACTTTATAAAACAAAGTCAAATTTATTTGGTCAAAATATGCCATAAAACAAAACAATACAACACAAAACACATAAGAATAATAAAAAAACAAAAGAATTGACAACAATATGTTAATTATGTTTGTAATTTGACAAATAAACAAAAGCAAGTTGCCACTAATCATTTTTAACAAACAATATCCACAATATCCACAGAAATGTTGCCACCAACTAAACATTTTATTATTTATTTTATCGGACAGTTGTAATAATGGAAGATTTTAAAGGTCACTTTATAGTTCAGTTTTGCTAAACTTAGGAATAACTATCCGAAACTTTATCGTTAAGTCATAATAATGGCCCTAAATATATGTAATTTGCAATTAAAGTACGTATAATTCAAGATTTACTTATCTAATTATATTATTTCGCTTATTGCAACTTAAAAGCTGTTTTAGTACAACGATTGTACTAATTATTTTTGACTCTTAAATGCTGCTGGTTGCCACAATTTACACCAATAAACAGACAAAAATACTAAAAGTGTATCACTTTTTTCCAGACACAATTTTGTTTATAAATTGTAAACCCGTTCGATAAATTACAATTACCACAACAACAGTGTAAATGTCAACTTAGCAATATTTAAATTCCAAATTACCGTTTTTCTTTTTATGATTTCTCTTATTTTTTCAAACAAAAAAGCTTAAAATCTCATTTATATTTGTACTTGTAAATTAAATTCTGTGTCATTTGCAGAATTAATGACTGTTTAAGTTGAAGAGAAATTTATTACACTTTTATTGACTGCGCAGTTGGCTCACATTTGCCTAGCACCACGTATACATAGATGTGTTACAATATCACATACTCGTACACAAACACACTTGAACTTTAACTAATCTCTTAAATCTTGAATACAAAATTCTTCGCAATGCTTAAATTTCTCTTTCACTTCAACTGTTTACACTCTTTCTGTACAATAATGCAAATTTAAAATTTTAATACAATGTCAAAGACATTATAATGCTATAATAAAATAAAACACTATTTTATACGTCACCGCCTCTGCTTTCACGTCTGTCCGCTTCTCTTCACCACGTCAGCTCCTGTTTGGCTTTTCGGTGGCACCAACTTCTTGAAATTTGTCAACTTTACTTCTTCGCACTCTTCCAAATGATGTATGTGCTTATAACGTTGGTGCTGTTTATGTCGTTATGGGTTATAGTTCTTGTTGGTTCTTGTTGATCTTTTTGTTTTATTAATTTGCTTAGGCTTTTAATTAAATTCAGCTTTAACTCTTTTATGCATTTTAGTTTTCACAAGCACTAGGCTTTTTTTCAAGTATTTATTTTTACTTTGTCTCTCGGTAAATTTCCTTGACGAATTAACAACAACGTAAATCTCTCAACAAAATCGCTCTTGATTAGATATGTACTACTGCACAAAAACAACAACACCAAGTTTTTTTGAAGCTGTTTGGTTTCAGTTTTGTTCTTTTGGACAGTATAGTCTTTTACCGTTACTACGGGTTTTTTCAATTGTATCAAATTCTTTTCTTTTAAAAGTCACTTTTAGTACAGTCACTATTGTTAAATGTTTTAAATATTTTCAGGGCGTTCGATATACTTACGAATTTCTTTCTTATTTGCAATGAGTTTGCGTTGTAAGTTTTGTCTAACTTGTATTGTTTATTTTCGTACTCTTTTACTTTACATATCTACTTATGTACATATGTATATGTTTTCTTATGTACATTTGCACATTCCTTTGACTTCAACCGTTTTTTTTTTCTTTTATTTTTGCGTAAACTTTTAAACATTGAAGTGTTTTAAGGAACATATACACGTATTTCCACTCTTTCAAATCTAATATTTTAGCATTTGAACATTCTTTGCACACAAACACTTTGGGGAAAATAAACTGTTCACAATCCCGGTTGAGCCCCCAATTGTAGAATCGAAAATAAACTGCATTATTAATTGTATTAAATTATATTCAGTTCTTCCGTTTATTCTCTTTTCATGTTTTAGTTTTACAAATATTCAGTTACGTTTACTTAAGTTTATTTATTACTATTTTCCTCATTATGTTTGTTACACTTTTATTTTATTTCAATTCATTTCGTTTAATTATTATATATTCTTTTTTCTAAGTTTAATAGTTTGTTTAGTTAATAATCATTGCCGGCGGCGTTTAGTGACCTCTTCTATTCTATTCAAGTCTTGCGTTCGTAGTTGTATGCAGTGTTGTCGATTTAGGTAATTCTGTGTTGTCGCCTTGTTAGGTCGGGATCCCACATGTATATATGTACAATAACATTTTAAAATTAAAACAAAATAGTGATGCATAATCGACCGCTATAAAATGGGTATTTGCCTACCTCTATACTCAGCCGAATATAAATTTGTTTAAATAGAATTTTTTGTAACATATAAATTTTTTTTTGGTTTATTTCAAGGCGAATTTATTACAGGTGATGACAAGATTACAAAATTACAACAATGCAAAAAACAACATGCTTTTTTAGTTCATCAAAACTGTCAAAAATATAACTCAAGGCGAATTTATTTGTTTACAAAATAAAAATAAAATGCATTGAAAAATTTTTTTAAATTTTCATAAATATATAATTTTGTATTGTATTTAAATAGTTTGATGAACTATTTTTGTGTTTTTGAGTGCAACTAAACAAAATCAGTGGGGAGACTTTAATGAAAATGTAAGTGTGTGCTAATTTGGCTAATTTATAAACGAGCAATCAAAAAATATTAATTCATGCACGAAAACTGGGACAATGGTTGAAGTATACAGAACCCATGGATGAAAAGAATGAAGCAAATATGGGCTCCAGAGGGCCGAATATCACTTGGCTTTTTATACAAATGAATACACGCAAATACATTTTCCTCGGTGGCCAGCATTGATGTATATGTATACATATGTATATCCATACATACATATGTATGAATATTAGGTGAGTATTAAGGAAGCTGTTGTTTTCTTTTAATAATGATCGTTGTATATTTTTATAATAGGTGGAGAACGCTAAATTCGCACGAAATATTAACAGCCGCATGTATAAAAAGAACTAGATGTTAACGTGTTCCTACGTACAATTTGATATTAAAAATCGGCACATACAAGGCAATCATGAATGAAATACCGCGAGAAATATCTACCTTTTCCAATTAAATTTTTTTGTTTTCTCTATTACTTGCTGTTGTTTAAAATTGTTTCCCGGTGAAAAATGTCTCGCCGAATTTTATTCATGATTGTCCAAACAATGGTTTTAACCCACAATACATGCTAGCAAGATAAATGTAAAATTTTATTGCAAAACTCAATAGCATGCAGTGTTGCCAAAATGTTGTAGGCATTTCCCACCATATAGCCCCTGAAAACCCGCTAAAAACCGTTAGCTGAATAAAAATAAACGCTAATATAACCGCTGAATTTTTTATAACCAACATATGTCTTTTTTATGGTTTATTGATAAAAAAAGAGAATAAGATAAATTTTATAAAATATGTATACATATTCATAGATATACATACATATGTATGTATGTATGTTGGAAACTCATATTTCTCCAATATTTGTAAGCAAAACTCAGCCTACTCTTTAAGTAGGTATTTTATTTCCTGCAGAGTTTCCATACACGAACATCGAACCAGAAAAAGTAGAATCCAAGGGACTTTTCCATCTTATAATTTTAATGTTTAAGCTGAATCAGTATCTTTTCAATATTTTCTGCGATAGACCCAAATTATTCTACACGTGTAATATAATATCTTGCCGTTTTGCTTGAAGTATTTGTAAAATATTGTTAAAATTTCCTGACTTTCTGACTATCTGTAATTAAAAAATAGTGTTAATAAAATAAACTCTGTGGCTCAATTCAAATTGGCTTGAAGTTTAATTTCGAAGGAAAATTTAATTAAAAAAGTCTAATCAAAAACAAATTATTCAGAAAAAATTATTGTTTTGAGACATTTTGGTTGATGTTATGTTTTCCTCATACTCACTGATCCAATCACCCAGTTTTCGGTTTGTTTTCCGGTTTTTATTTTTAACCTCTTAACGTTTCACATTATACTACACGACCACAATATGTCAATTTTTTATTTGCAAAAAGGTGACGTTAGTTTCTTTTCTCTGTGCGTGCTTATATCGAAAAAAAAAACTCTTTATAAATACCATGGTACGTGTCTCAGAGCTGCGTTAAAAATACTTTATTTGGATTGAATATCTTTCTTTATAAGTTTCAGAAAAACGCTGAAAATCCGTCAACTAAGAAATTCTTCCGCTAAAATTCCCGCTGGTGGTTTTTTAAATAGACTTGCCGCTAATGACAACAAAATACAGTTATATATAGCGGGAAAACCGCCGTTTTGGCAACACTGATAGCATGTTAAATTTTGCCACTTATGCTAACTTCATAACTTGGAGAGATCATGCGTTGCGAACAAACACACACTATATGTTTTTATAGTATGTGCGGACCATTTACAGTGAAACTTCGATATAGCGACTTCCAAGGGGATCGGAAAATACTTCCTTATATCCATTAATTTGCTATAAATATAATCAGATGTTGCGGTGGGCACATCGATATTTTACATGCCAAAGAGTAGAAATTTTTGCCACATAATTCTTCTGAATTGCGGTGTCATTACCAATTGGGCACATAAAAAGGGTACATGTTATGTACTATAGACTTCAGCCACGCGTCTCTCCCTTTTGTGCTGTGGGCTCATTAAAAAAAATTTTGCGTAGCGACGTCTTAAGTAAAAGCATCGGGAGGAGTCCCTCATCATACATAAATGTTTTAGGGAGGGGCATAAGTAAGTTGGAGGAACCACCCTCCAGCCCAATTCCCGGTTCAGTAAAAGGAGTTTTTTATCGCTATGGACCACCTTGAGCATGCGGATGGCCTACCGCAGTGGAACCATTCGATGACCATGTTGGCGGCTTGGCTAGACCGCAGGTAGAAATACCCATACCTTGTCGCATAACACACATCGTAGGTAACATGAAAAGAAAGGCAGAATTATTTAAAATATTAGTAAAAAACAAATTTTACTTACCTCAACTTAGCACATGTTTTCTGCATGAAACTCCGTCTGTGTATGAATTCTGTCAAAAATAAAATTGTTAATGTGTTAGTGTAAATATGTTCAACGTATTCAATCAGGGCGAATTTGACGTGAGTTCAGTGAATGAAAGATACGAGTGATACCGTAAATTTGGAGACGCGAAATTGTTGCGTAAATGCAGGGATGGAAAACCCGGACGGGATATATCAGAAATATTTATTTAAAACCGTTAACGACCTACTATCATTATGAAAGCCTGATATAAGGGAAAACAGAATTTAAAGGGAAGGAGTGAATAAAACATGTCAGGAATGATCTAGATTGTCAGTTACCGCTCTAGAATAAAACTGCATAGGTAGAAAAGATAGCTATATATAAGTATGGATACATGCAGGTATATACGTAGGATATTAGAGCAGGAAGAGGCAAATGCACATGTAGTCAGGTATGTACTAGATAGATTCCGGTATGCTAAAATCGGTACATATATAAATATGCATATATATATATATATATATATATATATATATATATATATATATATATATATATATATATATATACCTATGTATATTTATATATGTATAAAGGCCAAGATACGTATGTATATGGAAGAGTACCACTAGTTCTTACTTTTTTTTATTTTACTGTTTATATGAACGTGTGAATATATAAATAGGCTAGCGGATGAAAAACTTCTTTGTGCAGAAGGAGTTAAAAAATATATTCTTTTGTAGCACTCAACGTGCTGTTATTTATTTGAATATATTCTTAAGACTAATTTACAAGGTATTACTTAACATCTATTTATACCAGTTGCTTTTAATATGTTTTGAATTTGTATCCTTTGTGTGTAATGTCTTTGTTAAATTACCGATGTATTTCTTTTAGGTCTAGACCATTATCTAGTTATAATTATTTCATGATACATCTGCATTTTTTTATAGAAGGTCACTGTTTAGTTATAATTATTTTATGATACGTCTGCATTTGTTTATTGATGTGTTTGTTAGGTATGTTATGTGTTAACTCTCCCCTGTGTTGAAAAGAAAACGTCCTCGTTTTATACCTGAGTCTGAAGTCCAAGTAATTCTGCTTCATAGTACCTATTATATGATTCTTGACGCATCTTTGCTTGTTGTATTTTGTAGAATTTGCAGGTCTGTACCAAAGAGTAAATTATTGCTAATATTAAAATCATATAAAATGTGGTCATTAGTGGATGTTCCTCTAAAGGAATGAAAAATGTAGAAATTTCTTGTATATTTAAAAAATTGGGTGATGTATCTGAGTACAGTACATCCAAAATTGTTAGTTCTTCATTGTGTCGTTTATGTATGATTTCCAGTATGTTCTGTTTCAAATTTATGTATCTGTCTGAGTCAATGGTTATGTTTTCATCGAACTGTACCAAATGTGGTCCGTTGTATGTTTTACCAAGGATTACGTGCTGATTGTCAATGAATACATTTCCGTTGCCTAAGTCTTCAATATTAGCATTATTTTCGTGTTTAATATTACATTTTGCTGGCTTATCATTTAAGATACTTAAAGCACAATTATCTGGATTATTAATTTTACATATGTTTGTATCTAGTATGTTTTTACAATTTTTCATTCTTTTAAATTCATTGTTGCAGAAGGCAATCTTATCGTCTAATACTAATTTTCCATTTCTTTGAGAGAGTGGATATATTTTGTACAGTTTACATTTCTCTTTTATAATAGGATATTTGTATACAGTTATTATAGTTTGATTAAGTTTACATACATGAATGTCAGAGTATTCTAATATGTTTATTATAGGTAATTGAATTTTTTCATTATATAAGATTTCTTTTATTTCTTGCAAATCTAAAGTGCCTGAATGAAAGTTATTATTTTTTGCAAAGTTTATTGTATTCGTTAAGGTTAAGAGTTCCATATATACTTCATTCAACATAAATTCTTCGTTTATTTTTTCAATTTTTAATTTATTCATAATTTTTTCATACTGAGAATTTATTATTTTCTGTTTGTTATTATTTTCAACTAATTGGTTTATTCTAGTTTTAATTTCTATTTCGTCATCATGATCTGGTGTTCCAGTTATGAATTTCAAAGCAGAGCCTAAAAAATTTAGGGATCTTTTATTTCTTTCACTCGTTAGTTGATTTTTTAAGATTTCAATTCTGTTGATTAATATTTGTGATTCTACATTATTTTCTGTGTTATATATATTTTTCACAATGTTTTCATATGGTTGTAAAATTTTGGTTAAATAAATTACGTGGTATATATATTCATATTCACTGAAAGTATATACATCTTGATCTTGGATTAATATGTATTTTTTATTTTCTAACTTTGTAACATTAAATGCCAGTGTTACATTGGCTATTATTGTGATAAATATTATTATTTCTTTTAACATTTTGAGTTTTAATGTTATCTTTATGTATGACTCGTTTTTTATTTGTAGTTATTGTATTACCGTTGTCTGTTTCTACAGTATGTTTGGCAAACTTTGCTACTTCCTTCTTTCGTCTGTGTGTATTTGAGTATATTATGTCTCCTTTATTGAAGCTGACTTGTTTACGTCCTTTATTGTGGTATTCCAAAGTTTTTTCTTGAGCTTTTTTTGTTAGTTCATATATGTGAGGATACCCCTTCGCTGAAAAGAACACGTCCTCGGGTTTCTCTTTTGAATGAATAGTTTTATTGTACTGGCGTACAGCCTCAAATAAGTTAGACCTTTGTGGATTTTTTGAAATTAAATTTACTAATTCAATAATAGTGCTGTGCACACGTTCAACTTGGCCGTTTGTTGTTGAATGGAATGGTGCTGAGACAACATGTTTTGTATGTAGTCTTTCATATATTTGATTAGCTAAAATTCCATTGAAGCCAGGTTCGTTATCTGTTATTACAAACTCTGCGTTTGGGTATGTTAAAGAGAGTATTTCATCAATGTTTTTATACATATCTTTTCGTGTTGGTATATGTCTCATATGTAAATATTTTGAGTATTTGTCGAGAGTAGAGATGTAAAGTTCTCCACAAAAGTGAAATACGTCCATGTGTATGTTTTTTCCTGCTTCTGTTGGTATTGGTGATTCTTTCATTGGTACTTTATTAGGTTTGCGATCGTATTTAAATATTGGACATGAATCGCATTTATTTGCTATTTCCGTAGCATTCTTTCTCATCTCTGGCCAAAAATATTTTCTTTCTAATTCTAGTATATTATTTTGAACATTTCTGTGAGCTCTCTCATGGATTTGTTTGACTATCTTTAATTGTTCCTCTTTATCAGTTATGTCTTCTACTAAATCGTTTGCATGCATGAATTTGACCGTAGGAAATGTAGTTGTTAGTTTTTTTTTTATTTTATAAATTGTCTCTGCGTCTGAGAGTAAACCATTTAAAACCTTTGGTTTTAGTATTAGTTTCATGTTTTCTGTCAGTTTCTCGTTAGTTGTAAATTTTATTGTATGTCTGGTATACCTTCTGAATATGTTTTTAGACTCGAGTGAATCTGAAGTGTCTTGTATTATAAAGATTTGATTTTTAAAGTGATTCAAAGGTTTCTCACTTCGTTTCAATTCTTCTGTTGGCGAACTTTGAGCAGAATGCTGAGATTCCTCTGTGCTTGAATTTATTTGTTGCTGTCTGGATAAAGCGTCAGCTACAACGTTTTGATGCCCTGGTTTGTACAGAATTTTCGCTTCATATTCTTCTATGAAGTTTTTCCATCTTTTTAGTTTGGTGTTTGGATTCTTTTCTGATACCGAAAATATTAATGATTGGTGGTCAGTGTAAATGGTTAAGTCTGCTATGCCATAAAGGTAGTTCCTAAGTTTTTGTAATGCCCATACTATGGCTAATAATTCTTTCTCATTAGTCGAATAATTCTGTTCAGTCTCATTTAGTGTTCTAGATATAAACGATATTGGTCTTTTTTCCTGTGAAAGAACTGCTCCTATTGCAAAATTGCTTTCGTCTGTAGTTAGTTCAAACGGTTTATTAAAGTCTGGTTGGAACAATTGAACTTGTGCTTCCAGCTCATTTTTTATTTTGTTTAATGCGTCTAAGGCATTTTCATCCAAAGTTATGTTAATCTTTGCACTTTGATTCTTTGAAATACTCCCATTATCTCCTCTTAAAAATGTGGTTAATGGTTATGCAATTTTAGCAAAATCTTTTATGAATTTCCTATAATAACTTGCTAAACCTAGAAATGATCTGAGTTCCTTTAATGTAGTAGGAACAGGATAATTTTTTATTGTCTGTATTTTCGTAGGATCTACGGTGATGCCGTCATGTTTAATTATATGTCCTAAATATTCAATTTCTTCTTTAAAGAAGTGAGATTTTTCATTAGAAATTTTCATATTGGCTTTTCGTAATGCATCTACTATAGTATTGATGTGTTCTATATGTTCTTCTTCTGAGGAGGAGTATATGAGAACATCATCTATGTAGACATAAGCAAATTTCCCAATATATGGCCTGAGGATGTCGTCTACGCATTGTTGAAAGATGGAGGGTGCATTTTTTAATCCAAATGGCATCCGTAAAAATTCATACTTAGCGCTGTTTATCGAAAAGGCTGTTTTCTCACGATCTTCTTTCTTCAATCTAATTTGATGAAATCCTGATTCCAAATCTAAAGTTGTAAATACCTTGGCTTTCCCTAAATTCTGAATTGTCATATTTGCGTCAGGTATCGGATATCTATCAGTAATAGTTTGGGAGTTTAATTTTTGGAAATCTACAACCATGCGCCTTTTTGGTCTACCTTTATCATCAGTGCCTTTTTTTGCGACTGTCCATATAGGACTGTTGTAGGGGCTTTTACTTGGCTGAATTACTTCATTATGTAAAAGGTCCTGAATTTCTTTGTTGATAAACTCGTTATCAGAATATGGATAAGGATATTGTTTAGTCCATATAGGTTCCTCCGACTTTGTCCTAATAGTACCTTCTATAGTTGTTGTGTAGGGTAATTTTTCGTTAACAAAATTATTTCTATTCATAATTTCCTCTATTTGATTTCTATATTTTTCATTATTAATGGTATAGTTTATCCTATGGGTTTTTTCTTTATCCCTATATTTCATCTAATTATTTACTAAATCTTTTGTTGCACCTATTTCTCTCTAGAATCATGTCAGAACTAGTTAGTGAATTGATCTCGAAGAAAGTCAGTTCATAATTAAATAAATGTATAGATTTTTTACTTTTCACATATGAATATCCATGCAACGTTTTAACTTTAATTGGATTTTCTAATTTGACAACATATCCTATTTTATACCTGGAGTCTATGTAATTATTAGTAGCTCCGGAATCTATTAATATATTGATGGTATTACCTGTTTTTCTGTCTGTTTTTTGTAAATGTGGTAGACCATCTCTTAGTCTAAAAAAGCTGTTTTGTAGTCATCTTCTTCATCGTATTCGCCTTGCATGGAGGTGATGTCATTTTCTTCTACTGTGTTGTTGATTCGTTGTTGCTTATGCTGATTGAAGTGGTTGTTGGAACCGTTGTATTCTCGCTTAAAAGGTTGTTGACGAAAAGGATTGTTGTATCTTTGTTGATCATTGTTACGTTGGAATTGAGTAGGTTGACGTACGTTTCTATCTGTAGGTCTACTTCCATTGGTTGACTTGTTGTTTGATGATTGGGTGTTGACTGTACATTCCGGTACTGTACATTTGGTCGATAACGATTCTTCTCAAAGTGTGACGTTCTTTGTTGATTATGTTGGTGACTCGTGTGTGGTCGATGACCTGGTGAATCAAACTGTAGATGTTTGTCGTCATGATATATGGTGCTGGCTATAGCATATGCTGTCTCTAGGTCTCTTGGATTTTGAGCGTAGAGAGTGCCAATCGTATATTTAGAATTCAACCCTGTTATGAATGCTCGAACCGCCTCTTGATTTGCAAATGATTTCATTGCTTCGTCCCCTTTTTCCATCTCAATTTTTTAAAGTATAAGATTAAGTGCTTCATTCATTGCTGAATGATACTCAGCTAATTCTTTTTTTCCTTGAGAAATCTTTTTCTTTTCTTCTAGGAGTACATACATTGGACGTTGGTCAGCGTATGTATAATCTAAACGATTTATTATAGAATAAAAATTAAAAATTGTGTTGTGGTTTATTAGAATGTCTGCTGCTGCTCTTTGAATTTTTCCTCGAACTATGGCCAATGCTGTGTAGTATGTTGGTGTATTCTGAAAACTCTTTATTGTTTCCATGTGAGTCCATGCTGCAGATCTCCAAGCTCTATATTTCTTTTTGTCACCATCAAAAATTGGTAGAATCTTAAATACCTCTAAATTAATCTGTGATTCTGTGGTTATTCAGTTGGTTTAATGTTAAAACCTCTGTTGGTTGTTAATGCAGTTATTGTCCTTTGGGCTTCTGCTTGAGCTGCTACCAATGAAGCTATTTGTGCTTGGATGGTTGCTAAGTCTTGCACTGACATTTTTTTGGTTTTTTCTGACGTGAACCTTCTAGTTGCGTCAAAAATCTTCTGTCTTTTTTTCTGGGTCTTTTCCAGTTTCGATCAAATTCGTGGACTTTTTGTAATGTCCTGCTCGTTCTTTTAAATCAATTAATTTAAATTGTAAGGATATCGCGAACTAATTGTTCTACTTTATCCTAATGAATTAATTCCGCTTTTTCAGGATACGTGGTGCTATTTGGTGTGTAGCTGTTGAACTTGTCCTTTTACTTTTGGATGTTCTTTTTTGTACACTTCACTATTTTATCACTGGATTTACTATTACCTTGTATTTAGTATAGCGTTGTTTCCAATATATTGAGTTGTAGTGATGAACTCTTAGTTGGCTTGAGATTCCTTGTTTTATTTTTACAAGTATCCCGGTTGAGACCCCAGTTAAACTTCTTTGTGCAGAAGGAGTTAAAAAATATATTTTTTTGTAGCACTCAACGTGCTGTTATTTATTTGAATATATTCTTAAGACTAATTTACAAGGTATTACTTAACATCTATTTATACCAGTTGCTTTTAATATGTTTTGAATTTGTATCCTTTGTGTGTAATGTCTTTGTTAAATTATCGATGTATTTCTTTTAGTTCTAGACCATTATCTAGTTATAATTATTTTATGATACATCTGCATTTGTTTATTGAAGGTCACTGTTTAGTTATAATTATTTTATGATACGTCTGCATTTGTTTATTGATGTGTTTGCTAGGTATGTTATGTGTTAACTCGCGCGAGCAAAAGATATGGTCTGAAAAAGTTAAAGTGAAAGAAAATGTCATTAACACAGAACATGTAGAATAAAATATATGAAACTTAAAAAAACACAAAATACAAATATTAAACTCTTACCGCAATTAAAACAAAAACTTATTAAATTAACCAAAATAAATATATATATAAAACACAAACGTTAAATGCAACAAAAAAAATAACAGACACTAAGCGTATAAAAGAAAAAGAAGCAAAGTGTTCCTGAAAAACGAGTCAGAAAAGAAAGCCATAGGAAACAGTGTCACGGAAAGAAGCAGAACACCGGTACATGAATCTTGCAACCAGAGCTGAGCAAGGGACACTGGCAAGAGTGAAGTTATACCAGGGAGAGAGGAGGAATTTAATGAAAGGTGGCATCTCGTCAAGAACGACAACCAGACAGTAAAAATAAGTGCATTAAGTTTATTGTTATGAGAAATTTGCCCAAAATTAAAATTACTTAACGTAAGCCCAATTAAGAAAGTATTAAAAGAAAGATTAAAATTTCACCATAGAGTAATTCAATTTGAAATGTATTCGCATGTATAAAAGCTTGGAAAGTTCAGAACGAAAATAGATGAGTCGAAGGTATTATATTAGTATTAGTTTTTTTTGTATTTTTTTATTTGTAATCAGTTGTCTATAGAAAAGAATAAATTCAATTGAATGTTGTGAAGGTAGTCTCCTAAAAGAAAACAGAGTGCTTAAGAAAATATTTTTCTCGTCCTCATGAATATCAGGGAAATAGGTTCAGTTCTGTAAATAACACGACTGCACAGTGGCAGATTTAATTATTACCTTAGGGAGCTCCTTCAGGGAAAAGAAAAATCGATTAGAAAGAATATTTAGTGATTACCTAGTACTGTGATTACATGAGGAAGGGATTGTTAGTGAAATGATTTGTTTTTCTTTTGAGTAATAAACAAAACTATACGGTGAGAGAAAAAAGGTTTTTTTTTGGAGACAATCTGTCAGTAAAAATAAAGTAAAATGTGTATAGCAAAATAAATTTAAAACTTATTTGTTAAATTCTTCAGCCAAAAAAAAAATTTTATAATAAAATTATATGTTCTGTATTGTATGCTAAGTTTTTTTTAGGGTTAGATGTATGTTAAGGTAAGTGTGTGGTAAAGCGGAAATTGGGGTCATCAATCAAAAGAAAATGGAACAAGGAGGTGACCATGGTTGGGAATTGGGCCGTCAGAAGGGACATCTATCTTCTCTATGTCATGCGTCGGTAGGTAATCCATTCACGTTAAAATTTTTGTAATTTATATGATTGCTGCGAGTTCGTGGGCTGGGATTAGGGTTGAGAACACTGCCCGAAGTGCTCCCAGAGAAACATTATGAGCTAGCTGAGGCACACGTATCTCAGTGCCATTCGAATTCGTAACAATATGGCGCCCAAACGAAAAAAAAAATATTAAAGTAAAATTTATGTAGTGTATGTGTATAAGACCAAAACACAAATCAATAGCCCAGTAAATAAAAGACAATAGACCAGTAAAACTTTTCATACTCTTGAAAATATTTATAGAGCATATCGTAGCCGTTTCCGCTTAGCGTGAAAGTCTGTTGTACGAATGTGTAGAAACTTTCTAAGAAGATAGTATGAAGAGAAAACGCCAAATCCCAGGAGTAAGTGTTAATGTTCGTGGTTAAACACAAAGGTTTGACTTACTGTAACTGCCACTTTCTCTGATTTTTTTTCTAGTAATAATTTATTTTATTTGGTTCGATTATAGGGCTTCAATAAACATTTGTAACGGCGGAATCAATCCTAAGAAGGTTCTTGCACAGATAAGTTTATGAATTGCTCCTAATAGGGTCGAGAAAGGGATGCGACGATAATTAGGGTATAATTAGTCCATATTAAACAATAGTTTTCTTTATTAACATACATCACTGTTTTGAGTACGCATGACGTTAGCTCTAACATAGAGGACGAAAGAAAGAAATAATAGAAAAACTGCATGAATACCACACACCAGCTTTAACTAGTATGAAGTCCGAGATTATACAGTAACGAATAAAGGAAATTTATATTGGTGAATTTCTCAAACGGATGATTAATAATCTCGTTTTTTGCACTATTTGGCGAAAGAAAGTGTTTTGATTGTTGTACGTCCTTGAGTTTATCTAGAATAATCAATTATAAATTTTTTTTATAGTATTTAGTGAATTATTTATTAAAACTTTTTTATATTTTATTTCTTTCTAGTTTACTTAAATTATATATTTACTATTATTTAGTTATTTTTAATTATTTTATCTTATTTATTATTTTTGTTCGTCCTCCTTCATATACATATATCTATCTGTAAGTTTGCCTGCAAAATATTCAGTGGCCAAGTTTTTTTTCATACATACACAGTCTGTTTAGATATCACAGCAGTTCACAACATCATTTCGTACCGATTGTCCCCAGTGTTTTTAGTCGTAACTTTATTGGTAGTCAGAAACTAATGAGTAATATAATAACGAGATCAATAAAGAGAAAAAGAGATAGTCAAATACAATCTGGTCTAAATACCTCGTGTTCATTGCCCAGAAAACAAAGAAAAATTTTGGAGTCGGAAATGGAGAACAGCGGTAGTAGCACCAATTTCATTGATATGTTGCAAACAATTATGGCAAATTTACTTCACCCGACGGACACCAACGAACCTGAACGACAGACAAACGTTAGTGATGCTACCGGAAATGTAGGAGTCGACTGAGAATCGAGAGAGCCAAATGTAGATGAAGCAGCTAATAATCTGCGTGATATACAAACAAGAATCAAATTAATGGTTAGAAATGAAATGGGAGATCTGAGGAGAGTTATAGGTGAATTGTCAGGAGTAGTTAGGAATTTGGTTGGCGTGAGAAGTATTCAAGGGGATGGTCGAAACGGTCGCCCGCAAGAAGATTTAGTTCACCATCCATGCGATAACAGCGGTTTAGCCCAAAATACCAACACCATGCCAAATTCGCAAATTTACGTGAGTTCTTTACCTTCGTCCTCGGGGTTGATAAACAATAGCAGTACCAACGCGCCAAGCAGCAGAGCCCACGGGATACCACCAAACTACACCAACGCCTCGAGTGGTTATGCCACAGCCCATACGTCCATGAGAAGTGATTCCATTCCTGTGATGATGCCACAGAGGGAAGCTCGCAATGAAAACATAAGGTCATCTGAAAAAATTTCAATTCGAGTGGATAAATGGGGATTATTATTTGACGGTAATATTAACCATATGAGTATCGAAGATTTTATATTTAGACTGGAACACTTACAATCGCACTATGACCTTCCATGGGATGAAGTATTGAGGGATTTCCATCTATTGGTGACCGGCCCCGCAAAAGACTGGTACTGGCTTCGGATTCGAACATGGCGTCATGAATTGGCCAGCATTGAGATGTGAATTACTCGGGCAATATCAGACAAACACTTCAAACTTCGAAATTATGCGTGACCTGGTAGAAAGGAAGCAACAAATAAATGAAACAATAGATGCCTTCTTTTACACTATGAATAAAATACGCTTAAGATTACTACAGCCTATATCCCAATTTGATATGATTAAAATAATGAAAAGGAACGTTAAAGAGAGAGTAGCCAGGATAGTGTACCCTATAGCTATGTCATCCGTGGAATAGTTGCGTCTAGAGTGTATAGAGGCAGAAAGGCAGTTCCCTAGGAAAGAGACCATTAACGTGCATTACCCACAACGCCCACTAGGAGCCGTAAACGAATTGGATTTCCAAGCAGCTGATTCCGAAGAAAATTCAGAATATTATGAAGAAGTCTCGGCACTGGGTGATAGCCAACAGAGGCGAATAGTTGTATACTGGAATTGTCAAGCACCCGGACACATTTTCCGCGACTGTGAGTTAACGGAGAGAAGGCTATTCTGCTAAAAATGTGGGAGAGTGAATGTAGTCACTCCGAAAAGTCCAGACTGCCACCCGGAAAACCGGCAGAGAGGCGTAGGATTTATGGGGATCCACGTCAACCTCGAAACCCCAGGAACTAAACAAAAATAAATTTAAAAGCACTTGCCAGTTCTCGTGGTACCTTCATAGCGAACAGTCGATTAGCGGAATTTTTTCTTACATACCAAACAAACAAAAAATTATAAAAAAAATTATTCGTAGTACATATTATTCGTAATAGGTACATACTGACTTTAATAAATAAGCTTTATTGCTTTGATAATATTTTTTACATAGTGGAAATAACAAATACAAAAAAAACGCAAACAAAAAAATATAAGCAGTGACATTGAGGAATACTCTATAAGAGTACCTCAAAAACAGACAAACAATCATAAATTACAAAAACAAAAAAACCGTAAGCAAAAAAAACACAAAAAGTGCCCTTGAGGAATACTCTATATGAGTGCCTCAAATACAAAAAATTATGAAGTGAGTTCTAACGGCAGAAACGCCTATTTTACTGTGAGTTCTGAAGCTCTTAATGAAAAAAATAATAAATCTAATGAAAGTGTTTTTTTAACGGCAAAGCCAATTTTTCATCAGCGATCAACTTCGCTTTGTCCAATGCCAAATAGTAGTGATTCATTAACATTACAATTGCCTAGTACTTCTTCATATAAGTCAGTAATATCATCCCCTTCAGGCTCGTAATCGTCACTTAACAAAGTTATCACTACAGATAACAGTATTTCAAAACCCAAGGTGCAAGTCGGTATGGACAGATATATAACCGTGGTAAAGAGTGGGCGAAGCCCGAATTCTTAAAAAATTTCATCCGCTCCAAAGATGTCTAGGGATAACAGCGCATCCTCAACAAATCGCCAAAACCGTTTTAAAATTTTGCAAGATGAGAACGACAAACCCGATGTATTCTCGAATAAAACATTCAAGCCGCCACCAATCTACTTGAGAGAGAAAAATTAAAATGCCCTTATTAAAAAATTTATTTCGGTCATTGGTGAAAATAAATTCCACATTGTCCCAATAAAACGTGGCAACATCGATGAAACGAAAATTCAAATTTATGATGAAAAGGATTCCGCAAAATGGTTTCTGAATTTGAAACAAATAAAACAAGCTTCTACACATACCAGCTTAAGAGCGCTAAAGGCCTGCAGATCGTATTGAAGGGCATAGATTCTTATGTTGTCCCTGAAGAAATAAAAGATGCACTTGTCCTCTAGGGATTTAAAGTAAAGAATGTATCAAACATATTGAACAAAGAAAAAGTACCCCAAACCCTATTTCGTGTTGAACTGGAGCCAAATGAAATACAGTTGAAAAAAAAACGAGACTCATCCCATTTATAGCCTTAAATACCTTTTATACAGAAAAATCACAGTTGAAGAGCCACATAAGCGTGCAGGTCCCGTGCAGTGTCATAATTGCCAAGAGTATGGCCATACAAAAGCTTACTGCAATTTACCTACAGTGTGTGTTATCTGCGGTGAATTGCACTGTACTGCAAGTTGTACCAAACCAAAAGATCAAGCGGAAAAAAATGCAGTAATTGTGGAGGTAATCACACCGCTAACTACAGAGGATGTCCTGTGTACTCTTTCGTCAAGCAGGCTATGGTGCAAAAACCTAAATTAGCTCCAGCTAAACCATTAAACGCGTACTCCGCCACTTTTGCTCCAGTGAGCCAACCAGTTACTTCACGTGTATCGTATGTCGATGCTGCTAAGGCTAGTTCTATTCCCACACAAAATGTTTCACCGCCAAATAATTCAACGAATGCAAATTCAAGCTTTAACTTTAGTCGCCTTGAAGCTACTATTGAGAATCTGGTGCTAGCTATAAACCACTTTACAACAAATATGACTACCATGATGCAAGAAATGCTGAGAATGCAGAATACATTAATTAACAAGTCATGAACACGTTAAGAATATGTTTCTGGAACGCAAAGGGCATTCGCCAACATAAAAATGAACTTGAGCACTTCCTTACGGAAAAAATGTTGATATAATGTTGATCTCTGAGACTCATTTGACTTCTAGCAGCCTCTTTAAAATGAATGGCTACACTTTATATGATACAAAGGACCCTAGAGGGAGAGCATGCGGTGGATCAGCAATTCTAATAAAGTCAAGCACTATATTTTTGACAACATTTGTGAAGAACATCTACAAGCAACAAATATCTGCATTGAAAATTTGTGTACAAATTTCGTGATATCTTCAATTTACTCCCCTCCCAGATTTTCAATCACTGAGGACCAATACGAGAAGTTCTACAAATCTCTTGGACCTTGTTTCGTTGCAGCTGGCGACTACAATGCTAAGCATACGTTCTGGGGTTCGCGTCTTATTACGCCTAGAGGTAGGGCGTTGTTCAACACAATTTCAAAAATGGGTTTGGATGTTATTTCGAGTGGGGAGCCTACTTACTGGCCTACTGACTTACGAAAAATTCCGGATGTTATAGATTTCGGCGTCATAAAATGTATTTCTAGGGAATTAATTCACGTTGAAGCTTCCCTAGATCTATCGTCTGATCACTCTCCCACGATCGTTACAAACTGTAGCCCACTGAGAAGCGCTTTACCTCACCCATATGTCAAGATGATAAATCGTTTTAATTGGCTGGGATTCAAAAAATATCTTAGTAGTCATTGCACGGAAAATAATACGCTAAGAACACCCAATGATATTGAATCCAACATTGCAAATCTTAACGAGAATATTAAACAAGCTTCTGAACATGCCACTACCTCCCATCCGCATACTGGGTTCAATAAAATTTATACTACAGACGTTGAACATCTCGTACGTGAAAAAAGAAAAGCTAGAAGGGAATGGCAACAGCACAGATCACCTCAACACAAAATCAGATTTAAAGAGTGCACTAAACGACTCCAAGAGTTGCTTGCATCTAAAAAAACTGCATCTTTCAAAAATTATCTGGAAGGCCTTGATGTCACACCAGCATCTAATTACTCTTTGTGGCGCGCTGCTAAAAAGCTTAAAACACCCTTTGAGTTTAAGCCACCTCTGCGCACATCTAACGGAGATTGGGCAAGAAGCGATACTGAAAAAGGTAACATATTTGCTGAGCATTTAAAATCCGTATTTACACCAAATACATGTACCGGTGTTGCTGATTTGCCAAGTGTAGTTGCTCTACCCCCTCGACCCTTAAAATTTACGATGTGTGATGTACAAAATCTAATTGCTGAACTCAATCCGAAAAAAGCTCCCGGTATGGATGGAAGTAGTAACCAGATGCTGAGTAAGTTACCTCGTACTGCAATTAGAATCCTGTTATTAATTTTTAATGCCATTTTACGACTGGAGTATTATCCAGACTGCTGGAAGCTTGCCAAGGTTAAAATGATTCCAAAGCCAGGTAAAGATCTTTCCAAGGCTGAGTCATATAGGCCAATAAGTTTACTGTCAACAATGTCAAAGCTTTTTGAAAAGCTACTCATGACAAAATTATCTTCAATTTTAACTGATAATGGGTGCATCCCGGACCATCAATTTGGTTTTAAAAGCCAGCATAGCACCATTGAGCAAACGCATAGATTGGTTCAATTTATCAGAAAAACATTTGAGGAAAAGAAGTATTGTTCTGCCGTGTTTATTGATGTTTCTCAGGCATTTGATAAAGTGTGGCATGAAGGCCTGATTTTGAAATTGAAGACATACTTACCAATAAATATTCTAAATCTTTTGGAAAGTTGCATTGTTGCACGAAAATTTACAGTTGTGGAAGGACACTTTATGAGTATGCCTGAAACTATCTCATCCGGTGTGCCACAGGGGAGTATACTGGGGCCATTTTTATATTTGATTTATACTTGTGATATGCCTGTGAGCAGAAGTATCCACACTTCTACATTTGCCGACGATACCGCCTGCCTTAGTATGCACGAAAACCCTGATGAGGCATCCCGAAAACTCCAGGAACACATTAGCCAGATGGAACTATGGTTAAACTTATGGAGAATTAAGGTAAATGAACAAAAGTGTGTCCATATAACATTTACCTTACCAAGAGATACTTGTTCCCCCATTCGGATTAATAATCAAGTTGTTCCTCAACATTCACATGTGAAATATCTTGGTATACACCTCGAGCGACGGCTTACATGGAAACATCACATTGACTATAAGTTAACTCAAATGAAACTAAAATTAACTCAGGTACATTGGCTGATTGGCAGAAATTCAACACTCAGCCTAGACTGCAAACTTTTAATATACAAGTCGATTTTAAAGCCAATATGGTGTTACGGTATCCAGTTATGGGGCACTGCTTCTGCTTCCAATGTAGAGAGAATTCAACGAAGACAAAACAAAATTTTACGGTTAATAACATCTGCTCCATGGAACATTAAGAATTCAAGCATACATCGTGATTTAAATATGCCAGTATTGACTGAAGAAATTGCAAAATACGCAGGCAAATATCTAACAAAACTCGAGTCACATCCTAATCCGCTTGCTCGTAATATTTTGAACTTTACTGGACACATCCGCTTAAAAAAAGAGATACAAGGGCTCTAATACTAAACACTCCGAATGAAGTTGCTTGGAAAAATTTTTTTTTGCTTATCACTACTTATGTATTATTTACAACTATCACTTAGTTATGTCTGGCATTGGTCGGGCCTATTAATTATATGTTAGATTTAAGATTTGAATACTTATGGTTAGTTCATATATGAAGATACAATAAATAAAAAACATGCATAAAAAAAAAGCACTTGCGAAAGCGGCTCAACTAAAAATTTTGTAAATATAAACAACATAAACGAAAAAAATGCTTTTCCACGAATGCGACACTACTTACCAGAAGACATTAGAAAAATAAATTATGAAAATAATATTAGCATCGAATGCCCAACCAAAACAAATCTCAAATCGTATAATAAAACTGAGAAATCAATTTTGAGAACGTAGGCAAAAGAGGAGGTTAATTGTAGAGGCTATAAACAAATTAAATACACGAGAAAACGATCCAAGAGGTTTATAAAAATAAAAATATCAAGCCAAGATATAAAAGGATTGCTAGATAGAAGTGCATCGGTGAGTGTACTGGGGAAAAAATGTAGAGTGTTTGTAACAGGTCATAATATTGAAATCATTCCAATGTGGACCGGGGTCAAAACACCTAGTGGACAACACTATCGAATCATCGGTAAAATCAACACGTCTGTCGGATTTAAAAATAAGCCACTTCACATGACTATGTATTTGTGTCCAGACCTTGAGTTGAATTATATTTAGGCATTGATTTCTTCAAAGTATTCGAGTTAGCTCCTGAGGTAATGCAATTGGCAGAACTAAATTACGAACAAATTCAAAAAGAATTCCAAAGCAGTAATAAGGAGCATCGACTAAAACCTCATGAGCTCAATGAAAAACAACAGAAACAACTGAAGCAGGCTATAAAATGTTTTGATACGTTTGAAGAAAAAGGACTGGGGTGCACTAATCTAGAAAAACATTCGATAAAATTGGTAGAAGGTGCTAACCCAGTAAAGGACAGATATTACCCAATTTCCCCAGCAATACAAGAAATAACTTATAAGGAAATTGATAACATGTTAGAGCTTGGTGTTATAGAAGAGAGCGAAAGCCCCTGGTCAAATCGAGCAACAGTCGTTAGGAAACCTGGCAAAAATAGATTTTGCTTAGACGCCCGCAAATTAAATGATCTTACAGTGAAAGACGCATACCCCTTACAAAACATTGAAGGTATTTTCATTAGGATAGACGAAACGGTATATATTAGCAGTGTAGATCTCAAGTACGCCTTTTGGCAAATCGTGCTGGAGGAAGAGAGCAAACCCTACATAGCCTTTACTGTGGCTGGACGCCACCTATATCAATTCCGCGTGATGCCATTCGGCCTGTGCAATGCCACTCAACGACTTTGTAGGTTGATGGATAAGTTGAAAGAAAACGTTTTTATTTATTTGGATGACTTATTGGTAATCTCCAGTGATTTTGATAAGCACATACATTTATTAAAAGAAGTTGCGAAATGTTTAAGAGATGCTAATTTAACGATCGGGTTAAAAAAATCACAATTTTGTTATCAAGAGCTTAAATATTTGGGATTCATTATTGGTGGTGGCTCTCTAAAAACAGATCCCGAGAAAATAATTGCCATAAAATCCATAAAAGTACCAAAAACTACTAGGGAAGTAAGGAGTTTCCTCGGAACTGCAGGGTGGTATAGGCGCTTTGTCAAAGATTTTGCAACCATCTCAGCCCCTCTAACAGACACTTTGAAAAAGAGTAAAAAGTTTGTAATGACCCCTGAAGCAATTGAAGCTTTCGAAAAGCTAAAAGTACTACGAAAAGATTCTTCATACAATGCGATTCCTCGAAGTACGGAATTGGCGCGGTGTTATTTCAATATAACGAGCGGAAATAAGAACATCCAATCGCTTTCTACTCACAAAAACTGAATGCTTGTCAAAAAAATTATAGCGTCATGGAGAAAGAGTGCTTAGCAGCAGTGATGGCAATAAAGAAATTTAGGCCGTATGTAGAATTGATGCCATTCACCGTTATCACGGATCACGCCAGCTCAAAATGGCTGATGAACTTAAAAGATCTGAGTGGAAGACTGGCTCGCTGGCCATTACAACTACAGGCTTATACATTTGACATTCAACATAGAAAGGGTTCAGAGAATGTGGTAGCAGATATGCTCTCAAGAAATCCTGTAGAGTTGGCAGTGGAAGAATTGGAAACCCTACAATGGTTAGACATCGAAGTTAGTCAATTTCAGGACGAGGAATACGAAAAAGTAATTAAGGAAATAAACTCAAATGCATAGCATTTACCTGATTTGAAAGTAGAAAATGGTATAATTTATAAAAAATTACAGTTTGAAAAACAAATAGAGGAGCTTAACAAACAAATTAATAGAAAAAGCTCATTCGAGCAACACTGCTGCACATGGTGGAATCACAAAAACATTGGAGAAATTGAGACGCTTCTATTATTGGCCCCGAATGGCAATACAATTTAAAGAACTCATAAAAACGTGCGAAATATGCAAAGAGACAAAACCTGCAAATCAAAATCTAATGCCTAGTATTGGTCAAGAAGTAATAACTGAAAGACCTTTCCAAAAGCTATATATTGATTTCCTGGGAAAATACCCCAGATCAAAAAGCGCCAATTGCTATGTATTCGTTGTGGTTGACCATTTTCCCAAATTTACATTTCTAAAAGCGATGTGAGAAGCGACCGGAACAAATGTAATTCAGTTTTTAGTAAACGAAATATTTTATAAATTTGGGGTGCCTGAAACAATACATAGTGACAATGGGTCACAATTTGTTTCAAAGAGTTTTACCGCCATGATAGAAACGTATAAAATTAAACACTTAAAAACTGCTGTCTATTCACCACAAGCGAACGCGTCAGAAAGGGTCAACCAATCCGTTCTAGCAGCCATTAGGACATATTTAGAGGAAGACCACAGGGATTGGGATCTCTATATAGCAGAAATAGAGTGTGCTTTAAGAAATTCAGTGCACTCAGCAACAGGAGTAACACCTTTCTTTGCTTTATTTGGGTACCACATGTTTACTAGTGGGAACGACTACAGAATTGCTAGAAAACTACAATCGCAAACTGACCATGAACTCAGTGATTTCAAAAACCTCGACAAACTAGCTATAATTAGGCAAGAAAGAGAAAAGTAAGAAAAGTAAAATTCACACCAGGGCAGGAAGTATATAGGAAAAATATGGTAATTAGCAATTTCGGAAAAAACATAAATGCGAAGTTTTGCAGGAAATTCCTTAAATGTCGCATAGTAAGACCGGTAGGGAATAACATGTTCGAATTGGAAGACTTGCAAGGCAAAAGCATAGGCATCTTCCATGTCAAAGACATTAAAACATGAATGTGCAATAAATTAGTAATTCAATCTGTGATATAAAGCGAAATTAAGTGCAATATTAGGATAAGGAATACGATAATTTATACAATCCAACTATATATTTATTTATGTGTGTGTGTTCCGTCCTAATATAGCCGCAAGTACCTGATTTTTATAGTATACGTTAGATTTTAATAGCTTACCGTATGTGATATTTACTCAAGAGTAGAAATCTATTCCACGTTCCGTGTGCGATTGTTTTCCTGGTGTCGACAACCTTCGTGTTTTGTTGCGGTGGGCACATCGATATTTTACATGCCAAAGAGTAGAAATTTTTGCCACATAATTCTTCTGAATTGCGGTGTGATTACCAATTGGGCACATAAAAAGGGTACATGTTATGTACTATAGACTTCAGCCACGCGTCTCTCCCTTTTGTGCTGTGGGCTCATTAAAAAAATATAAGTCAATGACGAAAAAAAAATTTGCGTAGCGACGTCTTAAGTAAAAGCATCGGGAGGAGTCCCTCATCATACATAAATGTTTTAAGGAGGGGCATAAGTAAGTTGGAGGAACCACCCTCCAGCCCAATTCCCTGTTCGCTATGGACCACCTTGAGCATGCGGATGGCCTACCGCAGTGGAACCATTCGATGACCATGTTGGCGGCTTGGCTAGACCGCAGGTAGAAATACCCATACCTTGTCGCATAACACACATCGTAGGTAACATGAAAAGAAAGGCAGAATTATTTAAAATATTAGTAAAAAAACAAATTTTACTTACCTCAACTTAGCACATGTTTTCTGCATGAAACTCCGTCTGTGTATGAATTCTGTCAAAAATAAAATTGTTAATGTGTTAGTGTAAATATGTTCAACGTATTCAATCAGGGCGAATTTGACGTGAGTTCAGTGAATGAAAGATACGAGTGATACCGTAAATTTGGCAACGCGAAATTGTTGCGTAAATGCAGGGATGGAAAACCCGGACGGAATATATTAGAAATATTTATTTAAAACCGTTAACGACCTACTATCATTATGAAAGCCTGATATAAGGGAAAACAGAATTTAAAGGGAAGGAGTGAATAAAACATGTCAGGAATGATCTAGATTGTCAGTTACCGCTCTAGAATAAAACTGCATAGGTAGAAAAGATAGCTATATATAAGTATGGATACATGCAGGTATATAGGTAGGATACTAGAGCGGGAAGAGGCAAATGCACATGTAGTCAGGTATGTACTAGATAGATTCCGGTATGCTAAAATCGGTACATATATAAATATGCATATATATATATATATATACCTATGTATATTTATATATATATAAAGGCCAAGATACATATGTATATGGAAGAGTACCACTAGTTCTTATTTTTTTTTATTTTACTGTTTATATGAACGTGTGAATATATAAATAGGCTAGCGGATGAAAAAAGAAGATGGTTTTTGGTTGAATTTGAGAGATTGCGGTCGTGTGTGCGCGAGCAAAAGATATGGTCTGAAAAAGTTAAAGTGAAAGAAAATGTCATTAACACAGAACATGTAGAATAAAATATATGAAACTTAAAAAAACTTGATTAAATGTGAACACAAAATACAAATATTAAACTCTTACCGCAATTAAAACAAAAACTTATTAAATTAACCAAAATAAATATATATATAAAACACAAACGTTAAATGCAACAAAAAAAATAACTGACACTAAGCGTATAAAAGAAAAAGAAGCAAAGTGTTCCTGAAAAACGAGTCAGAAAAGAAAGCCATAGGAAACAGTGTCACGGAAAGAAGCAGAACACCGGTACATGAATCTTGCAACCAGAGCTGAGCAAGGGACACTGGCAAGAGTGAAGTTATACCAGGGAGAGAGGAGGAATTTAATGAAAGGTGGCATCTCGTCAAGAACGACAACCAGACAGTAAAGATAAGTGCATTAAGTTTATTGTTATGAGAAATTTGCCCAAAATTAAAATTACTAAACGTAAGCCCAATTAAGAAAGTATTAAAAGAAAGATTAAAATTTCACCATAGAGTAATTCAATTTGAAATGTATTCGCATGTATAAAAGCTTGGAAAGTTCAGAACGAAAATAGATGAGTCGAAGGTATTATATTAGTATTAGTTTTTTTTGTATTTTTTTATTTGTAATCAGTTGTCTATAGAAAAGAATAAATTCAATTGAATATTGTGAAGGTAGTCTCCTAAAAGAAAACAGAGTGCTTAAGAAAATATTTTTCTCGTCCTCATGAATATCAGGGAAATAGGTTCAGTTCTGTAAATAACACGACTGCACAGTGGCAGGTTTAATTATTACCTTAGGGAGCTCCTTCATATGAAAGAAAAATCGATTAGAAAGAATATTTAGTGATAACCTAGTACTGTGATTACATGAGGAAGGGATTGTTAGTGAAACGATTTGTTTTTCTTTTGAGTAATAAACAAAACTATAAGGTGAGAGCAAAAAGGTTTTTTGGAGACAATCTGTCAGTAAAAATAAAGTAAAATGTGTATAGCAGAATAAATTCAAAACTTTATTGTTAAATTCTTCAGCCAAAAAAAAAATATATAAAAAATAAAAAAAAATTTACAATAAAATTGTATGTTAAACGTATTTAGAAAAAAAATGAGCTGCTAACTTTTTTTAGGGTTAGATCTCTGTTAAGGTAAGTGTGTGGTAAAGCGGAAATTGGGGTCATCAATCAAAAGAAAATGGAACAAGGAGGTGACCATGGTTGGGAATTGGGCCGTCAGAAGGGACATCTATCTTCTCTATGTCATCCGTCGGTAGGTAATCCATTCACGTTAAAATTTTTGTAATTTATATGATTGCTGCGAGTTCGTGGGCTGAGATTAGGCTTGAGAACACTGCCCGAAGTGCTCCCAGAGAAACATTATCAGCTAGCTGAGGCACACGTATCTTAGTGCCATTCGAATTCGTAACACAGAAAAAAATTGGTCCAACGAAATTTGAAGAAATGCGAAAAAAAATCGTTATAACTATAGTTTTCTTTATTCAAATTCTATTTAACAAGAAAATTCTAATAAAAGCTTATATTTCATGAGGTAAATAAAATATAAAACAGCACACACATTAAGAATTCGTTCTTTTGATAACTGACCTTCATCATAATTTTATTCTTACTTCGTTGAGGCTTTACAAATGCACTTGTAAATAGATTCAGACTTCGGCAATTTATCATTTAGGATTTCGTTATATTAAGTCATTGGAAGGAATACTTCGCTATATAGAGGCTTTTTGCTCAGAATTTGTTGGTTTTAGCTATAGTGTATTTTTGTGAAAAAACTTTGCAATAAAGAGGTTTTCCCAAGGGATTTAATAAAACATACGTTATATTAAGTTCTTCGTTATAAAGAAGTTTGTTATAACGAAGTTTCACTATTTAGTTGGTTGTCTGATGTGCATACCGTTGGTCACAAGTAGAAAGAGCCTAGCTCAAATTATTTTAACTTTACCTGAGAAGGTAAACACATAATAATAATATTTTTTGTGTGAAATGAATTGGAATCGTTGAAAAACTCAATTTCGTGAATTAGGGGGTTTCTACCTGTGACCAACGATACATACATACATACATATGTATATGCTTTAGTCAAAATTTGTATGGACTTTTTGGTTTAACGTACACTTAAATATTTAACTTTATCAGAATTATGTTCAAATATTCATATACATAGTACATTTTACGATTTAAATTTTTGTGTTTAAAATAAGTTGTATAATTATAACATTTCATTTTTTTGGCGTATGTAATTGAAATTCTTTTTTTTTCTACCATTCTTTAATAATGGAATTGTTTTTTCTGTTTCCACAAATTATTAAAAAATTCTTTATTACATTTTATTGATAAATTGTTTATTTAATTTTTCGACCTTTTATATATTAATAAATAAAAAATATTATAAGACTAGATATTAATAAAAGAGCTAATCAAATTGTTATAAAATTCGTTATACATATGAATTAAATTCAATTAAAACATACAAAATTGAATAGTAATAAAAATATTTATATAAATAAAAACACAAATTGAAATTTTAAGAGGTGCAAACAACGTTTAAATTAATGCTTTTATAGTTAACTAAAAGTAAAATAAAACTGATTATAAAAAAATACAAAACTATTAAAGAAGAAACTTATAATAAAACAAATATTTAAAAATTTTGTTTTACATATTGGAAATACATATTCTTATTTTCAAGTTGGTCCTTTTTAGAAAGATTTACTGAAAACAAATTTAAGTTATTAACATTATTATGTTGTAACAAAGAAATGTATGTATATATGACGGACTATATTTTTGGCACAGTAATCAATTTTAAATAAAACAACAGACTTTTAAAGAAAACAAATAGTATAAATTTTTATTTTCTAATATTTTGTTAATATGCTTGTACTTTATTTTATAAGTACAGAAAAATAAATATCAATTCAACATATTTTAAGAAAAACAATTAAATAAAGTTTTAGTTCAAATTTTCTGGGACAATATTATTGGCACACCCGCAAAATTTTAGTTCTTATAAGATGAAAAAAATAAATTCAGTATTTAGTAGCGTATCCTCTTTGCTTAATTACTTCACCCAATCTCCTTGGCATTGAATCCACCAATTTTTTTGTTACATCAGAACTGATATTTTTCCATTCTTGTGAGAGAGTTTCTTTTAGCTGGGTTTTATTAGAAATGTTGTACTTTCTTATGCGTTTTTCCAATTCCTCCCAAAGATGCTCGATCGGATTAAGGTCGGGGGATTGTGGTGGGTGCGGCAAAATATGGGGGATGTTATAAGCTATCCACATACGCACATCATAAGCTGTATGTTTGGGATCGTTGTCATGTTGGAAAAAATAATTTCTTGATAACCCTAGATTTTCCACAGATTTCTTAACATTTTCTTTTAAAATATTGAGATATAATGTTTTATCCATAATCTGATCAATGAACACAAGCTCTCCAGGTCCCGATGAAGCCATGCATCCCCAAACCATTACCCCCCACCGCCATGTTTAACTGAACAAAGAGTATTGTTCTTATCATAGGCGGTGTTTGGTTTTCGCCAAACCGAAACTTTTCTATCTGACTGAAAGATATTAAATTTACTTTCATCAGAAAATAAAACATTGTTCCAGAAGTACTGTCCCTTGCTTCTGAATTCCTGGGCATAACTTATTCTTTTTTTTCTGTTCACTTCACTTATAAGAGGTTTTCTTCTTGCTATTCTGGATTTATACCCAGCACGATGTAATGTTCTGCGTATAGTTTTTGCGTGAATTTCTTTTCCAAATTCTTCTTTAACTTCAGAAGCAAGCCGAGTAGACGTCAATTTCGGATCCTTTTTGATCTTTCGAACAATTTGCACCTCCTCCCTCTTACTAAGAACTCGCGACCGACCAGTATGTTTTTTGCTAGACAAATTTGTTGAACCAGCAAAACGTTTTATAATGCTTCTTATAGTATATCGGCTACGGCTCATAATTTCTCCGATTTCTGAATAAGATTTCTGTTGACTATGCAAATGCAAAATAATTTTTCGTTCGGCTACGGTCGTTTCTTTCTTTTTTGGGCACATTTTTAAATATTTATCACAATTCCACTCTTTACAAGTCACACAATCTATTTTTAGTTATTAAAACGGCGTCATTTAAAACATAACGGAACTTTTCAGATGTTTACAAGTTTAATTGATGACATATCGAACGAATCTTAAGACTATTGCCACCATTTTTTATGTTGTGCCAATAATTTTGTCCCCCAAAAATAGGAATTAACAATTTTTACTTAATTGATTTTCTTAAAATGTTTAATTATTTTATATTTTTCTGTGCCTATATCGTTAAGTACATAAATTTTAACAATACATTACACAATGAAAGCCAATGCTATTTGTTTTCTTTATAATTCTGTTGGTTTATTTAAAATTGCGTACTGTGCCAAAAATATAGTCCGTCACTGTATATACCTTATTGCTTTGGTCAGAGATTAATTTTAAACAACTTTTTGTTGCCCATTATTCTCTGATTAAACTTTTTCACTTTCAAACGTTTATTTAAGTGTCGGACCCGAAAATAAATGCGACACCGAAAGAAAAATTATTTTATATTTTTGCTCTCCTCCATTAGAATTTTGTGAAGATTTTTACAGTGGGCAATTTCATTGCCATTTACTTTTTGGATAACCGCTTCCAATACTTTCATTTGCTTTTCTTGAGATAACCTTCTGATACCTGATCAACCCATTTATAGGAATTTTCTAGACATTCGTACTCTACAAGATTTAGCTTTCGAATTATGTAGCCGGATATATATTCCAAAGCATCCACTTGAAGAGTACCCATGTCTTGACAATTGTTAACATCTAGGTCGTCCAGTATATCGGAATGAGGCTCGTCGTCTTCCAATGAATCTATATGATTTTCAGAGCTCATTTTAAAATTGCCAAAAGTATTATCGCTATCTTTATTTAGCCACTCTGTGGTGTCGTGCCCAACGTTACCTTTGCCACTGAGATGTTCAGTATTCCTAGCTGAAATTAATCAAAGCAAGGTGTAAAGGTTGCAAAATATAGAATTTTTTAAAAATACCTAAAATATATTTGCGAAGCCTAAATTTGAAATCTTTTGGCGATGGGTGGTCATTTAATCCACCTTTGCTCCGTATTGCACCAAAGAAATGTTCCAATACATCTTGATTCAGACGACCACTACAAATATATTTCATTTTATATTTTTCTGACACGTATTTTAGGAGCATTTCCAAGGAATTGTTAGACATAATTATACCTTTTTGGAAATGCTCCAACGACTTTTTATTCGGCACTACGGGTGAACTCATAACAGCAGTCATACGTGATAAAATTTGTTGCTGCCGCTCGAGAACAACTCCAAAGGGTTCCTTGAGATAAATAATCATTTAGAGATTAAAGAAAGTCACTAAAATGTACCTTGCCTGGGTAATTATATGTACTCAACAAAGAGTTATGTACGTCAAAGTCAGCGGCTTCGATGGCATTGTATAAGTATATACCTACAGAATAGCATCGGCGAATGGCATTTGCTGCTGTATTTTAAAATAGCTGTGCGGCCAGCTTAACCTTTTGTCTACCTACGTATGTATGTACACATATCGATATATTGAAAATATTTTTATTGCTTAATAATTAATTAATTGGAATCTGATCAATTACCTGGACCTTTCACAGAAAGATGTTCATTAGTTAATTTATAAATTATTGAGATATGTATCTCCACAGGATGTATACTTTAACAACTCAACAAATGTTCGTGAAGTTATGATGGAATTGTTATACACTAAACCGGTATCAAGGAAGTGATTCCTTATTAACTTTAACAAGTGTGGCGCGTCAGCAAATACAAAAACTTTATCAAAGTTATTGATAGGGTTAGGAAACCAAGGCTTGTCTAAGGATAGTTAACAATAAAATCATTATTATGGTTTGTATTGTGATGGCAAAAAATTTGTGTGCATATTAGTATTGCAGTGTATATTATATATTATGGAACTTAAGCCTAATTATTTTATTTACCGTTTGTGTTTTGTGTGATAGCAAAGTAAAGAACGCAAATGTACTGTTGGTGTTAAAGTAGTGGATCCTTAGTGAAGGCCAGTGTATGTACAAAGTTTTATATATAAATGCATGAATATATCGTCACCTTAAATGCAAACGGACGTAACTACACAAAATTTCGAAATAGAGTTTTTGATTGGTTATGGTTCATTTTATCAAACTACATCTACACGCAAATAATTTTCAATAATACTTCATTCTTATTGATTTTGAAACGTTTCTTGTTTATCCTTCAAAAAATATTAAAGTATAGTTACGTCCGTTTGAATTTAAGGTGGCGATATGTAGCTTTAACTATATATATGTAGAAAGATTACCATGCGAAATATTTAAATCTTTCCACAACTTCCGATTGGTGGGTCCCATGTCGCAAACCATTGCAACTAGAGGAAACCCTACCTTGTGCAGCTCAGCTATCATTTCATTCAGTAGGTCGACAGTCATTTTGCGATCAAAACCATAAAAAATCGGTTGCCACGAAGACTTGCGTAGCCCTCGAGCCATAACCACTTGTACATAATTAGCTGGTTTTCTAACGGTATCATCAGCTACATCGTATTCAAAGGTTTCCACTACCTTAATTTCGTCGAAAGCAATCACACAAATTTTATCCCCACGTTCAAGGTCAGTAATCTCTCGCATAAAGTCAATGGCAGTTGAGGGAATACCTTCGCTGAGTTTGACTTTTATATATAGGTGGTTATATGCCCGGGGCCTCGAAGCTTGTAGACATATTGCACTTGATATGTCTGGGCATCTCCAGTTAACGTAACTAGGACTCATAAGTTTACGTATCTGACCTTCCGTAAATATAGTACGGATAGCATTAATGGCTGCATTTGCTTTGTCCAGGCTTAACTTTAAATCCTTGATTTCAGTCTGTAAGCTCTGAATTTTCTTTAAATATTTTTCAACATATATTATGAGAAAAATTAAAATTCAAAATTATTAAATAAACGAAAATTCCGCGGGAAACTAAATGCACATTGAAACGGCCTTAGAAATTTTGTGCTTACTCAGTTTGAGTTTCCTTTTCCGAATAAAATTGGTTTTCTTTTTTTACTTCCTTTGCTTCCAAAAAATGATTTTGCTCCAATGGAGAGCAAACGTCCACATAAGCATATTGCACTGCGGTTGCAACTGCATTTTTAATTGGCATTCTTAAATATACCCGTATTATATAAACATGTATGTATGTATAATTTAATTAAAATTAAACGTTTGCTTAAATTGGTAGAGCATTCGGCAACAACATAACATTTCCTCCTGTTTTTATAATATGGGACGGTGAAAAATGGTCTGCGCAAATTACAGCGAATTTTGAAAAAACCAGACTGCAAATTTGGATCCACTTAAGCCTGCGGTCGTCGCTAGGAACGCGAAAGAAACTTCCACTTCCAGCTACCCATTTTTTTGCAAATACAACAGGATTTCATTATTTTCCTTTATTTAATTTATAAATAATACGTACATTTCATTATTCATATTCATTATTTTCCTTTATTTAATTTATAAATAATATGTAAATTTTATTTATAATTAGTATTTTTTATATATCCTCACAATTTTTACACCAATTTCTATTTTTAGCTTCTATTTTTTATTTTTCACGTTAAAATGTATTATTTTAAATTTCTTATTTCCGTGTTTCCGCTATCACCTGTAAGTGTATTCGCCTTGGTTTATTTATTAATAAGAAGTGAAACGCCTACTTTTTAAGTTATTTTTTAATAACATTATGCGTAATGATTTACTTTTTTCGACTCAAACAGACTACCTAGATAATCGATTCTTCGTTGTATGCATCACTAAACATAAAATGAGAAAGTAGCATGATGTTGCAAACATAAAATTACAAAAGAAGCAAAATGGTTTAATAGTTAATTCGCTGATATTAATCAGTTATGAATACAATTTTTTATTAGAGCTTAATAAAGCAAAATCTGTTTCATAAGTAATGTACAGATTAAAGCTGATATAAGGAATTTTTATGAATTAGACCGTTAGTCTTTTTGTCAATTTTTTTGTTGTTTCACACTTACTGTAATTTAATTTCTAAGTTCAATTGATTGTATGTAGTAGCTTATATTTAATTTGATTTATATGTAATTTTTATTTTTTCAATTTTCATTGTCTTACCCCCATTTTTTGACATAATAATTAAATATATAATTAGCTAATTTTTATTTAAAATTACGATTTCATTTTTTCAGTGGTTAATTAAAGTTCTTATTAAATTACGCTAAAAGTAGGACAGCACTAAATCTACCCAATATTATGGAAAGCTTTCCAAAGAACAGCTGCTTACTGTAAACAAAAAAGTTAGGTTATAAAAATTCAGAAAATTAAGTTTCATAAAAACACATTTATTAAAATCAAAGAAGCGTCAGAATGCATTTTCTATTTATTTATACCATGATATGAAACTATGACTTGTATTTGTTATATATTTATAAAAACTTAACAAAATTCTTCCTAATACGACTACATGATGTTTTCAATACGACCACGTGATGTCATGTCTGTGTTTTCGATAAGCACACACAAGCATAAAAACATATGGTGCGCTCGTAAAACTTAAATAATAATTAATTACACACGGTTGGGTATTTAATTATTATTTAATTATGCACTCAAAAACACAATTTGGTATATAACTCGAACTTAAAAATAATTACAGTTTGATTAACAAGTCAAAAAATTGGCATTAAAATAAAAAATCAAAGAAGACATTAACTATAATTTTTTTTATGCATGTGTTTTTATTTATTGTATCTTCATATATGAACTATTGTTAGTATTCAAATCTTAAATCTAACATATAATTAATAGGCCCGAGCAATGTCAGACATAACTAAGTGATAGTTGTAAATAATACATAAGTAGTGATAAGCAAAAAAAAATTTTTCCAAGCAACTTCATTCGGAGTGTTTAGTATTAGAGCCCTTGTATCTCTTTTTTTAAGCGGATGTGTCCAGTAAAGTTCAAAATATTACGAGCCAGCGGATTAGGATGTGACTCGAGTTTTGTTAGATATTTGCCTGCGTATTTTGCAATTTCTTCAGTCACTAGTGGCATATTTAAATCACGATGTATATTTGAATTCTTAATGTACCATGGAGCAGATGTTATTAACCTTAAAATTTTGTTTTGTCTTCGTTGAATTCTCTCTACATTGGAAGCAGAAGCAGTGCCCCATAACTTGATACCGTAACACCATATTGGCTTTAAAATCGACTTGTATATTAAAAGTTTGCAGTCTAGGCTGAGTGTTGAATTTCTGCCAATCAGCCAATGTACCTGAGTTAATTTTAGTTTCATTTGAGTTAACTTATAGTCAATGTGATGTTTCCATGTAAGCCGGCGATCGAGGTGTATACCAAGATATTTCAAATGTGAATATTGAGGAATAATTTGATTATGAATCCGAATGGGGGAACAAGTATCTCTTCGTAAGGTAAATGTTATATGGACACACTTTTGTTCATTTACCTTAATTCTCCATAAGTTTAACCATAGTTCCATCTGGCTAATGTGTTCCTGGAGTGTTCGAGATTTCGGGGAAACAAGTACCTCTTCGTAAGGTAAATGTTACTTGAACACACTTTTGTTCATTTACCTTAATTCTCCATAAGTTAAACCATAGTTCCATCTGGCTAATGTGCTCCTGGAGTTTTCGGGATGCCTCATCAGGGTTTTCGTGCATACTAAGGCAGGCGTCATCGTCGGTAAATGTAGAAGTGTGGATACTACTGCTCACAGGCATATCACAAGTATAAATAAAATATAAAATAGACCGGATGAGATAGTTTCAGGCATACTCATAAAATGTCCTTCCACAACTGTAAATTTTCGTGCAAGAATGTAACTTTCCAAAAGATTTAGAATATTTATTGGTATGTCTTCAATTTCAAAATCAGGCTTTCATGCCACACTTTATCAAATGCCTGAGGAACATCAATAAACAGGGCAGAACAATACTTCTTTTCCTCAAATGTTTTTCTGATAAATTGAACCAATCTATGCGTTTGCTCAATGGTGCTATGCTGGCTTCTAAAACCAAATTGATGGTCCGGGATGCACCCATTATCAGTTAAAATTGAAGACAATTTTGTCATGAGTAGCTTTTCAAAAAGCTTTGACATTGTTGACAGTAAACTTATTGGCCTATATGACTCAGCCTTGGTAAGATCTTTAGCTGACTTTTGAATCATTTTAACCTTGGCAAGCTTCCAGCAGTCTAGATAATACTCCAGTCGTAAAATGGCATTAAAAATGAATAACAGGATTCTAATTGCAGCACGAGGTAACTTAATCAGCAATTTACTAATTCCACCCATACCGGGAGCTTTTTACGCGTAAATTTTAAGGGTCGAGGGGGTAGAGCAACTACACTCGGCAAATCAGCAACACCGGTACATATATTTGGTGTAAATACGAATTTTAAATGCTCAGCAAATATGTTACCTTTTTCAGTATCGCTTCTTGCCCAACCTCCGGTAGATGTGCGCAGAGGTGGCATAAAATCAACGGGTGTTTAACTAACTATAATAATTTAAAATAAATAAGAAACTAATAATATATTGTTGTAGATCCTGAAGATGAACAAAAAGGGTTCGAAATCAGCGTTGTCAACTTTCAAATTTCAAAACGCACCAAAATGGAGAAAAAAGCGCACCATATCCAAAAAAATGCAACAAGCTTAGAATTTCTTTTTTTTTATTTTAAAATGTTTATTGAATTAATAATTTTGCATAAAAAGTATAATAGTATTTTTTTTGTAAATGAGAAATTTTTTTAGATTAATTGAACTGCCGGATAATTAAAAATATTTTTGGATTTGTTCGTATGTAATATAGAATATCTCGACCAAAGAAATATACATATGACTTATACAAGTTTCATAATTAAGGGTACATTCATTAATTTATAAAAAATTACACATTTTAGTACATTAATTTTATAAACTCTTCTTAAAACTTTTAAAAAATAGATCAAAAATTAATTATTCCAAATTAAGAAAGCTAATATTTTCATCAATATTGGTATCATAGGGTTATAAAAAAGATTTCATTTCAAATTGTGATGCTTTGTAAGCATCATTACTATTAATATGGTAGTTAACACTATCAGGAAGTTGGTAAAAGTTTCACAAAAAAAATTTTTTTTTGTCGTTTTCAATTGCGTTGGTGCCACCAAAAATTTAAAAACGCACCAAAATTAAAAAAAGCGCACCACGCACCAACTAAGGAATTTATCGCACAAATAATTTCAAAAAGCACCCAATTCTTCGTTATAAACTTGTAAACAAAAAATTCTTCATTATAAACTTGTAAACAAAAAATCAGCGGATGAGCAATATGCCTGATGCGTGCACCTGTTTGATATGCCTTGTGAATTCTTTTTTCTATATATTTTTCATTGATATGAAACTATATATTGTATATGATATATATTTATGAAAATTAAACACATTCTTTTTAATACGACCACGTGATGTGCATGTTTTCAATAAACACACACAAGCACAATAACATATTATGCGCTCGTAAAACTGAAGTGTGATTTAAGTCCACAAGGTTGGACATTTAAAGGTCTGTCAACTTTGTACTGAACAAATGAATTCGGTACCCTACAAGAAATGAATGACCGAAACTAACACAAGCAAAACAATTTTACTAACACACATCCCAGCATACCATATGCGCTCTAAATGAGCTCATAAAGACTCTTTTGTCGGAACGCTGACGCTCATAATGAGTTCATAAAATAATCATAAACAGTCATAAAACGCTCATATTTGAGTGGCTTTTTCCACTAAAGTGGTCATTCATGAAAGAGCTCTAAATTTTATGCATAAAAGAGTAGTTTCCCAGCTTACCATATGCGCTCTAAATGAGCTCATAAAGACTCTTTTGTCGGAGAGCTGACGCGCAAAATAAGTTCATAAAATAATCATAAACAGTCATAAAACGCTCATATTTGAGTGGCTTTTTCCAATAAACTGGTCACTCATGAAAGAGCTCTAAATTTTATCCATAAAAGAGTATTTTATGACTCTTTTTATTTTTAATATTACATGCTGGATTTTCTTTTCTTAATTTATTTGAACGAAGTTCACTTATTATTAATTTGCTTTCTTTTAAGCTTGCTATTTTCATTATTTTAATTATGTATTATTTTTATATTTATTATAAAATAATTCACAATTTTGTCTTTACGCTTCCAAAAATATTCACTAATGAATCAATTTTTGTAACTTCTTTCTTCTGCTTAGCTGGAATTTACCGTTATCTGGCAGCGTGCAGAAATTACTCATAAAAATCACATAAAATCTATCGTTTATGAGCTCAGAAATATGCGCGCAGAAACCAAGCATAAAACACTCATAAAATTTACCGTTTATGAGCTCAGAAATTTACACGCAAGAAACACTCATAGAAAGTCATAAAATCGATCGTTTATGAGCTCAGAAATATGCACGCAGGAAACACTCACAGAAGCTCATATATGAGCTCATATATAAGAGCGCTCCGATAATGGTATTCTGGGATGCAACAATTTAATTGCTACCGGAGCTGCCACAGTTTCGTTTCTTCAATAAAATTTGGAGGATTCTTTTTCTAATACTTATTGCATATTTTTTATAGTAATTTTGGCACATATTTGTTTAAGTTTTATTTAAATTAAAGTTTTATCAAAATATATTGATAATGTTTCCATAAATTACAATTATTTGATTATTTATTTTCAAACAAATTTTAATTAGTATACAAATGCGTTTTGGAAATTTTGGGGTTCTCGGGAAAAAAAGCGTATTGAACAAAAAATTTTGCTAGTGGCAGTTCGGGCAAATATTGGATTAGTTGTTTCACTCTAACATATATGCTTTGTGGATTTATAAAAAGCAATAGCTATACGCAGCATTTGTGAACACATGATTGTGAAAAATCACAGGATAAATGTTTCCAAAAGTTAACTTTTACACGTTTTTGGAATAAAATTTAAATAATTGTGCAATATGGCTGTAATATTTTTGTTTTAAATCCTTTAATCAAAAGCCAGTGGTGTTCCTAAAGTTCTGAGTGTAAAATTAAGCCCAAATAATGGGAAATTAATAAAATATATGTGAAAACACCACTTAATTATAATTAAGTGGCAGTTAAAGATAAATGGCACATAATTGAGAAGTCAATTTCTGGGCCTTAGTGTACCCTACAAGAACACTACCAGTCAATTGACTGCTCATTTGATCGATAGTCAGGCAGGATATATTCATCATTGCGTAGAACAAAGTTTCCATCACTTTATTAAGGGCAAAATGAAAAATGTGATGGAAACTTTTGTGTACGTGTGATCTTACATCTCTCTCTAACTATCGAATATAACATATAGTTGAACTGCTCACTCCAGTGCTTTTTAATAATCAATGATAGCATAAATATTACTCAAGTTTGACTTATCATAATAGAGTAATATATCCCCCACAATTGAGTAATCATACATGATTGAAATAATGACAAAAAAATTTTTTATTTTTATTATTTTAATTTTTTTTTTTTATTATAAAATTATATAAAAATAAATAAATAATTTAAGATAATAGATATACTTTAGCAAAAAAAGAATAAACCAGGCGGTATATTGCCCTCCGTACACGTTTTCACCACCAACGCATCTTGCTTTTTACAAATACATATCTAAAATTTTGAAAAGAAATATAAATTAAATTAAATTTTGTAAATTTCTTTATTAAATATTGTTTTTACTTATTTTTTTAACACTTTTAAATTTTACTTTTCACAGACAGATTAAATTCTAGTTTTTTTTTATAAGACTCCATGTTGTAAAAGTTTTGGCATATGTACATTAGATGTCCCACTCTAACATATATGCTAGAGTAGAACAACTATAATCAATAAATAAATCCATCATCATTTTCTATCAAATGACTAGTCAATTGACTATCAATATTGAATTCAATATAAATTGCTGCAATTGTGTTAGTAAAAAAATTTTGTTTGGGTTAGTTTCAGTCATTCATTTCTTGTAGGGTACATACCAGAGAAAGAGGTCGGTCGGCTCACCTCCGGCTCAAAAGCCGCCGCCGACTTTCAATGCATCTTCAAGCCGCCGCCATTGCAAGCGGCTAGCCTCGGCTCATAACTGCAGCCATCCAATTGCTTTTTGTATTTGCAAATTTGTACTACATCTTACAAACCATGGTGTACTTATACAGGTGACTGCGTAAAGATTTGTTAAGCAATAATACCGCAACCATTTCTATGTAAAGAACCGAAGAATGTCAAAAGCACAAAAATTTTGGTACAAAGCAAAGCCTTTCTGACATTCGTTAGCTACAAGGAACTTAGAGTAATAAATTATCAGCTGAAGTGGCGCTGCCACCTGTATATATTCACCTTGTTAGAAACCATATGGAAGACATCAGGTGTTTAAAATATTTTCATAGAAATGTGTTTAAAAATCTTTCAAAAAGCAGCTGTCAAACACAGCCGGCTCAAGCCGGAGTATGAGCCGCCGCCGACTCACTTCTTATTTGCAAATAAAAGTGGAAAATGTTGCGGTATACATATATATTTATATGTAGAATTTACATATACCCATAAGGTGATTTTAATTCGCCAGCTGACATAATTTCCGCTTTGCATATACCTATGTATGTGGCATATGTACATATACGATATGTAAATATATATATATATATATATATATATATATATATATACAAACATATACATACATACATATATTAAAAAACTGCAAGTCTGAAGCGGGACTTACCGTCTAAATTTTAGGGAAGAACTGCTTGTCAGCACTTCCACTTTCTGTTTTTGTACCACAAAAAACGTATTAGATAAAAATTAAAGTCGGTTAAAAAGAATTAATTTTTTTATCAATTTTATGTATAATAAGAAGTCGTTTTTTGTATATGATAATTATCTAGCAATTTTGCCAGCTTTGCTTGTGTTACAAAATAAAATTTAATTTGACACAATTGTAAAAATTGTCAAACCGACCTAGCCGAATTTCAGCCGCCGCCCAACAATTTTTTATCAGCTGCCGACGGCGAGGAAATTGCTCGGCGCAGGTCATCAGCAAAAAATATCAAATTGATTGAAAGTTGTAAAAAATAAATGTGTTTTTAACATGTTAAAGTGTGTAATCGAAGGCCAGTGGTATTCCTCAACTACCGACTAAATTGGGGCCCAAATAATGTGAGATGTTTAAGTATTTAACAAAGTGTTTACAAAAAAATCTTGGCTTAAATCTAGTTTAGGGGCACCTCCCAGAAATGAACAAAAAGTATCCTATCCTATAGTAAATTGAAAAATAAGAACAAAAAATTAAATAAAAATATTGGCGGCAAGGCTTAGTTTCCGAGTTATGGGCCTCTGAAATTTTAGTACAATATTTTAATTATACGATGTTTTTCAACGAATATGACCAATATTGGTATCTCAAAAATTAAAAAAAAAATCTATCCTATAAAAAATTCAAAAATAAGGAAAAAAAATTAAATAAAAAATTTGGCGACGAGTCCTAGTTTCCGAGTTATGGGCTTCTGAAATTTTAGTGCAATATTGTTATTATACAGTGTTTTTCAACGAATAAAATTAATATTGGTATCTCAAAAATAAAAAAAAATACTCTATCCCAAGGTATTAAATGTGCCTTGCTCTATCCTATAGAAAATTTAAAAATAAGACAAAAACATTAAATAAAAAAATTGGTGGCGGGCTTAGTTTTTGAGTTATGGGCTTTTGAAATTCTAGTATAATATTGTGATTATACTTTGTTTTCCTTGTCGGGAATTATCATGGTGGAGAAAATCCTTTAAAAAAATGTTATTAAGCAGGAAAACTTTACTTGGCTGCGCCGTCTCGGGAAACACCATGGTGGAGAAAATCCTTAAGCCCATGCAATGCAAGAAAATGTTATTAAGCAATAAAACTCTGCAATCCAGAAAATCATTACTAGGCTGCGTCGTCTCGGGAAACACCATGGTGGAGAAAATCTTTAAGGCAGCCCGAAGGCCGGCAATGCAGAACAATGCTATTGAGCAATAAAACTTTGCAAGGCAGAAAATCTTTACTAGGCTGCGCCGTCTGGGGAAACACTATGGTGGAGAAAACCCTTAAGCCCGGCCGAAAGCCGGCAATGCAGAAAAATGTTATTAAGCAAGAAAACTGCAATCTAGAAAATTTTTACTAGGCTGCGCCGTCTCGGGAAACACCATTGTGGAGAAAATCCTTAAGCCCGGCCGAAGGCCGGCAATGCAGGAATATGCTATTAGGCAAGAAAACTTTGCAAGGCAGAAAATCTTTACTAGACTGCGCCGTCTCGGGAAACACCATGGTGGAGAAAATCCACCATGGTGGCCCGGCCGAACTATATATATATATGTATGTAATACATTTTAAAATAAAAAAATGTTTATTTTTTTCTTCTTTCAATACTTGTTTACATGTTTGACCATTTCTATATTAATGTATACAATTTCAGAAGCCCATAACTCGGGAACTAGGACTCGTCGCCAAATTTTTTATTTAATTTTTTTCCTTATTTTTAAATTTTCTATATGATAGGATTTTTTTTTAATTTTTAAGATACCAATATTGGTCATATTCGTTGAAAAACAGCGTATAATTAAAATATTGTACTAAAATTTCAATTTACTATAGGATAGGATACTTTTTGTTCATTTCTGGGAGGTGCCCCTAAACTAGATTTGTTCCAAAATCTTTAAGAGCATTGTGATACCTTCCCGGCATTTGGAACATTTGGACATATGTAGGTACAAAGTTACTACCTATGATGAAGACTCGTCTAAAGAAAGCGTTTTTGTACACATCGGAAGGTGAAACAAATGTTCACTTTTCTCACTGTTGGTAATATGTGGACAAGATAATATACCAAATTTTGTCTACAAATTACCAACTTTGGCAAGGATTTTGGTGCAAAATCATTTTTTATCCAATTTGCGCCAATTCCTGCCAAGAAAATTTTTATTTTGTAAATATCTAAATGTCATTTTATTCGAATTATCTGACAGAGAAAGGCATAGAAATTACTCATATTTGCTATCACTACCGCAAAATTCAGATAAAGCGAATTATCTTGAATTCGCGGGTGTCGTGTCTAATTTAGTAGTCTATAATGTGTCATACATTGCAAAACAAGGCAGGTGAAGTATAAAAAATAGATAAAAGTAAAATAGTTTAATGAGTGGAATTGGTTAATAAATATACATATCTACATATGTATACTTTTTTTATGTATGTACTTGTGCGACACAAAAAATTTGCTGAAAAAGACTTGTACCGAGATCTTTCATTAGGTCGTTTTAGACACAAACCCACTTAAATTACATAGGTTTGTGTCTAAAACGAGCTGCTGAATAAGTCCACATGTTATTTAAATGATTTTGATTATAGGTTTGTGTCTAAAACGAGCTATTGAAAGTGTTCGATACCACTCAGTACTGAGCTGACAGCGCTCAGTGAATTGAACGGCTCACAGCGCTCAGTTAAGTGAATCGTTCAATTGAAATAGTTCGTTCATGAGCTACAGAGCTCTATAGTTAGTCTGGCACAGAATACATATGTAGTCCAAGGCATAGTAAATGTGCCTTGATGTAGTCTATGATTGAAAGCAACCAACTAAAAATAAAATATACTCGTATCAACGTTAGTGATTAAAAAATTTGGGACAAATCAAGTTTAGGGGCACCACCCAGAAACTTAAAAAAAGTATCCTATCCCGTAGGAAATTGAAAAATAAGAAGAAAAAATTGGCGAAGCTGTTTCCGAGTCATGGGCCTCTGAAATTCTAGTGTAATGTGCAAGGCGAATTCACATATGTCAATTTGCCTTGGTAATGTGATTATTCGATGTTTTCCAACGAATATGACCAATTGTTATCCCAATAATTTAAAAAAAATACCATATAGAAAATTGAACAACAAAGAGAAAAAATTAAACAAAAGTCGGCGAGGATTAGTTTCCGAGTTATGGGCCACTGAAATTGGGCTGTGTGTTTCCCGAGACGGCGCAGCGTAATAAAGATTTATGCATTGCTGTTTTCTCGCCTAATAACATATTTCTGCATTGCTTGCCTTCGGCCGGGCTTAAGGATTTTCTCCACCATGGCACAGAGGATATACAGAGATGTCACGAGACGGAAGATAATTTGTGTTTTCAGAGGTCTCGTTCTCGCAGTCACTGCGCATTCTTTAACCTTCTTTCGTGATTGCATTTTTTAGCTTAATTTCATTTTACGCTTTGTAACCTCATTCGTTTCGCGATTTTTGCAAATAAATGGTAAAAGTTTATATTTAAAAAAAAAATGCTTCAAATAAGATATGCAATCATTTTAAAACTTTTTTTAATTGCTTTTTTAATAGTAATAAGCTATTTGGCACTTTGTTTTTTGATTCAACACAACAAATTCTTTCATTTAATTTTGTAAAATTGTGTACTTCGTTTACTTGTTCAAATGTATCAAATGCTTTGTGATCTCATTTGCTGTGTGATTTTTGTAAACAAAAGGTAAAAATTAAAATTGTTCAATGAAAATGCTTAAAGTTAAATCAGTAATCATTTGTAAACAAATTTAAATCACTTTTTAATACCATTAATCTATTTCACATTCTGTTTTTTTAATTCAATTCAACAAATTCTTTAATTTAATTTTGTAAATGTGTATGTATGTATGTATGTATGTATGTACACGTGTTCGTTTCACAAAGTACATATTTTCTCTTGTTTGTTTTGATTATTTTGTTAACATCTTAATAACAAATATACTACAGTTGTCCCTTTCTCGCAGTGACTGCACCACAAATGATTTTAGCTTTTTGCATACGTCAGTTATTACAACTCTGGTCTACTTTGTGACCATGGTGTTTCCCGAGACAGCACACTAGGGATTGGTAAATCGATTTCGATTCCAATCGAAAATCGATTTTCTGTTTAAAAACATCGATTTTTCGCAATCGAGATTATGATGGCGATTTTATGCTGAAATCGATTATTGGGCTATTTAAATCGATTTTTTATTATTATCAAAATTTTGGCAATTCTTATATTTAATAAAACGAGGTTGTAAAAAATCCCAACATGTACGAAACCAAAAGAAAATATTTATAAATCCCTGCGACATCAGTGCCTCGTGAAAGATTATTTTCTAAGGCTGGCTTAAGAGTAACTTGGCAAAGAAACAGGCTGAGCAGTCATCACATAAACCAACAACTTTTTTTTAAATCTTAGTGTACAAGATAGGTTTGGTAACTAAAGTTATTCATCCTCATTCCGTAAATTTTTGTCGGCATCAATGTCAACTCAATATCAAAAATTCGTCACTTAATTTCTATGAAAACTATAAAACAGCTAGACGCTTTTAAAAATAATCAATTTCTGAACAAAAATAATACGTAAGTGAAACAGCAAAACTGAGCAAACTAAGTGTGAAAATTATAAGTTTTAATATTGTTTTACTAACCACCTTTATTATATAACTACTTGTTGACATCAATATCAAGACAATATCAAAGTCAAAAGACACGTACTATTTTTGTTCAGAAATTGATTATTTTTAAAAGCGTCTTGCTGTTTTATAGCTTTCATAGAAATTAATTAGAAAAGTTTACTCAAAAATTATTTCTAAGAATTATTAGTTTAAATATTGTTTTAATAATCACCTTTATTATGTAACTACTTGTTGACATCAATGTCAAGACAATATCAAAGTCAAAAGACACGTAATATTTTTGTTCAGAAATTGATTATTTTTAAAAGCGTCTTGATGTTTTACAGCCGTATTCATAAAAAAAAGTTGATTGAGGTTTAAAAACCATATTAGTTAAAAAACATTTTAAGGCTAAATAAGGTTTTTTAAATATTGGTATTCATAATCAGTGTTTTAACTAAAAATCAATTAACTTGCTTTTTTAAAAATATCGTGGCAACACTGTATTATCTATTTGTCACTTCCATCCTAGTTCTGCTAAACAACGGTTATTAATTCACAAAGTACTCGTATCTGTATTTGTTTTTTGTCCATTTTTGGAAAAATATTGTTTTTATATATAAAAAATGTGTTCCAACTCGTCCAAATTTAAAAAAATAAAAATAGATTACAGCGAATCTTTCTTAAAAGTGCTTATTATATGATTTTTTTTATTGCAGATTAGGAAGCACTAGAATAACGAGTTTTATTTTATTTGTTGTGAGTTTTTATACATCACTATAATTATTATTTTTATTTTTCTTTACATCTACATTGAGAAAAGACGAAATGGGAATGGAAAGCTGATTGCTACTTCCCTGGTAAATATTTATTTGGAGTTCATTTGAAATTTCATCATGAGCTTCTAAAAAATACAATTTTATTTTCTTCTTCTAAATAGCATTCGCATGTACATATCTACGTACATACATAAGTACACACATACAGGCAAAACTAAAAATGTAAACAAACAAAGCAAAAATACAACAACGTCATCTTAAAATTGGTTTAAACATGGGGCCAGTCAATTTTAAAATTTGCTAATTTACGCAAGGTTTAAAAAACGGTTTTTAAGCTAAAATTCTATTATGAATACATTTTTAGCGAATATTGCTTAAACACCTTATGAAACGCTGTTTAAAATTTTTATGAATACGGCTGTTATAGTTTTCATAGAAATTAAGTGTCGTATTTTTGATATTGTCTTGACGTTGATGTCGACAACAATTTACGGAATGAGGATGAATAACTTTAGTTACCAAACCTATCTTGTTCACTAAGATTTTATAAAAAAAAGTTGTTGGTTTATCTGATGACTGCTTAGCCTGTTTCTTTGCCAAGTTACTATTAAGCCAGCATTAGAAAATAATCTTTCATAAGGCACTGATGTCGCAGGGATTTATAAATATTTTGTGTCGTTTTATCAATATTTAAATATCAATATCAATTGATATTTAAATAGAGTTGGTGAAATTGGCCCTTAATAACGTTTTCCTGCATGGCCGAAAAAGGGTCTATTTGTACCATTTCATGAAAAGTATTATCAAAAGCTTTAAGATGATACCAATATTGTTTAAATTCATTGGATGTTTCGGCGTATATCCGGTGAGATATCAGTTTACAAATAAAACAAACAAGAATTAATATTTTGTAATGAATGTTGAGACGTAAATCTCTATTTATTATACTAAACTTTACCTCGTATATCCGCTGAATACACAAAAATACAATAATTGGATCCCAATTATTCGCGGAAATCTCATGAATTGACAGCATTCAAAAAACTATTGTTTCCGCGTTGCAAGTTGTTTAAGGCTGAACTAGTCTCATTAGTGATTGATTCTAAACTAAAAACATATTTTAGTTGATTGTGCACTATCATACGAGGATTTTCGTATTTATCTCTTAAATTCTTCCAATCGATATCAAACCCAGCGTTTTGTCAGTGGACACTTTGACACAATATCCCTAGCATCTTTGTCTGTTTCCATTAAATAAAAAAGTTTTTCAATTTTGCTAAAACGACTATTATTCATATATAGAGCTGTAAAAAGATCTCTAAAAGTTGGCCATGACAAATAATCCCCATTAAAGACGTCTATTTCGCATGGTGCTAGAGGTAGATTATGTGAAATTGTCTTCTGCCGAAGCGTCAGCTTGTTCGGGAGGTTGTCTATTTTCAGGAATAAATTTAAATTATCAATTTTTATTTTTATTTCCTTCATACAACGAGCATAAGTCGTAAAGACTGTTTCATATTTATTTTCAATGATTTCTAAATCCTCAGTGTTTACCGTTTTTGAGTTTTCCGAGGGAATTTCGCATTCAATCACTGCTTCATCGTATGCAGTTCTAACTCTTTCCCATAAAACTGTTAATTCATCACTAGTCACTTCCAGTGTATATACGTGATGATCTGCATCACGAACCCTTTGAAATCTTGCTTCAAATTTAAAAATAGCATCTGAGGCGCGTATAAATTTTTCAAGAGACTTTTTCATTTTGTAAAGTAAATTAAATTATTCAAATTAATTCGTAAATAGGTACTAGGTATATGAAGACTTTAAATTTTGAATTAATTTCTTATATGTTTAATCAAAAACTCTACGTAGTCAAATCGACCGACGCACATTGGGTTGAAATTGCTAAAAACGGCTCTTAATTCAGGCGTTACAGATAACACTTATTTTTTCGTTTCGTAGTATTAAATGGGTCATTAGTAGTTTAAAAAAATCAGTTTTGAAAAAAAAAAATTTTTTTTAAACTCCAGGGATATCCGTTTGCCTGCCCGTATGAATATTTAAATTGCTTTGCAAACTCCATTTTTAAAGATAAATGAATGAAATTTGACGTATATGATTTTTTTAGGTTAGTAACTCAGAATACAAAAATTCAACGGAATCGGTAAATGATTTCGTATAGCCCCCATACAAAATTTTCCCGAAAATAGGCCATACTAATCTTTATTGATTAAAGAAGTTTTTATTAATATTAATATATATATAATAAATTTACATTTTAGTTTTGATATTATTAATCTTCATATTCGCTGTTACTAAAATAAATATCATCGGAATTATTTTCTTCAGAAATTTTAGGTAACATTAGAAGGTCCAATACCTGCTGTGGCAACACGCTACTTTTCTTTTTGTAATGTTTGCTCATATTACTAATAATAGGATCAGAACTTATTAAAAATCTATTGAAAATAGCTTCATTGGACTTTTCGCGACTGCATTTCCGTGAAAAATGTTCTCTGTATGATTTAAAATCTTTATTGCGAGCTTCCTGTGCTTCCTCCGATAACTGACCAATAGGTAAAAGTGCATGAGTAATAATCTCCGAACCATGTATTAAAAATTTATGTAAAGTGGGAGACATGTTATACCATGGGTATTTTTCAACAAAGTATTTTGCGGTCGATAAAGTAAAATTTCTAAATTTTTCAACATTAATCTGATGACCACACGATACAGCAACTAAAATAGTATGCAACTTTTTGATCAGTTCAACGTCGATTTTTGTAATTTCCGCTGAAACTTCGAGATTTTGGAAAAAACGTCTGGCTGTATTCCCGTCATTTGAGTTTCCAAACCCTGGTTTTGGCTGGTCAACTATAAGTCCGGTTTTTTGTCTGAAACAATAACAAAACTACATACCAAACATATGTATGTACACACTTACATGCATACACGAATTTTTCTTTGATGTTAAATTGAAAAACTACTTTTTTTCGTTCTTATCGCAAAAAACCCGCAAAATGTTTTTATATGATTTGTAAGTAGACATATTATAGAAAACTATAAAAAAAAGTTTTTTTACCCAAGCTTGCCCAAACCGAATTTGAATTTCTACTTAAAACTAAAAAATGATTGTTTTTTATACCAATTTTCCAAAAAATATTAGAAATATTTCTACAACAAAAATATTTAACTGGGATACATATTTGAGTTTCCAAATACCTGAGGTTGAAGGTTCCATTGTAAAAATATTACTTTTATGCTATTAAAATATAAAAATTTTATTTAAAAAAAAATTTTTTTTTAAATTTTTACCACTGTTTTTAAAAACTTAAAAAATTTTCAACTTTAACAACGCACAACTCGAAAAGTAAATAACAAAGGAAAATGAAAAAGATAGTTAGTGATGCACAATTTTGTTTACTATAACCTGTAATTGATTACTTTTTAAAAATATTAATTTTCAATTTTCAATTAAGAGCCCTTATTGGGAATTTCAACCCAACATGCGACGGTATGAATAATAGAAAGAGGTGGGAGAAGAATGCAAAAACAAACTAATTAATTTACACACTTTTATTTTCAACAAATCGATTTCACGATTTTAATTAATTTAATTTCAATCCCTATACGATATAAAAAGGTATCGCCCACGAAGATAATTTGCACAGGGATTCAGGATAAATTATTGCAATAAATAATTTATTCACAATATGTATGTATGTATGTATATCCCGACCAATAACAACTTGTTTTTTCTTTTAACCCTGAAGGAAATGTCACTAGTGAATCAGTACTGATTCACTTTTGACTTTGTCGCCGGTACTACTGACTAATTATACCCCACACAATGCTTTTTGGTATAGACATTTAACATGTGCGTGTCATTGAAAAGCAAGTACTGACATTGGTACTACTGATTATTCGTTCAGCATATCACCAGCAATAACGGATTTTGTTTGTCATCTCTATTAAATAAATACACATACATATGTATGTTAATCAAAAATTTTATGTTTCGCTGAATTAGTAAAATCAAACACAAATCTTTAACTGATGGCACAAAATCTTCCACAGGGTAAAACAATTTCCATAATTGGCATTTTCTATTTTTTACAATATGGATTGTTATTTTATATATTTTTTGCAAATTCTTTTTATGTATTTTTTTAAATTATTGTCCAAAACATTTAAATTCACCTTTTAATTTGATTTCTTAAAGTAATTCTTATAAACACTTAAATTTTGCTTTACGTCACTTTTGTTTTCAACAAACCAATAAAACAAGAAGAAGCATCGTGTGTATATGAAAAAATGTTTTCTACGCATTAAGAACAATAGTAATAGACGCTCTGTTGACAATGTCACCAAAATAGTCGACAAAAGTGGTGACTTGGGGACACTTAACCCCACGTTTTATTCAGGGAAGTAACACGAACACATTCATACGTACATATGTATGTATGTATATTAAATATTTTATGTATGAGAAATTTTTAGATATTTTAATTGAACTGTAGTGAATTTTAATCAGAAATAATTCATAGTTAGGCTCAAGTTCAGTAATTTCAATTCTTATTGAATGAAATATTTTTATTAATTAATGTGAGTTTCTAAAGAAGAGAAGAAAAATTAAACTTAGACTTTAAGCTGGGGGAAATACCGATACTTTTCTGTGCAGCCACGCACTTCATCAGCACCCTAGTCTATCTACTTGGGTAGAGATTCTTATTAACATCAGCTATTTAACTTAAATGTACAATGAACGGAATATGAGAAACGATTGTTGTGTATACAATTGATTTACCTTTGGTAAACACATTTATAAGTATCACTATTAATTTTCTGTTTTTTCCAATTTTTCATTTTTCTATTTAGGTTAGCACGAAATTATTTTACTCTACCTCAGTATGTTTAACTATTCTTACTTATCTTTTTACGATCATCACATTAATTATTTTTACTTATTCGATGTACCATCGGTACATGCATGTAAGTATTATTGTAGTGGTCTATGTTACTTATTGTTGCATTCTACCGTTTTTACTTGGATTTCCAGCATTCTGAAAATGTGATGGCCAAGTGAACAGTGATTGCCAAGTGAACATATTTTTGTCACGTGCCCATGATGTATTAAGTGAGAAATTTTTTGATAATTTAATTGAACTGTAGTGAATTTTAATCAGAAATAATTAATTATCAAAAAATTTCTCACTTAATACATCATGGGCACATGACAAAAATATGTTCACTTGGCAATCACTGTTCACTTGGCCATCACATTTTCAGAATGCTGGAAATCCAAGTAAAAACGGTAGAATGCAACAATAAGTAACATAGACCACTACAATAATACTTACATGCATGTACCGATGGTACATCGAATAAGTAAAAATGATTAATGTGATGATCGTAAAAAAGATAAGTAAGAATAGTTAAACATACTGAGGTAGAGTAAAATAATTTCGTGCTAACCTAAATAGAAAAATGAAAAATTGGAAAAAACAGAAAATTAATAGTGCTACTTATAAATGTGTTTACCAAAGGTAAATCAATTGTATACACAACAATCGTTTCTCATATTCCGTTCATTGTACATTTAAGTTAAATAGCTGATGTTAATAAGAATCTCTACCCAAGTAGATAGACTAGGGTGCTGATGAAGTGCGTGGCTGCACAGAAAAGTATCGGTATTTCCCCCAGCTTAAAGTCTAAGTTTAATTTTTCTTCTCTTCTTTAGAAACTCACATTAATTAATAAAAATATTTCATTCAATAAGAATTGAAATTACTGAACTTGAGCCTAACTATGAATTATTTCTGATTTTATGTATGTTTATGAACTTTAATCTGCTCAAACAAATCACTTTTTTAAATCAATTTACTAACCTTTTTGATTTATGATGAGTTTTCAAATGCGTAGATTTCCTCGTAAAAAGTAGAACGATGAAATTCTTGTTGTTTTATCCGGTTCGTAAGGACCAATGTTTCGGCGTATATCCGGTGAGATATCAGTACACAAATAAAACAAACTAGAATTAATATTTTGTAATGAATTTTGAGACGTAAATCTCTCTTTATTATATTAAACTTTACCTCGTAAAATGATTTATAATTGCACGTAATGCATTCTGTGACTTCTAAATGACGAGTAATTATTTATAGTTAAAAAATAGTATTTATATCTTGTGAAATTTGGCAAAACTATGTTTAAATACCGTTAGCGGTTTACCCGTTGAAATGCTTCCAACAAGGTTGAAAAAAGTACTTTAAAATTGCATTAAACACTGAGAGAAAAGTATTAAGCGAAACAAACAATTTGTACTTAAACATTGAAAACACTGTATAATCAGGATATTGTACTAGAATTTCAGAGGCCCATAACTCGGAAACTAAGCCTCGCCGCCAACTTTTTTATTTAATTTTATCTTTTTATTTTGCAATTTTTTAAAGGATGGATAATTTTTTTTAAATTTCTGGGAGGTGCCGCTAAAGTTGATTTAACCCAAAACTTTTTGCTCAGGGAACATTGGAATAGTAGGTAAAAAACTAATCCAAATTAGGAACAAGAAAGGAAACCATAAAGAAAAGAAGTCACAGGTAGGAACTAAACAAAAAATAATTACATTATAAGCCCTACAACAACACCACCAGTTAAATGACCGGTCGTTTAGCCGGTTATGCTGGCGGGTATGTCTGTAATTCCCGCTTCACACACTTCAACTTTTAGTTAATTTTAATTATTATTTTTCGAACTTAATTTGTTTCTATATTTATGATTTGAACGGGCTAAAGTTCTATACTTACCCAGTGAAAAAAATGGAAGTCATTCTAGTGGAACTACATTTTCATTGCTTCCAAAAAGTCGATATTTTTAATTTGGCGAGAGTGAGCAAAAACCATGTAGAAGCTTACTTTAGTCATACAAAACCTTGTAACTCCTCCATAGTGTTGGAAAATACTCACCTCACAAGAATTTAAAAAAAAAATTTTTAACGAAATTTATGAACTAATTTTAGTCTAAAATTTAAAAGTTATTTGCTTCAATTTACATGAAAACACTGTTTCGGGCTTAAATTCGTATAAAAAGAAACAGATTGCTAAAATATGTAACTATTTAAAATTTTTCCTAGATGAAAATATTATCATAGAACACAAAAAAGGGAATTTTTCTTAATATCGCTTCCAATTCAGTGACCAGGCATCGAAAAAGAGAACTTCTTGCAATGACAACCCTATGTAAAAATCATTAGATCGGATCGAAATTTTCACTACTTCCGCATCGCAAACTCCACATTTTCATGACTTTTTTGGAGTGTTATTTTTACTGGGTAATAGTAACAAACCAAAAAAGTTTGTCTTAAGTAGAACAAAAATAAGCAAATTAACTAACGTGCATAATTAGTAAATAATAAACGAAAATTGTAAGGCTGTTGTAAATTAGAGAACGTAAAATTAGGCTTTCATTACAAAACACGTTTCAGCAAATTGAAATACGATGAATCAAAACAATTCACGTAATCCATTTGCAAGAAAGTTTTGTATTTAAACCGTAAATTTACATCAACTGACACCACACTCAGTGGACCAACAGAGACGAACGCTGTTGATGAAGGTTTAGTGGCCTTCGAAAACGGCTGGCTGTTCCGTTCAACTATGTATTGTCAGAATATTTACAACTGACTTTGATGTTATTTGTTCATTAATAATTATTACATGTAATTTGGCTTAAAAAACGATACGAACTTTAGCCCGTTCAAATCATAAATATACTTCAACTTTTGTTGCTGACCTCGTAATTCAGCTGTAAGAAAAAAAGAGATGTTTGTATTTCCGTCTTCGTGTTTCTTACAGCTGAATTACGAGTTGATCAACAAAAGTTGAAGTGTGTAAACCGTGATTAAGCCCCGGTGCAGAAGGAAGTAGATATGGGCTCAAGCGTTACCGTTGGTGCTACTATAGTAGCAATTTGCCACTCTTTCGACTGCTTGGATACTATTGTGCTACTTTAACAATATGCACCCAAATTTGATACTATTTCTAATTTTGCCCGCTTTTTGGTACTTTTTACTGAATGGAGATGTACGTTTTACTACTTTCGGTTTTATTAATATATAACTTATCCCGTTTTAATATATTGACTTGTAAGTAACCTTATAAGCAGGGACTTCATACACTTAAAAAAGGTATTTTATGACATCAAAAACGCAAAATATGCACTAAAAACAATAAAATATGCACATATTTCAAAAAAATTATTCAAAAGAAAAATTTTCAATTTACATACAACTTAATAAGAATAATAAATATTTTCTTTTATCAAGAGGTATGTGTACCTTGTACAATCCGTTTATATTACATTTTTACACAAGATTCAAAACTAAATATGGATATATTCTGCATTATAAACACCAAACACGAATTTTTATGTTTTTATTGCAGTAAAGGAGCGATACACAAATAGAAAAATAAAATTGTTGATATTAATTTATTTTCATTTAAAAATCGTGTTTTTTTTTATATTTTCCAAGTTCACATAATTTGTTCTTAGAAATCTTTTTTTGCATTGAAAAGGGCTTTGTAATGTCTGTGGATGTTATCGGCTCAAATTTAAATGATTATTTTTAACAGGCACGTTCTGAAAATCACTTTTTGTGAAAGTGGTTTGAAATCACAAGAAAGCTGTTCTGCACACAAAACTTTGAATTTTTGTGATTTTAAACTGGTTAGCTAAATGCCTGCCAAATTGAAATCAATTGTTTATTTTTTCAATCACTTCATTTTGAGATTCGCAATAAATTAATTAAATGAATAACTTAATATCTTTTTTATTGATTTTTATGGTAAAACTATCATTTTTCTATGAAAGAATTTATAAATTAAAAAAAATTTAAGATACTTTCTTTCGCAAAAAATGTCTTTATTTGTTTTGTGACTTGTATTTGTATTTCAGAACACCATCAAATCCAAATTATGATTTTAAAATCACAAAGTGATATGAAACCTTGTGATTTACAGAACATGCCTAACCTAACCATTGCAATGAATTGAATATATACTAGCTATTAGATTTGTTGTTTGAATCCTTTAGGTATGTTTTAATAACAATACCAAGCTACCGCAGAATTGTTTCACTACTTTCGGCTTTAAAAGCGCAAAATTTTTCTCTTGAAATCATTAAAATGGTAATTTATAATAAATTTTTGTAGGTGTATGTGCTTGTACAATCGTTCTACAATTAAAGTACACATCTATACAGTCACAAACTATTTTCATTCTAAACTAGTTGGATATTGCCTTAAAAAATAACGAAATCCTACTTTTTTCTCTATCTAAGTTTGCCTATCCCTTAAAAAATAGTTAACGGGAAAATTCTTGTTTTGTTCGTCACGCCGTGAATTCTACAAAAATGTAAGGGAATAAATTCGCAAAAAAAGTCTGTTTTGTATTAATGATTATTATTTATTTATTTATTTTAAATTGATTTATAAAAATTAAAAAGAGAGTAATACGGCTATATATGCCACCACTTAATTGTGAATAAATTCAGAAGTAATGGAATGATTTTTAAGAAATTTAGCTCATTTTATTTATAACATATTGTTACGTAAAATTATTCCTACAGGGTTAATACAAAGAACTATCTAGAAGTATTTAACTAAAGCACTAAACGTACACACATATTCACGTGCAAGCACTATAGCAAAAAAAATTGTGTACAAAGCCACAGACATATACGTATACAAATAAAAGTGCGAGCACTTATGGTAACCACCCTGTACTAAAAATAGCACACTGCACTACCAACATACAAGTCGTTACTTTGAAAATTCAAAGGCTAACGGCCAATCGAATCACCTACAAACATCTAGAACGGCGACATGAATTTTCCACATTATGCTAGAAGACTGTTTGAACATCTGGCTACCAATAAACAAACACGCCTAAACAGCCATATCGTTTCTTCTGTGTTGGTCTTTACTAAGTACATACATGCATGCATGTTGCTACGCCATCTACTTGCGAATATTCTAGATCCGGTTTGGTTATATAAAAAGAGCTGCCGTATGTGAGAAGTCAGTCAGTATTAATTGGAATTTAGTGGAGTGAACATCGTTGAAAGTAAAAGGCATCGTGCCATGGATAATAACGTTAAGAAGTAAATAAGAAACGACAAGTTGTAATTGGTTTAGTCAAGAATAAAAGGAAGTTCAGTTACAAATAAGAAAATCGTGTTGTTATTTATTTTTATTTTTGAGCAATCAAAAGAACTCGCACGTTTAATAAAATTTAAACGTAACAATATGAAGGTATCACAATTAATAAAAAAAATACAAAATTTTCTTCAGTTTAAAATTTTAATGAGTTAAGAAACGATTTTCTTAATTTTTTTGGGAAAAAAAACAATTTTTTTTTATAAATCTGGCAACTTTATTTTTTTTAAATTAATCTGTCAGTCGTAAAGCAGCTCTGTGCGAGTCAACATCACGCGTCGTTGGCAATTATCTCTTAAGTGCAACTAGGTCACTTTTGTTTATTGGCCTTCGAGACCGACACCGCATGTGATTAATAGTAGGCGTCGGTTAACGGTACCCTTTGCGGTATCCCGTTGGTTTCTGAAGTTTTTTGCGCTTCCATGTCTAAGCAAACTGCAATTTTTTTCAAATGCGATAAGTGTCGTGAATTACCTACGAATATCAAAGAACCAGTTGCATACAAAGCTCGATACTCCCCCTTATTGCGAATGGCGTCGTCGACGTCACATCAAGACGACAGTAAATATTGGCACTTTTATACTCTTTATCGGCAACAATTGGATCTTATTGACAATCTCTTACTAATCTCTAAGGCTTTGTAAACTAATGTAGCATAATAATAGTGCCAACTGTTACTGTCGTCTTGATGTTACGTCGACGAAGCCACTCGCAATATGGGGGACTATATCGAACCAGCTGGAGTTGCAGTGGGTGGAGCTGAAAAGCTGATCGAAAGATCGATATGCAACCTTCGTGCCGAGTTTGTAACGAGACTTGAAAAGATTGAAACCGACTTAGCAAGTTGCCAAACACTGGATACCACAATGGAAAAAAATCAAAAAGCAAGATGCAATGTTGTTTGTCATAGAGCAAACAGCACCAATATTGTGATTAATGGTTTACCTGCTGCCACATCAAATCTTGAATATGTTGTTGTAAACTTGTGGAATATTTATGGTATAACCGTTAATGAAAACGATATCCAACACGTCTGTTTTATGAATAAAAGTAAATCGGTTTTGGTCAAGTTCAAATGTGTTCGTATACGCGACACCTTAATGGCAGAATATCACAAGACAAGAACACTGAACCTAAGTGATATAATCAATGGTGATGTTCACTCTAGAGTTTTTCTCAATGACCACTATGCGCCTATGGCCGCCAAAATGAACTTCATGTGTAAACAACTGCTGAAGAAAAAGAAAATCAAAAATTTAAAATTTACAATGCCGATAAACCAAAAGTCAAAATTTATTTTGTGGATGGGTCATCTGTTTCAAAGGATGGTTATGAATGTGAGACGCTATTCGCGGATGCTGCCGTATAATATTTGTTTTGATGTTTCTAATTTTTATTAGCTGTCTACCTCATAATTTTTTTCTGGAATTTTCTCGCAATACAATCAATCAAAACTCTTCCAGTTCCTTCTATTTATTTATTTTTAAATATAAATACTAACAAATATTTTTTAATTATATAAACATTTCTTTTCTATATTTAAATTTTTTATTTTTATTATGTCATCTAGCTTAAACTTTTGGACCAGTGTCACACTTGCGCTCTAGATTATTACGATTTGAATATAGGCCATTTCAACTGTCAAAGTTTCAGCATGTCTTCCAGGTCTAATAAACTGGATGAAATACGTAATATTTTATATGGATGCCTTCTTGATGTTGGTATTAGTGAGACGTGGCTCAAACCACACATATCTTCTAGTGCTATCTCCGTGCCAGGCTATGCTTTTTACAGATGCGATAGACCAGGGAGGGAAATTCATTTTCAAATGAAGGCAGTCAAACTGTGGTTGTGGTTTTGATATCTACGTGTCTAATAAATATAAAGGTAGGGTAGTCTATAAATCGACTGACTTTGGAGTCCTCGAATCTCTATTCGTAGAAATCACCTATACTAATATTAAGTTGCTCTTAGGTGTTGTGTACCTTCCCCGTGGCAATATTGATATCATGGAAAATCAGTTAGGTAATTTGCTGGTGAAATACAAGGACAATGTAATTATGGGCGACTTTAATGTTAATTTGTTTAAGATTGGTAATACTGATATTGTACTGTCAACATGTCGGCGTTTGGGTTTGTCATATCGTCACAATAATCTACCCACCCACTATGTAACCTGTGAGTCTTCTACTCTGCTGGATTATTTCTTATTGAGTCCGGATCTATCGGTTCATATGTCCGACCAAATGCAGTGTCCTGCCATATCCCACCACTCATTCATCTTTATGAGCATCACATACGCTACAACGCCGAATAGTCAGTTTGTTGAATTTAAGGATTATAACAATATTAACGTCTCTTCACTACAACACTTCTCGCTTCTATACTTACAGTGATGACAATTCTCAATTGTCATCCCTAATGTCATGTGTACGTCATTTGCACTCTCTAGTACCAACTAGAAAGGTCATGATCTCTCCGTGTAAAGATAATTGGTTTAACACCACGCTGATTAAATATCACCTCTCGCTTCGTGATCTTGCTTTCATGGAGTATTTACGAAACCCTTCACCTGATTACTGGAGATGCTACTGCAGAGCTCGTAACAAATCGAATGTAAAGCGCAAAACACACAGTAATATCTTCCAGAATCTTGATACCAAAGGTATTTGGAGAGTACTTCGGCAGAATGGTCTGTATGATACAATACCTGAAGAAGATCTTTCTCCCGATGCACTGAATACAGGTTTTTCGAGCTGTAGAACTGTTGATTCTTTTAATCCTTTTGACATTAGTTTTCCTAGTAATCGTTTCTCGTATCGAAGCATTGTACTCTTAGACTTAAGTACTGCACTTTCTAAAATTAAGTGCAATGACGCAGGTCATGATGACCTTCCTCTCAAATTTTTTAGGCTTATTTTTCCACTCATACATCAACAAGTCTTATTCTTGTTCAGCAATATAATCAATAGTTCTCAATTCCCTATGGATTGGAAAATTTCAAAAGCTATTCCTATTAGGAAAAAAATTCAGAAGGTGAATTTATGCCAATATCACTTGTTCCAGTTTTGTCAAAGATCTTTGAATATGTTACAAAAGATCAAATATTACAATTCTTAAATCAAAACCTTTTGCTAAGCCCGTATCAGTCAGGCTTTCGTGAAGGATATAGCACAACTTCTCTTTTAATTGGTCTCCGATTCTATTTGAAGAATTGTAGATAAGTACGACGTAGCGGTTTTGCTTTCCTATCTATTAAAAGCTTTTGACCATAGTTGAATTCCATAGCACCATATAGGTTTCAAAAGCGACTTGTATATCAAAAGTTTGCAATCTAGACTGAGAGTTGAATTTCTACCAATCAGCCAATTTACCTGAGTTAATTTTAGTTTCATTTGTGTTAGCTTACAATCAATGTGCTGTTTCCATCTAAGCCGTCGATCAAGGGGTATACCAAGGTATGTTACATGTGAATGTTGAGGAACAACTTGATTGTTGATTCGAATTGGGGAACAAGTATCTCTTCGCAGGGTAAATGTTACCTGAACACACTTTTGCTCGTTTACCTTAATTCTCCATAATTTTAACCATAGTTCCAGTTGTGTAATATGTTCTTGTATATATCGGGAATCCTCGTGAGGGTTTTCATGCATACTAAGGCAGGCTGTATCATCGGCAAACGTAGATGTATAGATATTGCTGCTCAAAGGCATATCACAAGTATAAATCAAATACAAAACTGGCCCCAGTATGCTCCCCTGTGGCACACCGGATGATATAGATTCGGGCACACTCATGAATTCTCCTTCCACAACCGTGAACTTCCGGGTAGTAATGTAACTTTCTAATAAATTCACCAAATTTATTGGTAGATATGGTTTTAATTTTAAAATTAGGCCTTCATGCCACACTTTATCAAATGCCTGCGAAACGTCAATAAACAGTGCAGAACAGTACTTCTTTTCTTCAAATGTTCTTCTTATACATTGAACCAATCTATGCGTTTGTTCAATGGTGCTATGCTGACTCCTAAAACCAAACTGATGGTCTGGGATGCACCCACTACCAATTCGAATTGGGGACAATTTTGACATGAGCAGTTTTTCGAAAAGTTTTGACATTGTTGATAGCAGGCTTATTGGCCTGTATGATTCTGCCTTGGTCAGATCTTTGCCCGGCTTTGGAATCATTTTAACTTTCGCAAGCTTCCAGCTGTGGGGATAATACTCTAGTCGTAAAATGGCATTAAAAATGAATAACATGATTCTAAATGCAATACGAGGCAATTTTATTAGCATTTGGTTACTAATTCCATCAATACCCGGTGCTTTCTTCGGGTTGAGTTCAGCAATTAGATTTTGTACATCACACATTTTAAATTTTATGGGTCGAGCGGGTAGCGCAACTACACTCGGGAAATCAACAACACCAGTACATGTGTTTGGGGTAAATACGGATTTTAAATGCTTTGCAAACAAGTTACCTTTTTCAATATCACTCCTGGCCCAACCTCCGGTAGAAGTGCGCATAGGTGGTTTAAACTCAACGGGTGTTTTAATTATTTTCGCAGCGCGCCTCAAAGAGTAATTAGATGCTGGTGTGACATCAAGACCTTCCAAATAATTTTTAAGAGATGCAGTGTTTTCAGATGCAAGCAAGACTTGCAGTCGTTTAGTACATTCTGTAAGTCTGAGTTTATGTTGGGGTGATCTGTGCTGTTGCCATTCCCTTCTAGCTCTTTTTTTCACACACAAGATGTTCAATATCCCTGGAGTAAATTTTATTAAACCCAGTCTGCGGATATGAGATAGTGGCATGTTATGCAGCCTGTTTAATAGTTTCTTTAAGATTGGCATTCAATGTCATTGGGTGTTCTAAGCGTAATATTTTCCGTGCAATGAATGCTAATATATTTTTTGAATCCCAGCCAATTAACACGATTGATCATCTTCATATATGGGTGAGGTAAGTCTCTTCTTAGTGGGTTACAGATTGTAACGATAGTGGGGGAGTGATCAGAGGAGAGATCTAGAGAAGTTTCAACGTTAATTTAATCCCAAGAAATATTTTTCATGACGCCAAAATCAATAACATTCGCAATTTTTCGTACGTCAGTACGCCAGTAAGTGGGCTCGCCACTCGAAATAACATCTAACCCCATTTTTGAAATTGTATTAAACACAGCTCGACCTCTACGTTTTACAAGGCGCGAACCCCACTACGTATGTTTTGCATTGTAGTCTCCTGCTGCCACGAAACAAGATCCAAGCGATTTGTAGAACTTCTCATACTGATCTTCGGTAACAAAATCTGGGAGGCGAGTAAATTGATGATATCACGAAATTAGTACAAAAATTTTCTACAAAAATATTCGTAGCTTGCATATATTCTTCACTAACGTTGTCAAGGATATAGTGCTTGAGTCTTGACTTAATTAGAATTGCAGATCCACCGCATGCTCTCCGTCTAGGGTCCTTTGTATCATATATAGTGTAGCCATTAATTCTGAAAAAGCTTTTCGAAGTTAAATGTGTCTCAGAGACCAACATTATATCAATATTTTTTTCCGTAGGGAAGTGCTCAAGTTCATTTTTATGTTGGCGAATGCCGTTTGCGTTCCAGAAACATATTTTTAGCATGTTCATGGCTTGTTAATTATTGCTTGAAGCAGTGTATTCTGCATTCGTAGCATTTCTTGCATCATGGTAGTCATATTTGTTGTAAAATTATTTATAGTTTGCACTTATTTATCAATGGTAGCTTCAAGGCGATTAAAACTAAAGTTTGAGTTTGTGTTTGTGCGGGAATAGAATTTGTCTTGGCAGCATCGGCATACGATACACGGGAAGTAACTGTTTGGCTCATTTGCACAAAGGTGGCGGAGTAACCATTTGCTAATTGAGATGGAGCTAATTTAGGTTTTTGCACCATATAGTCTGTTTGACAAAAGAATACACAGGACAACCTCTGTAGTTAGCGGTGTGATTACCTCCACTATTAGTGCATTTTTTATCACTTTGATCTTTTGCCTTATTGCAACTAGCAGTACCGTGTAATTCGCCACAAACAACACAAACAGTGGGTAATTTACAGTATGTTTTTATGGCCATATTCTTGGCAATTATGGCACTGTACGGGACCTGATCGCTTATGTGGCTCTTCAACTGTGATTTTTCGGTATAAGAGGAATTTTAGGCTATAAATTGGGTGTGTCTCGTTTTTTTCCAGCTGTATATCATTCGGCTCCAGTTGAACACGAAATAGAGGCGGGGGGTTCTTCTCCCTATTGATTATGTTGGTAACATTTTTTACCTTAAATCCTTGTATCATGAGTGCATCTTTTACTTCCTCGGGATTGACATAAGAGTCAATTCCCTTCAGTACGATCTGCATACCTTTGGCACTCTTAAGCTGGTACGTATAAAAACTTGTTTTATTTTTTTCGAATTCAGTCACTATTTTGCGGTAATGATTTTCTTCGCATATTTGAATTTTAGTTTCGTCAATGTTACCACACTTTATTGGAATAACATGAAATGCGTTTTCACCAATGGCTAATTTTTTAATTAGGGCGTTAGAATTTTTCTCTCAAATATATAGGTGGTGGCTTAAAAGACTTGTGATGATGCAGCGGGCTTGTCGTCGGTGACTTGCAATAATGAAAAACGATTTTGACGATTGGTAGATGATGCGCTATTATCCCTAGACATCTTTGGAGCAGATGAAATTTTTGAAGAATTCGGGCTTCGCCCACGCTTTGCCACGGTTATGTATCTGTACATTCCGACTTGTACCTTGTGGTTTGAGCTACTGTTATCTGTAGTGATAACTTTATTAAGTGATGAAGACTAGCCTGACGGGGATGATATTACTGACTTATATGAAGAAGTACTAGGCAACTGTAATGTTAATGAATGACTACTTTTGACTTTGCCGTTAAAAAAAATACTCATTAGATTTATTATTTCTATTGCTTACATTGAGAGATTTAGAACTCACAGTAAAATAGGCATTTCTGCCGTTAGAACTCACTTCACAATTTTTTGAATTTGAGGTACTCATATAGAGTATTCCTCAAGGCCACTTTTTTGTTTGCGGTTTTTTGTTTGTTTTTGTACTTTATTATTTATGATATATATGAATGATTTCTTTGCTCTACTTAACGACTTTGAATGTGAAGCATTCGTTTTTGCCGACGATATACAACTATTATTCAAGAGTCACACAGCCTATAGACGTTTTCGAGCATGATATAACACCTTGATGTCCAATGTTTCACGTTGGATGACTAACAACTTAGTATAAATTCTTCTAAGACCAATGCGATGATTTTCAAACCGCCTAGTGATGCGATTAACCTGTCTATCATGATCGATGGCCAACCTATTGATTTTGTCAATCGAATGAAATGTCTTGGTGTTTTACTAGACAACACTTAGTTTTGGACATCATATTAGTGGCCTAATTTCTAATTTTTTTATGCATGTCTTTATTTATTGTGTCTTCATATATGAACTACCAATAAGTATTCAAATCTTGAATCTAACATATAATTAATAGGTCCGACCAATGTCAGACATAACTAAGTGATAGTTAAATAAATAATACATAAGTAGTGATAAACAAAAAAAAAGGATTTTCAAGCAGCTTCATTCGGAGTGTTTAGTATTAGAGTCCTTTTATCTCTCTTTTTTAAGCGGATGTGTCCAGTAAAGTTCAAAATATTACGAGCAAGCGGATTAGGATGTGACTCGAGTTTTGTTAGATATTTGCCTGCGTATTTTGCAATTTCATCAGTCACTAGTGGCATATTTAAATCACGATGTATATTTGAATTCTTAATGTACCATGGAGCAGATGTTATTAACCCTAAAATTTTGTTTTGTCTTCGTTGAATTCTCTCTATATTGGAAGCAGAAGCAGTGCCCCATAACTGGATACCGTAACACCATATTGGCTTTAAAAGGGACTTGTATATTAAAAGTTTGCAGTCTAGGCTGAGTGTTGAATTTCTGCCAATCAGCCAATGTACCTGCGTTAATTTTTTGTTTCATTCGAGTTAACTTATAGTCAATGTGATGTTTCCATGTAAGCCGTCGATCGAGGTGTATACCAAGATATTTCACATGTGAATGTTGACGAACAACTTGATTATTTATCCGAATGGGAGAACAAGTATCTCTTCGTAAGGTAAATGTTAATTGAACATACTTTTGTTCATTTACCTTAATTCTCCATAAGTTTAACCATAGTTCGTTCCATCTGGCTAATCTGTTCCTGGAGTTTTCGGGATGCCTTATCAGAGTTTTCGTGCATACTAAGGCAGGCTGTATCGTCGGCAAATGTAGAAGTGAGGATACTACTGCTCACAGGCATATCACAAGTATAAATCAAATATAAAAATGGTCCCAGTATACTCCCCTGTGGCACACCGGATGAGATAGTTTCAGGCATACTCATAAAGTGTCCTTCCACAACTGTAAATTTTCGTGCAACAATGTAACTTTCCAAAAGATTTAGAATGTTATTGGTAAGTATGTCTTCAATTTCAAAATCAGGCCTTCATGCCACACTATCAAATGCCTGAGGAACATCAATAAACACGGTAGAACAATACTTCTTTTCCTCAAATGTTTTTCTGATAAATTTAACCAATCTATGCGTTTGCTCAATGGTGCTATGCTGGCTTCTAAAACCAAATTGATGGTCCGGGATGCACCCATTATCAGTTAAAATTGAAGATAATTTTGTTATGAGTAGCTTTTCAAAAAGCTTTGACATTGTTGACAGTAAACTTATTGGCCTATATGACTCAGCCTTGGTAAGATCTTTACCTGGTTTTGGAATCATTTTAACCTTGTCAAGCTTCCAGCACTGTGGATAATACTCCAGTCGTAAAATGGCATTAAAAATGAATAACAGGATGCTAATTGCAGTACGAGGTAACTTAATCAGCATCTGGTTACTAATTCCATCCATACCGGGAGCTTTTTGGGGTTGAGTTCGGCAATTAGTTTTTGTACATCACACATCGTAAATTTTAAGGGTGGAAGGGGTAGAGCAACTACTTTGCAAATCAGCAACACCGGTACATGTATTTGGTGTAAATACGGATTTTAAATGCTCAGCAAATACGTAACCTTTTTCAGTATCGCTTCTTGCCCAATCCCCGGTAGATGTGCGCGGAGGTGGCCTAAACTCAACGGGTGTTTTAAGCTTTTTAGCAGCGCGCCACAAAGAGTAATTAGATGCTGGTGTGACATCAAGACCTTCCAGATAATTTTTAAAAGATGCAGTTTTTTCAGATGCAAGCAACTCTTGGAGTCGTTTAGTGCACTCTTTGAATCTGATTTTGTGTTGAGGTGATCTGTGCTGTTGCCATTCCCTTCTAGCTCTTCTTTTTTCACGTACGAGATGTTCAACGTCTGTAGAATAAATTTTATTGAACCCAGTATGCTGATGGGAGGTAGTGGCATGTTCAGAAGCTTGTTTAATATTCTCGTTAAGATTGGCAATATTAGTTTCAATATCATTGGGTGTTCTTAGCATAATATTTTCCGTGCAATGACTACTAAGATATTTTTTTAATTCCAGCCAATTATCACGATTTATCATCTTGACATATGGGTGAGGTAAAGCACTTCTCAGTGGGCTACAGATTGTAACCATCGTGGGAGAGTGATCAGATGACAGATCTAGGGAAGCTTCAACGTGAATTAATTCCCTAGAATTACTTTTTATGAGACCGAAATCAATAACATCCGGAATTTTTCGTACGTCAGTAGGCCAGTAAGTAGGCTTCCCACTCGAAATAACATCCAAGCCCATTTTTGAAATTGTGTTGAACAACGCCCTACCTCTAGGCGTAATAAGACGCGAACCCCAGAACGTATGCTTAGCATTGTAGTCGCCAGCTGCTACGAAATAAGGTCCAAGAGATTTGTAGAATTTCTCGTATTGGTCCTCAGTGATTGAAAATCTGGGAGGGGAGTAAATTGAAGATATCACGAAATTTTTACACAAATTTTCAATGCAGATATTTGTTGCTTGTAGCTGTTCTTCACAAATGTTGTCAAGAATATAGTGCTTGAGTCTTGACTTTATTAGAATTGCTCATCCACCGCATGCTCTCCCTTTCGGGTCCTTTGTATCATATAAAGTGAAGCCATTCATTTTAAAGAGGCTTTTAGAAGTCAAATGAGTCTCAGAGACCAACATTATATCAATAGTTTTTCCGTAAGGAAGTGCTCAAGTTCATTTTTATGTTGGCGAATCCCGTTTGCGTTCCAGAAACATATTTTTAACGTGTTCATGGCTTGTTAAGTAATGCTTGAAGCAGTGTATTCTGCAAGGGCAGCATTTCTTGCATCATGCTAGTCATATTTGTTGTAAAGTTTTTTATAGTTAGCACCAGATTCTCAATAGTAGCTTCAAGGCGACTAAAGTTAAAGCTTGAATTTGCATTCGTTGAATTATTTGGCGGTGAAACATTTTGTGTGGGAATAGAACTAGCCTTAGCAGCATCGGCATACGATACACGTGAAGTAACTGGTTGGCTCACTGGAGCAAAAGTGGCGGAGTACGCGTTTAATGGTTTAGCTGGAGCTAATTTAGGTTTTTGCACCATAGCCTGCTTGACGAAAGAGTACACAGGACATGCTCTGTAGTTAGTGGTGTGATTACCTCCACAATTACTGCATTTTTTTCCGCTTGATCTTTTGGTTTGGTACAACTTGCAGTACCGTGCAATTCACCGCAGATAACACACACTGTAGGTAAATTGCAGTAAGCTTTTGTATGGCCATACTCTTGGCAATTATGACACTGCACGGGACCTGCACGCTTATGTGGCTCTTCAACTGTGATTTTTCTGTATAAAAGGTATTTAAGGCTATAAATGGGATGAGTCTCGTTTTTTTTTCAACTGTATTTCATTTGGCTCCAGTTCAACACGAAATAGGGTTTGGGGTACTTTTTCTTTGTTCAATATGTTTGATACATTCTTTACTTTAAATCCCTGGAGGACGAGTGCATCTTTTGTTTCTTCAGGGAAAAAATAAGAATCTATACCCTTCAATACGATCTGCAGGCCTTTAGCGCTCTTAAGCTGGTATGTGTAGAAGCTTGTTTTATTTGTTTCAAATTTAGAAACCATTTTGCGGAAATTCTTTTCGTCATAAATTTGAATTTTCGTTTCATCGATGTTTCCACGTTTTATTGGGACAATGTGGAATTTATTTTCACTAATGACCGAAATTAATTTTTTAATAAGGGCATTTGAATTTTTCTCTCTCAAGTAGATTGGTGGCGGCTTGGATGTTTTATTCGAGGATACATCGGGTTTGTCGTTCTCATCTTGCAAAATTTTAAAACGATTTTGGCGATTAGTTGAGGATGCGCTGTTATCCCTAGACATCTTTGGAGCGGATGAAATTTTTGAAGAATTCGGGCTTCGCCCACGCTTTGCCACGGTTATATATCTGTCCATACTGACTTGCACTTTGGGTTTTGAGCTACTGTTATCTGTAGTGATAACTTTGTTAAGTGATGAATACGAGCCTGAAGGGGATGATATTACTGACTTATATGAAGAAGTACTAGGCAATTGTAACGTTAATGAATCACTACTATTTGGCATTGGATAAAGCGAAGTTGATCGCTGACGAAAAATTGGCTTTGCCGTTAAAAAAAACTCATTAGATTTATTATTTCTTTTTTTTTCATTAAGAGCTTCAGAATTTACAGTAAAATAGGCATTTCTGCCGTTAGAACTCACTTCATAATTTTTTGTATTTGAGGCACTCTTGCCCAAGGGCACTTTTTGTGTTTTTTGTTTACGGTTTTTTTGTTTTTGTAATTTATGATTGTCTGTTTTTGAGGTACTCGTGTAGAGTATTCCTCAATGTCACTGTTTATATTTTTTTTGTTTGCGTTTTTTTTTGTATTTGTTATTTCCACTATGTAAAAAATATTATCAAAGCAATAAAGCTTATTTATTAAAGTCTTAATAGTAACAAACCAAAAAAGTTTGTCTTAAGTAGAGCAAAAATAAGCAAATTAACTAACATGTGCATAATTAGTAAAGAATAAACGACAATGGTAATTCAGTTGTAAATTAGAGATGGTAAATTTGGGCTTTCATTACAAAACACGTTTCAGCAAATTGAAATACGATGAATCAAAACAATTCACGTATTCCATTTGCAAGAAGGTTTCGTATATAAGGCAGAAATTTGCATCAACTTTTTTTTATGCATGTTTTTTTATTTATTGTATCTTCATATATGAACTAACAATAAGTATTTAAATCTTAAATCTAACATATAATTAATAGGCCCGACCAATGGCAGACATAACTAAGTGATAGTTGTAAATAATACATAAGTGGTGATAAGCAAAAAAAAAATTTTTTTTCAAGCAACTTCATTTGGAGTGATTAGTATTAGAGCCCTTGTATATCTCTTTTTTAAGCGGATGTGGCCAGTAAAGTTAAAAATGTTACGAGCAAGTGGATTAGGATGTGACACGAGTTTAGTTAGATATTTGCCTGCGTATTTTGCAATTTCTTCAGTCACTAGTGGCATATTTAAATCACGATGTATATTTGAATTCTTAATGTACCATGGAGCAGATGTTATTAACCTTAAAATTTTGTTTTGTCTTCGTTGAATTCTCTCTACATTGGAAGTAGAAGCAGTGCCCCATAACTGGATACCGTAACACCATATTGGCTTTAAAAGCGACTTGTATATTAAAAGTTTGCAGGCTAGGCTGAGTTTTGAATTTCTGCCAATCAGCCAATGTACCTGAGTTAATTTTAGTTTCATTCGAGTTAACTTATAGTCAATGTGATGTTTACATGTAAGCCGTCGATCGAGGTGTATACCAAGATATTTCACATGTGAATGTTGAGGAACAACTTGATTATTAATCCGAATGGGGGAACAAGTATCTCTTCGTAAGGTAAATGTTAATTGAACATACTTTTGTTCATTTACCTTAATTCTCCATAAGTTTAACCATAGTTCCATCTGGCTAATGTGTTCCTGGAGTTTTCGGGATGCCTCATCAGGGTTTTCGTGTATACTAAGGCAGGCGGTATCGTCGGCAAATGTAGAAGTGTGGATACTACTGCTCACAGGCATATCATAAGTAAAAATCAAATATAAAAATGGCCCTAGTATACTCTCCTGTGGCACACCGGATGAGATAGTTTCAGGCATACTCATAAAGTGTCCTTCCACAACTGTAAATTTTCGTGCAACAATGTAACTTTCCAAAAGATTTAGAATGTTATTGGTAAGTATGTATTCAATTTCAAAATCAGGCCTTCATGCCACACTTTATCAAATGCGTGAGAAACATCAATAAACACGGCAGAACAATACTTCTTTTCCTCAAATGTTTTTCTGATACATTGAACCAATCTATGCGTTTGCTCAATGGTGCTATGCTGGCTTCTAAAACCAAATTGATGGTCCGGGATGCACCCATTATCAGTTAAAATTGAAGACAATTTTGTCATGAGTAGCTTTTCAAAAAGCTTTGACATTGTTGACAGTAAACTTATTGGCCTATATGACTCAGCTCTGGAAAGATCTTTACCTGGCTTTGGAATCATTTTAACATTGGCAAGCTTCCAGCAGTCTGTATAATACTCCAGTCGTAAAATGGCATTAAAAATGAATAACAGGATTCTAATTACAGTACGAGGTAACTTAATCAGCATCTGGTTACTAATTCCATCCATACCGGGAACTTTTTTGGGTTGAGTTCGGCAATTAGTTTTTGTACATCACACATCGTATTTTTTAATGGTCGAGGGGGTAGAGCAACTACACTCGGCAAATCAGCAACACCGGTACATGTATTTGGTGTAAATACGGATTTTAAATGCTCAGCAAATATGTTACCTTTTTCAGTATCGCTTCTTGCCCAATCTCCGGTAGATGTGCACAGAGGTGGCTTAAACTCAACGGGTGTTTTAAACTTTTTAGCAGCGTGCCACAAAGAGTAATTAGATGCTGGTGTGACATCAAGGCCTTCCAGATAATTTTTGAAAGATGCAGTTTTTTCAGATGCAAGCAACTTTTGGAGTCGTTTAGTGCACTCTTTAAATCTGATTTTGTGTTGAGGTGATCTGTGCTGTTGCCATTCCCTTCTAGCTCTTCTTTTTTCACGTACGAGATGTTCAACGTCTGTAGAATAAATTTTATTGAACCCACTATGCGGATGGGAGGTAGTGGCATGTTCAGAAGCTTGTTTAATATTCTCGTTAAGATTGGCAATGTTCGATTCAATATCATTGGGTGTTCTTAGCGTAATATTTTCCGTGCAATGACTACTAAGATATATTTTGAATCCCAGCCAATTAACACGATTTATCATCTTGACATATGGGTGAGGTAAAGCGCTTCTCAGTGGACTACAGATTGTAACGATCGTGGGAGAGTGATCAGACGACAGATCTAGGGAAGCTTCAACGTGAATTAATTCCCTAAAAATACTTTTTATGACGCCGAAATCTATAACATCCGGAATTTTTCGTACGTCAGTAGGCCAGTAAGTAGGCTCCCAACTTGAAATAACATCCAAGCCCATTTTTGAAATTGTGTTGAATAATGCCCTACCTCTAGGCGTAATAAGACGCGAACCCCAGAACGTATGCTTAGCATTGTAGTCGCCAGCTGCTACGAAATAAGGTCCAAGAGATTTGTAGAATTTCTCGTATTGGTCCTCAGTGATTGAAAATCTGGGAGGGGAGTAAATTGAAGATATCACGAAATTTGTACACAAATCTTCAATGCAGATATTTGTTGCTTGTAGCTGTTCTTCACAAATGTTGTCAAGAATATAGTGCTTGAGTCTTGACTTTATTAGAATTGCTGATCCACCGCATGCTCTCCCTTTCGGGTCCTTTGTATCATATAAAGTGAAGCCATTCATTTTAAAGAGGCTTTTAGAAGTCAAATGAGTCTCAGAGACCAACATTATATGAATAGTTTTTCCGTAAGGAAGTGCTCAAGTTCATTTTTATGTTGGCGAATCCCGTTTGCGTTCCAGAAACATATTTTTAACGTGTTCATGGCTTGTTAAGTAATGCTTGAAGCAGTGTATTCTGCAAGGGCAGCATTTCTTGCATCATGCTAGTCATATTTGTTGTAAAGTTGTTTATAGTTAGCACCAGATTCTCAATAGTAGCTTCAAGGCGACTAAAGTTAAAGCTTGAATTTGCATTCGTTGAATTATTTGGCGGTGAAACATTTTGTGTGGGAATAGAACTAGCCTTAGCAGCATCGGCATACGATACACGTGAAGTAACTGGTTGGCCCACTGGAGCAAAAGTGGCGGAGTACGCGTTTAATGGTTTAGCTGGAGCTAATTTAGGTTTTTGCACCATAGCCTGCTTGACGAAAGAGTACACAGGACATGCTCTGTAGTTAGTGGTGTGATTACCTCCACAATTACTGCATTTTTTTCCGCTTGATCTTTTGGTTTGGTACAACTTGCAGTACCGTGCAATTCACCGCAGATAACACACACTGTAGGTAAATTGCAGTAAGCTTTTGTATGGCCATACTCTTGGCAATTATGACACTGCACGGGACCTGCACGCTTATGTGGCTCTTCAACTGTGATTTTTCTGTATAAAAGGTATTTAAGGCTATAAATGGGATGAGTCTCGTTTTTTTTTCAACTGTATTTCATTTGGCTCCAGTTCAACACGAAATAGGGTTTGGGGTACTTTTTCTTTGTTCAATATGTTTGATACATTCTTTACTTTAAATCCCTGGAGGACGAGTGCATCTTTTGTTTCTTCAGGGAAAAACTAAGAATCTATACCCTTCAATACGATCTGCAGGCCTTTAGCGCTCTTAAGCTGGTATGTGTAGAAGCTTGTTTTATTTGTTTCAAATTTAGAAACCATTTTGCGGAAATTCTTTTCGTCATAAATTTGAATTTTCGATGTTTCCACGTTTTATTGGGACAATGTGGAATTTATTTTCACTAATGACCGAAATTAATTTTTTAATAAGGGCATTTGAATTTTTCTCTCTCAAGTAGATTGGTGGCGGCTTGGATGTTTTATTCGAGGATACATCGGGTTTGTCGTTCTCATCTTGCAAAATTTTAAAACGGTTTTGGCGATTAGTTGAGGATGCGCTGTTATCCCTAGACATCTTTGGAGCGGATGAAATTTTTGAAGAATTCGGGCTTCGCCCACGCTTTGCCACGGTTATATATCTGTCCATACCGACTTGCACTTTGGGTTTTGAGCTACTGTTATCTGTAGTGATAACTTTGTTAAGTGATGAATACGAGCCTGAAGGGGATGATATTACTGACTTATATGAAGAAGTACTAGGCAATTGTAACGTTAATGAATCACTACTATTTGGCATTGGATAAAGCGAAGTTGATCGCTGACGAAAAATTGGCTTTGCCGTTAAAAAAAACTCATTAGATTTATTATTTCTTTTTTTTTTCATTAAGAGCTTCAGAATTTACAGTAAAATAGGCATTTCTGCCGTTAGAACTCACTTCATAATTTTTTGTATTTGAGGCACTCTTGCCCAAGGGCACTTTTTGTGTTTTTTGTTTACGGTTTTTTTGTTTTTGTAATTTATGATTGTCTGTTTTTGAGGTACTCGTATAGAGTATTCCTCAATGTCACTGTTTATATTTTTTTTGCGTTTTTTTTTGTATTTGTTATTTCCACTATGTAAAAAATATTATCAAAGCATAAAGCTTATTTATTAAAGTCAGTATGTACCTATTACGAATAATATGTACTACGAATAATTTTTTGTATAATTTTTTGTTTGTTTGGTATGTAAGAAAAAATTCCGCTAATCGACTGTTCGCTATGAAGGTACCACGAGAACTGATTTGCATCAACTGACACCACACACAGTGGACCAACACAGAAGAACGCTGATGATGAAGGTTTAGTTGCCTTTGAAAACGGCTGGCTGTTCCGTTCAACTATGTGTTGTCAGAATATTTACAACTAAATTTGATGTTATTTGTTCATTAATAATTATCACATGTAATTTGGCTTAAAAAGCGATACGAACCTTAGCCCGTTCAAATAATAAATACAGAAACTGCATTTTCTTTTTTTTCTGTTCTTTTAGAAAATTATATGCTATGAATTATACCTGTCATTACATATTAGAATTTGCATAGCTCACTCCTTATTGATGTCTAATCTATTGTATTTTAATAGATATTTAAATAGATTTTCTCTACTCTTTAACAGAATAATACGCTTTATATACCAACTAAGAATTAACGACTATGTTTCAACGTATGTTAATGATTTTTTGGGCTGTAGTTTTAAAAACTGCATACAGATTATATCACTACTTTTCTTTTATAATGTTCTGCTCACAGACCGTCCTACGAATACGAATATTTTAAAAGATATTCGCGAATACGAATACCAATACGAATATTTGACACGATATTCGCGAATACGAATATTATATGCAATATGATATATAAAAAAATTTTTATGAAAATGGAGATCACACTCTGGTTGGCGTACTTTAAAGTTAATAAAAATTTTAATGATCGTCATTGAATTATATTTGAAAATGATACAAAGAACAAATTTCTATAAAAAAAATTAATGTATTTGTACAAACTAAGATTTTTAGTCATTTATTTAAATTTCGTTTATTAAATTTCTTTGGAAAAAGATTCGTATTCGTATTCGCATCCGTCTGAATTTAGCGAATACGAATACATTCGTATTCGCCTGAAAATGGCCGAATATTCGGCGATTCGAATACGAATACGAATATTCTTGCATAACTGGTCCTGACTATGTCCGTAGAAATTTCTCGTTTTTTCACAGCTTCCCCATTAGAAATCGTCTTATTTATGAAAAATCATTTACTGTACGAATCGCCAAATGTTGGAACTCATTGCCACGAACTTTAAGAGCATTCCATCTTACACGTATTTCATTCAAAGGTAAGATTGTTAAACATTTCTCACAATTGAACTGATCTAGATTCTGAATACACATAGCTAAATTCATGCGCAATATATCTTCCAATTTATATACATACATAGTAGTAGTCTCATCCATAAAGTATACAGAGGTGAAGCAAATGAGTGATGAAAAAAGCTAAAATCAGCTATGACACGGATTCTGCGAGAAAATGACAACTGTAGTATATTTGTTATTAAGTTGTTAACAATATACTCAAAACAAACAACAGAAAATGTGTACTTTGAGAAATGAACAAGAGACAATTTTTACAAAATTAAAAGAAAGATTTTGTAGCGTTGAACTAAAAACAATGTGTAACAGGTTATTAGTGATAAAAAAGCAGGGGCCGTAACGGTTATAATTATTATTTTAAAAATTACTTTTTAATCGTGATTTCTTGATTTTTATTTATTCCTCACAAAATAACAGTTACCTTTTGATTTTTATTTTTTTGCTTAATTTTTAAAATTTAGAAAGCGTAATTTTTGCGTTAAAATTAATATCGCCCGTTTTAAAATGAGTTTATCGACTAAATAAAAATAAAGAAATAACTGTTATTTTGTGAGGAATAAATAAAAATCAAAAAAATAAAAATCATTGCATCTATAGGTAGTCCACGTAACATGGAGTACCTTGGTATATTCCTTTTGTACGTAGGACTTCTCTATTAGTGTGATTTTTTCAGTTTAAATTTGGAAAATAATCTTTATTTGCGATCCCTGTAAAAAAGTGATTAAAAGGCTCCATGAAAAATCGCCCAAACCAAAACCAAATCGCTCAAAAATAAAAATAACAAATCGCCCAAAATTTTTCCATAAAAAATTTGGGTGATTTTTAATTTTTTTTTGGTGATTTTTCATTTTGAAATGTTGGGCGATTTTTCATATGAAAAATGTTTCCATGAAAATTCACACAAAACCAAAAGTGCCCAAAATAAAAATTAAAAATCGTCCAAAAATTTTTTCATAAAAATTTTAAGTAATTTTTCATATGAAAAATCGCTCAAAATTTTTCAAACATTTTAAAATTAAGGGACAAAATACACCCAAATACCATGTGAAGAAAATTCTTAAGGCCGGTAGTGCAGGAAAATGTCATTAAACAAAAAAACTTGGCAAAGCAGACAATCTTTATTAATCAGCGCCGTGTGGGGAAACACCATGGTGGAGAAAATATTTAAGCACGGCCGAAGGCCGGTAGTGAAAGAAAACGTTCTTAAGCAGGAAAACTTTGCAAGGCTGAAAGTATTTATTAGGCAGTGCCCTGTCGGGAAACACAATGGTGGAGAAAATCCTTAACCCCAAGTGCAAGAAAACGTTCTTACGCAGGAAAACTTTGCAAGGCAGAAAACATTTTTGGCAGCGCCGTGTCGGGATACACCATGGTGGAAAAAATTCTTAAGACCGTCCTAAGGCCGGTAGTGCAAGAAAACGTTCTTACGCAGGAAAAATTTACAAGGCTGAAAATATTTATTAGCCAGTAACCTGTCGATAAACACCATGGTGGAGAAAATCCTTAAGCCAAAGTGCAAGAACAACAACAAGTTCTCGTTGTACCTTCATAGTGAACTAACGTCATAGCGGAGTTGTTTCTTACATACATACAAACACAAAACAAACAAAAATATCATAAAAAAGAAAATATTCGTAAACTTTGATAAATAAGCTTTAATTGCTTTGTTAATATTTTTTTACATAGTCATAAATAACAAAAACAAAAAAAACCGTAATAAAAAAAAGCAAACAAACAAACAAAAGTGCCCTTGAGGAGTAGTCTATATGAGTACCTCAAAAACAAATAAATGTGAAGTGAGTTATAACGGAAGAAATGCATATTTTACTGTGAGTTTTGATGCTCATAATGATAACAATAAAAATAAAAAACCTGATGAGACTTACTGTGAGTTCGGAAGCTCTTAATAAAAATAAAAAATCTGATGATAGACTTTTTCTAACAACAAATCCACTTTTTCGACAGCGATTAACTTCGCTTTGTCCAATGCCTAGTGATTTTTTAACATTACAGTTACCTAGTACTTCGTTACTTAAGCCATTGAAATCATTCGCTTCGGGCTGTTCATCACCTAACCAAGTTATCACTACAGATAACAGTAGCTCAAAACCAAAGGTACAAGTCGGAATGGACAGATATATAACCGCCGTAAAGCGTGGGCGAAGCCCGAATTCTTCTAAAATTTCATCTGTTCCAAAGACGTCTAGGAATAACAGCGCATCATCCACGAATCGCCAAAATCGTTTTTCATTATTGCAAGACGATAACGACAAGACCGCTTCATCATCTCAGAAGTCTTTTAAGCCACCACCTATATATGTATGTGACGGAAAAAAATTCTAACGCGCTTCTAACAAAACTACTGTCGACCATTGGTGAAAATACTTTTCACGTAATTCCAATTAAACGAGGTAATATTGATGAAACTAAAATCCAAATATATGATGAAAACAATTTCCGAAAAATTGTAAATGATATTGAAAAAAATAAAACAAACTTTTACAAATACCAACTTAAGAGTGCTAAAGGCCTACAGATCGTACTAACGGGCATAGATTCATATGTTGAGCCCGAAGAAGTAAAATGTGCACTTCTAGACCAAGGATTTAAGGTAAAAAAATTTACTAATATAACTAACAGCGAAAAGGTCGCCCAACCCCTATTTCGCATTGAACTGGAGCCGAATGACATACAATTGAAAAAAAATTAAACCCATCCAATTTATAGCGTAAAGTTTCTGTTACACCGAAAAATCACAGTTGAAGAGCCACGTAAGCGTTTAGGTCCTGTACAGTGCCATAATTGCCAAGAATATGGCCATACAAAAACTTACTGCAATTTACCTACAGTTTTTGTTATCTGCGGTGAATTGCATGGTACTGCTAGCTGCACTAAGCCAAAAGAACAAGCAGAAAAAAAATTTAGTAATTGTGGAGGTAATCACACCGCTAACTACAGAGGATGCCCTGTATATTCTTTTGTTAAACAGACTATGAATCAAAAACCTAAATTAGCTCCAACCCACCCATTAAACGCGTACTCCGCTTCTTTTGCTCAAGTGAGTCAAGCAGTTACTTCACATGTATCGTATGCCGATGCTGCTAAGGCTAGTTCTAGTCCCTCACAAAATGTTTCACCGCAAAATACTTCAGCGAATGCAAACTCAGGCTTTAACTTTAGTCGCCTTGAAGCTACTATTGAGAATCTGGTGCTAACTATAAACAACTTTACAACAAATATGACTAGCATGATGCAAGAAATGCTGCGAATGCAGAATACACTGCTTCAAGCATTAGTTAACAAACCATGAACGTGTTAAAAATATGTTTCTGGAACGCAAACGGCTTTCGCCAGCATAAAAATGAACTTGAGCACTTCCTCATGGAAAAAAATATTGATATAATGTTGGTCTCTGAAACTCATTTGACTTCAAGGAGCTTATTTAAAATAAATGGTTACACTCTATATGATTCAAAGACCCGAGGGGGAGAGCTTGCGGTGGGTCAGCAATTCTAATTAAGTCAAGACTCAAACACTATGTCCTTGATAACATTTGTGAAGAACATCTACAAGCAACAAATATTTGTGTCGAAAATTTTGTTACAAATTTCGTGATATCATCAATTTACTCTCCTCCCAGATTCGCAATTACTGAGGATCAATTCGAGGAATTCTACAAATCTCTTGGCCCTTGTTTTGTAGCAGCTGGGGACTACAATGCAAAACATACGTTCTGGGGTTCGCGTCTTATTACACCTAGAGGTCGGGCATTGTTCAACACAATTTCAAAAATGGGCCTGGACGTCATTTCAAGTGGGGAGCCCACTTACTGGCCTACGTACATAAAAAAATTCCGGATGTTATAGATTTTGGAGTCATGAAAAATATCACTAGGGAATTAATTCATATTGAAGCTTTTGTAGATCTCTCCTCCGACCACTCTCCCACGATTGTTACAATTTGTAGCCCACTAAGAAGTGACTTCCCTGTCCCTTATGTAAAGATGATCAACCGTGTTAATTGGCTGGGATTCAAAAAATACCTCAGTAGCCATTGTACGGAAAAAATTAACATAAGAACACCAGGTAATATTGAATCTAACATTGAAAATCTTAACGAAAATATTAAACAGGCTGCTGAACATGCCACTACTTCCCATCCGCAGACTGGGTTTAATAGAATTTATTCTACAGACATTGAACGTCTTTTACGTGAAAAAGGACAGCTAGAAGGGAATGGCAACAGCACAGATCACCCCAAAATAAAATTAGATTTAGCACTAGACGACTCCAAGAGCTGCTGGCATATGAAAAAGCTGTATGTCTTAAAAATTATCTGGAAAATCTTGATGCCACACCTGCATCTAATTACTCCTTGTGGCGAGCTGCTAGAAAGCTTAAAACACCCAATATAGACCACCTCTGCGCACTTCTACCGGAGGTTGGGCCAGAAGCGATACTGAAAAAGGTAATATATTTGTTGAGCATTTAAAATCCGTATTTACCCCAAACACATGTACTGGTGTTGTTGATTTACCAAGTGTAGTTGCGCTACCCCCTTGACCCATAAAATTTAAGACGCGTGATGTTCAGAAACTAATTGCTGAACTCAACCCGAAGAAAGCTCCAGGTATTGATGGAATAAATAACAATATACTGATAAATTTGTCCCATATTGCAATTAGAACCCTGTTATTTATTTTTAACGCCATCTTACGACTGGAGTATTATCCACAAAGCTGGAAGCCTCCGAAGGTCAAAATGATTCCAAAGCCAGGCAAAGACCTTACCAAGGCTGAGTCATACAGGCCAATAAGTCTGCTATCAACAATGTCAAAACTCTTCGAAAAGCTGCTCATGACAAAATTGTCTTCAATTTTAACTGATAGTGAGTACATCCCAGACCATCAATTTGGTTTTAGAAGTCAGCATAGCACCATTGAACAAACTCAGATTGGTGCAATTTATAAGAAGAACTTTCGAAGAAAAAATGTATTGTTCTGCCTTGTTTATTGACGTTTCTGAGGCATTTGATAAAGTGTGGCATGAAGGCCTTATTTTAAAATTAAAATCATATTTACCAATAAATTTTCTGAATCTATTAGAAAGCTACATAACTACCCGAAAGTTTACGATTGTGGAAGGAGAATTCATGAGTCTGCCCCAATCTATATCATCCGGTGTGCCAAAGGGGAGCATACTGGGGCCAGTTTTGTATTTGATTTATACTTCTAATATGCCTTTGAGCAGCAATATCCATACATCTACGTTTGCCGATGATACAGCCTGCGTTAAGCTATGTACAGACGATTGTCAGATCTTACAATATTGTCAGATCTGTCAATGTGCTGGCAATGTACTGGCAATCGAAAATTGACAGTACAATATTCCTTGTCAGTGCACACGGTTGTAAGAAAATCTTACAATTTATTGCCAGACGGTTGTATGGCAATAAATTCATCTGATAAAATCGTCAGTCGAAAAATTGTCAGTTTACACGGTTGTCATGCACAAATTGTCAGATCTGTTGTTATGCGTTGCCAGACTCAAAGCATTTTTTAGAAATTGTTAAATATCAATCGTTTGTGTTTGTTTTAAATGTAAAAACTGAAAGTATAAATTATTATGGAACATATAGAAGTAATTGCAATGATTTTGTGTGCATATATTTTATTATAAATGTTTAATTTAAAACCAAGCATCTGCAGTGTTGCCCATAGAAATAATGCTCTTACAATGACGCCATTGTCAGATGCATAAACTTTGCACATCTGACAATATTAAAATGTCTGACAAATATCTGGCAATAATTTTACAATGTGTTCACACGATTGTAAGATGTCTGACAATTTGTTGTCAGCTGCTAGTATTGCAATGGACTGACAATGCTTTTTCTGGCAACGACGTCTGACAAAATTTGTCAGTTCACACGGTTGTAAGAAATTTTGAGCACATTTTACTGGCAATATTGTAAGATCTGACAACCGTCTGTACATAGCTTTAGTATGCACAAAAACCCGCACGAGACTTCCCGATATCTTCAAGAACATATTACACAGTTGGAAATCTGGTTGAACTTATGGAGAATTAAAGTCAATGAACAAAAGTGTGTCCATACAACGTTTACCCTAAGAAGAGATACTTGTTCCCCTATTCGAATCAACAATCAATATATTCCTCAACATTCCCAATTGAAATACCTTGGTATACACCTTGATCGAAGGCTTACATGGAAACATCATATTGACTTTAAGCTAACTCAGATGAAACTTAAGTTATCTCAAATTCAATGGTTGATTGGCAGAAATTCAACACTTAGTCTTGACTGCAAACTTTTAATATACAAGTCGCTTTTGAAGCCAATATGGTGTTACGGTATCCAGTTATGGGGCACTGCTTCAGCTTCCAATGTAGAGAGAATTCAACGAAGACAACACAAAATTTTAAGGTTAATAACATCTGCTCCATGGTACATTACGAATTCAAATTTGCATCGTGATTTAAAAATGCCACTAGTGTCTGAAGAAATTGCAAGATACGCAGGCAAATATCTAACAAAACTCGAATCACATCCTAATCCGCTTGCTCGTAATATTTTTAACTTTACTGGACACATCCGCTTAAAAAAGAGGGACAAAAAGGCTCTATTACTCAACACTCTAGATGGGAATGCTTGAAAATACATTTAATTTTCCTTTTTGATTATCACTACTTTGTATTATTTAAACTATCACTTGTTTTTGGCCGACACTGGTCGGGCTAAATAATTATATTTTAGCTTTAAGATTTGATCACTTATTGTTAGTTCATCTTTGAAGATACAATAAATAAATATATGTATTAAGAAAAAAAAATATAAATAACTTATTTATATGAAATCGCGAAAGTTAGTATATTGGTTGTTCCAGATACACAAGGTAATGCGGAGATTTAAAGTTTTGAAGAGTGCTTTTTTATGTATGCACATTAAAGATTTTTTTCTTTAATTGATATACTACATATGTATGTGCGCTGTCTAAAATATGAGGTTTGCTGCCATAAATGCGGTCTTAATTTTTTAGCTCGATTCGACGCTGCCTTCTGGTGGGTCCTAAAGTATCCGATTTTTTTAAATTTGAAATAATTCTGCAGTTTTTAAACTAGCTGTCCAATTTTTTATGAAATTTTATACAGCATTTGAGGAGGTGTCACAGAGCTCAAGTCTGGAATTTATGCTATATATCCTTCAAAGGGGCGGAGTCACAAAGCACCAAAATGGGTAAACTTTTAGTTAATGAAAAATTAAAATCGATGCCGAGCTCATGTTTTTTTATCAGATAAAAAAGATTTTTGAAAGTGGATTTTTTTTCTATACAAAAGCTAAAAAAAGTGTGCAACATTTATAGGTTTTCGCTTACAGTTTAGGAAATATTCGAGAAAAAGTGTAAAAAAAATGGCATTCTGGCCAATGTTCTGCAAATGGAGAAGGCAAACGTTGTTAAATTTAGAAAATGAAACTTATTATGAATAAAGGATATAATTTGTAACATTAAACATAATATTTGCCAATAAATATTTTCGGCTGAAAAGCCTTTCTTAGGTAGAAAGTAATAACAAATAGAATTTGCTTTTGAGTTCTCGGCAATTCCAAAAATAATTACAAAAAATTTTAATTGATTTATTGAAATATTCGTTTCGTCTGAATTTGGCGACTACGAATACATCTAAAAACGGACGAATATTCGAGAATTCGAATACGAATTTTCGAATTTTACTAAGTGCATGCAATTCTACAGGTACTTCGTGTGTAATATAAATAATACATACACTGTATGTATTTATTTTTATTATTTTGTTTAATTAACCAAAATGCAAAGTTTCAACTGCAGTTTTCTTAGTTTACTTTTTTAATAAATTATTTTTTAATAAAAATATAAAAACGTATATAGAAACATATAAGTTTAAATACTTTTTATGTTAATGTAAAAATACTCTGTTAAAGAAAACCTTTTGAACTCTTTGATTTGTGCAGCGCTTACCACGATGTTCTAGATCACAGCAACAGTAGAAATACAACGTTGATGCACCTTTCCGTATTGATAGTACCCTTTTTTATTTAGTCGAGTTATCAATTTCCTTTTAGAAAATTCAATATTTATTTTTCTCCTTATTTAAAAAATGTGACTTGAATCAATTATTACAATTCCTTTTTTTAGTTTTGAAATTACCCAATGCAGCGTGCATATGTCTGTTTGGTTCAAGAGCCAGCGGAAAAAGGACCGAGCTCCATAAACCACGATACGTCAACATATCATATGAACAATAATTAAGACTTATGTTCACTGCATTGTAGAGTTTGTGTAGACTCGCTTATCTCTTTTTAGCTAATTCACAATTGTGTAACGTAAACTTATTCATTTAAATGAAAAGGCATATTTTTAATAGTTAATAGAGTTTATAATCTTAAACATTACCGCCCACCTTGTCGAGAAGCGACAAATAGGAGTAAGCAGACTAATGTTGCAAGGATATAAGTTCATATCTGATAATACAATTTAAAAAAATTAAACCTACAAATCATAGTTGTTATGACGTTAAGCCTTTCTTCTACAAAGTTTAAGTTTTATGACTAATTATTAGGCTTATCGTACCGCCCACCGTCTTAGGATGTCTGAATATTTTCAAGCGGCAACACTGATATTTTTGAAATTGGTCGTCGCAAGGTTGAAGCATGTGTCTTTAGTGTAACGACTCGAACTGCGCCATCGGGACCGGGATGTGTTTCTACAATTCGTCCTAATAGCCATTGTTTGGGAGGAAGCCGTTCATCTCTTATTAAGACTAGCTGGTCTACTTCAACGTTTTTATGGGGTCCTTGCCACTTTGTACGAACATGAAGACTATGCAGATATTCACTGGACCATCTTTTCTAAAGGTCTTGACACATTTGCGAAATTTGTTTCCATCTGCGTGTTATGCCAATTCGACTATCTAAAATATTTGGCTCAGGAATGGCGGTAATTGCTCGTCCAGTTAAGAAGTGCCCTGGCGTTATGGCAGCTAAATCGTTCGGATCATCAGAGAGCGGTGCTGGAGGCCGTGAGTTTAAGCATCCTTCAACTTGCTTCAATACAGTATAAAATTCCTCGAAAGTCAGTGTGATGGATGTGACCGAATCCAGCACAACACTGTCGTGGAATCCGTCCAAAATACTGATAATGTGCCATATAACGAAAATGCATCTCTTACCTTTTTTAAAAGCTTTGTAGCAAGGACAGCTGCACATAACTCTAGTCGCGGAATGGTTAATTTCTTAAGAGGCGCAACTTTTGTTTTTGCTATGACCAAATTCACTGAAGCGACGTTTCGTCTTACTACTCTTGCGTAGATGCATGCAGCATATGCAGACTGAGAGGCATCAGCAAAGGTGTGAAACTCAATTGTGCTGTCATTTGTCATTTTGAGCCATCGTGGTATACGCAGGTTAGGTAATTGTTGTAATTCCCTCCGGAAGCTCCCCCAAAACTTTTTTAGCTCTGGAGGCAAGTGGTCGTTCCAATCGAGCCCCTGTAGCCAAAGCTGCTGTAAACATATTTTGCCTCTTATAACAACCGGTGCTAGAAAGCCAAGAGGGTCAAATATTTTGCACAACTCAGAAAGCATTTGTCGTTTTGTAAACTCAGACTTATGGTAATCGAAATTCATTTTGAACCCAAAATGGTCAGATTGCGTGTGCCAAAATAACCCTAATGCTTTGGCCTCATTTTCTAAAGAAAGATCAAATGCATCGTGTCGTGCCAAATCTGCCATAGGTAACGTTGCTAATAATTCTTGTGAATTTGAATTAAATTTTCGTAAATGAAATCCTGCAGTTTCTAGAAGTTCTTTTAACTCTTGGAGCTTACTGATTGCATCAACTAGATTGTCGCCACCAGTTAAAGCATCATCTACATAAAATTCAGTTTTAATAATTTTTGCGGCAGCGGGAAACCAGTGAATGCCACTCGATAGCGTCGCCAGTTTAGTGTTACATCTGTTGCATCTCTTTGTAACTTTGGTCCTACATGGAGGCAGTCATTTAACGATACGTTATAACGCCCGCGACATGACGCGTTAAATACAACTCGTAGTTTCGTTGTCGAACTTGATTCCTTATAAACTCCGTGATGCGGAAGATAACAAGTGGGTTTCGTATTGTCATCCTCTGGAGCCAACTCCATGTGGCCCAACTCACAATATTCGTTTAAAAAGTCGGTATACAACTGGTGGATACGTGGATCTTGTGCTAAACGACGTTGTACATGGTTTAAGGATAAAATAGCACTTTCCTTACTACCTGACAGTTTCGACAAATTGGCATCTAGCCTAATAGGAAGTCTGACAATAAAGCGCCCCCTTTCGTATCGAGCATGTGTACGAGCAAAAAATTCTTCACAGAAGTTTTCTTCAGGTGATAATTGTTGCGTAGAGCCGATTTCCTCGACTTCCCAAAATTTCCGTATAGTGTCACACAATTCATGTTGTGTAAAGCAGCAATTCGTTACGTTCATCGTACTGGCCACGCCTCCAAATATGACCCAGCCTAATTGGGTGTTTTGCGCAATGAAATTGTTCGTTTTACTGCGCTTTATATCTTGTTTAATTATTGCAGCATAATCTGATGCGCTGAGGATCATGTCAATTACTCCTGGTTTATTAAATTTTGAGTCGGCTAACTTTAAATAGAAAAATTCCCGTAGGTCCTCATCAGGTATAGACAGTGTTGGAGTTGCGTTACCTACTCGAGGTAAGACTAAAGCTTCACAATTCATTTGAAATTCTGTCGTTAATGACTGTATTTTGAAAAATACTGTGCTTCTCGAAGTTGCCAATTGTTCACCATTTGCACTGTAAATGGAAACCTTATTTGGTTTACGTCGTAGCTGCAACTGATTTGCTGCAAATTCACTAATAAACGTTGCTTCTGCACCACTGTCTGAGCTCGAAGTTGTAGCCTTTGACCTGTCTCGTTATGAGCTTCAATAACTGCTGTACCCAACAGCACTTTCGGACCCGAATTGGTTTTAGGTGTGCTGTGACCGAATCGTCAGTTTCAGTGATGAGACTTTTGTTTTGGATATGATTTGGCTCGCCATGCAATGATGTGTGATGCGTTGCCTGGCATTTTTGACATCGACCTTGAGAAGGGCATGAGCGAATTGAATGCCCATGTCGCAAACAATTAAAACATAATTTGTGTTGAATAACAATATTTCGTTTTTGTGACAGTGGAAGGCGTTTAAACGAATTACAATATGATAATAAATGCTTACCAGAGCAATGATGACATTGTTGTGTTGTTATTGTATGCATAGCTTTCACACCGGGCTTCAACTTACTGGGCGCATCCTTTGATGATTTTACGTTACTTTTGGGGTCTGCAGTTCTTTGAAACATTTCCAAGGATTGAATACGACCATCTAAAAATTCTTTTAGCGCTGAATAATTTGGTAAATCTTCATTCGGTTTAATCGACAGCTCCCATGCCTTTCTTGTTTCAGTATCTAACTTGTTAACCATTAAATAAACGAGCCAATCATCCCACTGGTTGACTGGACGTTCGAGTTGCTGAAGTGCTCGTAGTGCAGTGGTTACACCATCATTCAATATGCGTAAATTTGTAGCGGACTCCGTTTGCGCAGCGGGAAAATTAATGATCTGCGTAAGAAATGAGTTAACAATTATTCGTTTGTTTTCATACTTCTTTACTAACAACTCCCATGCAATGATAAAATTTTCGTCTGTAGTTGCGATATTGTTTAAGACGTGGGCTGCGTCGCCAACGAGAGCGTCCTTTAAATATTGTAGCCTTTGTGTATTTGTAATATGCTTATTCGCTTTGACAACTGATACAAAAAGGTCTTTGAATGGAAACCAGTTAAGAAAATCCCCATCAAAGGAAGGTATTTTCATAGTAGGAAAATGTGTTGTTGGCGAAGTAATGGCTGGCGTGGCCTGTTGAATGCTTGCACTAGTGGTGGCAGTCGAAGAGTTATTCGTATTCACTTGTTCTAATTGGTCAGTTAATTCGCCCAGGGTTTCACAATACGTATTTTCGACGTCGGCATAATCCGTATCATTAGTCAAGAGTTGAATGTGGTCACTTACCTTCTTGCCCGCAGCTTGTTCATTTATTTCTGCAATTAAAGTATCTCGTGCATCACAATATTTTTGCCAATAGTCTTCCAGCAATTTTAAGCGTACTTGAATAAATCCAGCGGTTTGTTTAGCCTTAGCTGTTTTCCTGGTATTAGCGCGGAAATTTTGAATTGCGCTGCGGTACGTAGTTATTTTTTCTTCAGATGGCATGTTGATAAAAAGAATTTAATTTTATTCGGCAATTTCTTCTTTAGTGTGTAACATGTGCCAAATAACAATTGATAAAGCGTGAAGAAAACAGCTGCAGCGCCAATGATAATGCTAACAGACAATGTTGTGTTTGACAGATTAAGCAATGTTAAATGTTATTCTGCTATTAAGGCGTAGATGGCGTTCAATATAGAGTGTAAATGTTAAAGTTTTATGCTACTGTGTGTCTTAAACAAAAAAACTCGGTGACGTTGCTAATTATGAAGATGAGGACTTCAGCACGAAGAAAATAGTTTGGGTTTAACTGGGATGTCAATTAAACAGCAAATTGCGTAGAAAGAGTGAGACAACACAAAGTTATAAAGATCACTACTCTTCACCGCAAGGGATGCCAAAAAATGTTAAAGAAAACATTTTGAACTCTTTGATTTGTGCAGCGCTTACCACGATGTTCTAGATCACAGCAACAGTAGAAATACAACGTTGATGAACCTTTCCGTATTGATAGTCCCCTTTTTTATTTAGTCGAATTATCAATTTCCTTTTAGAAAATTCAATATTTATTTTTCTCCTTATTTAAAAAATTTGACTTAATCATGTTAGCAGAGAAAATGTTTTGTGTTGTTTGTTTGATTCTTTTCAAAAAACTGACGAAAATTTTATTTTCAATTGGATTAAAATAAATACAAGTATTTCGAAACAAATAAAATTACAATAGTAAATTAAACAAGCATTTTAACAACAAGTAGAAGAATGAATTATTATGAAACAAATAGCATTAATCTCAGCACTTCCACTTTTGTTTTAATAATTAATCATATCTTAACATTAGCAATATTTAACAACTTTCTTATGTTATCAAATTTTTGCTTTAGAAGTGGTTTGGTTAATATATCAGCTAACTGTTCTGATGTAGGCACGTATTCTAACTGGAATATTTTGCTTTCATATACTTCGCGAATGAAATGAAACTTAACTTCTATATGCTTAGTACGCTTGTGAAATTGTGGATTCTTGATTAGTTTTATGGCACTTTGGTTATCCAAATACAGTATGGGAGTTTTTACATTGTTTCCAAAAAAATCACATAACAATCGCTTAATCCAAAGTAGTTCTTTAACGCTTTCACAAGCAGCCATGTATTCTGCTTCTGTGGTTGATAGAGCTATTGTCTGTTGTTTTCTTGAAGACCATGAGATTGGACCACCTGATAACATTAAGACATAACCACTAGTTGAATGTCTAGTTGCAACATCTCCAGCATAATCAGAATCTGAATAACAAACAATTGCTTGATCGATAGTCCCTGTTAAGTACTTAAAAATACGTTTTACTGCCACAATATGCTCTTCAGTATAACTGTCCAGAAACCGACTTACATATGACACTGCAAATGCAATATCAGGTCTAGAAACTATAGCTAGATACATCAACGACCCAACTGCTTCTCTGCATGGGAACCTATCTTGGTTTGTTCTTGAACTAACCTGTTGAATATATTCAGCTGGTGTACTTACAGGTCTAGCATCTTGCAAATTAAATTTCTTAAGTATTTTTCTTAAATACGTTGACTGATAAATTAATATCTTGCCAGAAGCTTGCATTATTTAAATTCCAAGAAAAAAAAGTGAGTTAAATACTTTTACGTTGAATTCATGTCGCAAAAGATTAACAAACTCTTCGCCAATTTCTTTGGATTCAGATGCAACTATACCATCATCAATGTAAATGGCTAGTATTATTTTCTTGCATTTAATTTCTCCAATAAAAACACATGAGTCTGCACTGCTAACTTTAAAATTAAACTTATTTAAAACCTCTGTGAATTTCTTATTCCAGCATCTGGATGCCTGTTTTAGACCATAAAGGCTTTTGTTAAGTTTACAAACTTTGTTGCTACCATCAGTATAACAAACTGGTTGATGCATATATATATCTTCCTAAGATACCGTATAAAAACGCTGTTTTTATATCAAACTGAGTTAACGAAAAATTTAAAGATGCGCTTAAGGCTAGTATTGTTCTTATTTATGTAAATTTTGAAACCGGACTAAAAGTTTCCTCATAGTCTATTCCTTGTTTATGTGTAAATCAACGAACAACAAGTCTCGCCTTATAGCGTTCTATATTTCCTTCCTGGTTTCTTTTAATTTTCTACACCCATTTATTTGATATTGCTTTCTTCCCTTTTGGCAATTCTACGAGATTCCAAGTATCATTACTTATGAGCGATTCATACTCGTCATTCATGGAATTCTTCCATTTCATCCTAAGTTTGCTATTTATCGCCTCTTCATAAGTCAAAGGCTCTTCACTATACGCTAATAATGCACAGTGATTATCATTACCTACATCATTTTGCGTTCTTTTTCTTAAATTGTAGCGTCTTACTTGCAAATCATGAAGATCCGATTCCTCAGTATTTTCAATAACATCCGTTTCTTGCTGTCTTCTTTGTACAGCAGAACTTTCTGGGATTTCTTGTATAACATTTTCTGCATCTTCATCATTTCATCATTTGAATCAATTATCGGTAATATTTCGGGTTCTTCTTCTAAAGATGACCCATTTCCGTCAATATTAAAGCTCGAACAGTCATTAACTTCCTGACGTGCTATCATTTGCCTAAATTCTCTTACTATAACATTCCGTGAAGTTTCTATACGCCTTTCCGTGGGTAACCAAACACGATAACCCTTACAGTTTTCGTGATATCCCACTAATACCCCTTTCTTAGGTTTTGATTCTAGTTTTCTAAGTTTTTCTTGTGGAATATGAACGTATGCATCTGAACCAAATATACGTAACATGAAAATATCAGGTACTTTTCCAAACCACAGTTCAAAAGGAGTTTTGTTATCCTGATGACTTTTTCCTGTTCTATTTAATGTAAAAACTGCGTAATTAACTGCCTCACCCCAGTAATTTAAATTAAGATCGTTACTATGTATCATTGATCTACCTGCTTTTAAAATCGTTCTCATATCACGCTCGGCTCTACCATTGTGTTCAGGAGTATATGGTGTAGATTTTTGGTGTACTACTTTATATTTTCTTAATATATCACCTACTTGTTTATTAACAAATTCCAGACCGTTATCGGACCGTAATGTTCTTACCTTATTTCTTGTGTCTGTTTCCACTTGATCCAAATATCTTGAAATTATTTCAGGTACATCAGACTTTGCTTTAAGGCAATAAATGTGTCGGTAGTTTGAATAATCATCACGAAAAATCAGCATAAAACGAGCACCACCAAAAGATTTTAGTTGCATCGGACCACAAAGATCCGTGTGCACTAACTCTCCAATTTCTTTTGCTCTGTTAATACTTCTTGTGAATGGCAACCTATGTTGCTTGCCCATAATACAGCCTTCACAAAAAAATCACTACTAGAATATTTTACGTTATGAAACGCCACCACCTTTTTAACATGTTCTTTTTCTTGATGGCATAATCTTGCATGCCATGTTTGCAAAGAATCTACTCCGACTGCAACATTTGTATTTCCATCATATTCTTCCACTTTTATCAGGAGCTTAAAAAGTCTTGAACATTCTCTTAGACCCTTAAGATACACCTGACCATTGCGCTTAAAAAGACATTCATTCCCATTTGCTTCTAAAGAGTAGCCCTTGTCCAAACATGCATTAGTAGAAAAAAGTTTTAGTTTTATAATTAGTGTTTTTATGGGAATTTTTTTAGTTTTAGTTTTATGTTTGGTACATACAACACGTTTGATAGGAATTTTGAGTTCCAGACCTTACCGTCATAAGCTTTTATATAAATATCACCTTTACCAACTGCTGGAATAATATCTCCATTGCCAATACGAATACTTTTTGCAGTTTCAAACTGAATGTAGTTCTGAAACCATTCTTTTTTACTGGTTAATGCTAACAGACAATGTTGTGTTTGACAGATTAAGCAATGTTAAATGTTATTCTGCTATTAAGGCGTAGATGGCGTTCAATATAGAGTGTAAATGTTAAAGTTTTATGCTACTGTGTGTCTTAAACAAAAAAACTCGGTGACGTTGCTAATTATGAAGATGAGGACTTCAGCACGAAGAAAATAGTTTGGGTTTAACTGGGATGTCAATTAAACAGCAAATTGCGTAGAAAGAGTGAGACAACACAAAGTTATAAAGATCACTACTCTTCACCGCAAGGGATGCCAAAAAATGTTAAAGAAAACATTTTGAACTCTTTGATTTGTGCAGCGCTTACCACGATGTTCTAGATCACAGCAACAGTAGAAATACAACGTTGATGAACCTTTCCGTATTGATAGTCCCCTTTTTTATTTAGTCGAATTATCAATTTCCTTTTAGAAAATTCAATATTTATTTTTCTCCTTATTTAAAAAATTTGACTTAATCATGTTAGCAGAGAAAATGTTTTGTGTTGTTTGTTTGATTCTTTTCAAAAAACTGACGAAAATTTTATTTTCAATTGGATTAAAATAAATACAAGTATTTCGAAACAAATAAAATTACAATAGTAAATTAAACAAGCATTTTAACAACAAGTAGAAGAATGAATTATTATGAAACAAATAGCATTAATCTCAGCACTTCCACTTTTGTTTTAATAATTAATCATATCTTAACATTAGCAATATTTAACAACTTTCTTATGTTATCAAATTTTTGCTTTAGAAGTGGTTTGGTTAATATATCAGCTAACTGTTCTGATGTAGGCACGTATTCTAACTGGAATATTTTGCTTTCATATACTTCGCGAATGAAATGAAACTTAACTTCTATATGCTTAGTACGCTTGTGAAATTGTGGATTCTTGATTAGTTTTATGGCACTTTGGTTATCCAAATACAGTATGGGAGTTTTTACATTGTTTCCAAAAAAATCACATAACAATCGCTTAATCCAAAGTAGTTCTTTAACGCTTTCACAAGCAGCCATGTATTCTGCTTCTGTGGTTGATAGAGCTATTGTCTGTTGTTTTCTTGAAGACCATGAGATTGGACCACCTGATAACATTAAGACATAACCACTAGTTGAATGTCTAGTTGCAACATCTCCAGCATAATCAGAATCTGAATAACAACTAAGAATTACATTTTCAGTGTGATTATAAACAATTGCTTGATCGATAGTCCCTGTTAAGTACTTAAAAATACGTTTTACTGCCACAATATGCTCTTCAGTATAACTGTCCAGAAACCGACTTACATATGACACTGCAAATGCAATATCAGGTCTAGAAACTATAGCTAGATACATCAACGACCCAACTGCTTCTCTGCATGGGAACCTATCTTGGTTTGTTCTTGAACTAACCTGTTGAATATATTCAGCTGGTGTACTTACAGGTCTAGCATCTTGCAAATTAAATTTCTTAAGTATTTTTCTTAAATACGTTGACTGATAAATTAATATCTTGCCAGAAGCTTGCATTATTTAAATTCCAAGAAAAAAAAGTGAGTTAAATACTTTTACGTTGAATTCATGTCGCAAAAGATTAACAAACTCTTCGCCAATTTCTTTGGATTCAGATGCAACTATACCATCATCAATGTAAATGGCTAGTATTATTTTCTTGCATTTAATTTCTCCAATAAAAACACATGAGTCTGCACTGCTAACTTTAAAATTAAACTTATTTAAAACCTCTGTGAATTTCTTATTCCAGCATCTGGATGCCTGTTTTAGACCATAAAGGCTTTTGTTAAGTTTACAAACTTTGTTGCTACCATCAGTATAACAAACTGGTTGATGCATATATATATCTTCCTAAGATACCGTATAAAAACGCTGTTTTTATATCAAACTGAGTTAACGAAAAATTTAAAGATGCGCTTAAGGCTAGTATTGTTCTTATTTATGTAAATTTTGAAACCGGACTAAAAGTTTCCTCATAGTCTATTCCTTGTTTATGTGTAAATCAACGAACAACAAGTCTCGCCTTATAGCGTTCTATATTTCCTTCCTGGTTTCTTTTAATTTTCTACACCCATTTATTTGATATTGCTTTCTTCCCTTTTGGCAATTCTACGAGATTCCAAGTATCATTACTTATGAGCGATTCATACTCGTCATTCATGGAATTCTTCCATTTCATCCTAAGTTTGCTATTTATCGCCTCTTCATAAGTCAAAGGCTCTTCACTATACGCTAATAATGCACAGTGATTATCATTACCTACATCATTTTGCGTTCTTTTTCTTAAATTGTAGCGTCTTACTTGCAAATCATGAAGATCCGATTCCTCAGTATTTTCAATAACATCCGTTTCTTGCTGTCTTCTTTGTACAGCAGAACTTTCTGGGATTTCTTGTATAACATTTTCTGCATCTTCATCATTTCATCATTTGAATCAATTATCGGTAATATTTCGGGTTCTTCTTCTAAAGATGACCCATTTCCGTCAATATTAAAGCTCGAACAGTCATTAACTTCCTGACGTGCTATCATTTGCCTAAATTCTCTTACTATAACATTCCGTGAAGTTTCTATACGCCTTTCCGTGGGTAACCAAACACGATAACCCTTACAGTTTTCGTGATATCCCACTAATACCCCTTTCTTAGGTTTTGATTCTAGTTTTCTAAGTTTTTCTTGTGGAATATGAACGTATGCATCTGAACCAAATATACGTAACATGAAAATATCAGGTACTTTTCCAAACCACAGTTCAAAAGGAGTTTTGTTATCCTGATGACTTTTTCCTGTTCTATTTAATGTAAAAACTGCGTAATTAACTGCCTCACCCCAGTAATTTAAATTAAGATCGTTACTATGTATCATTGATCTACCTGCTTCTAAAATCGTTCTCATATCACGCTCGGCTCTACCATTGTGTTCAGGAGTATATGGTGTAGATTTTTGGTGTACTACTTTATATTTTCTTAATATATCACCTACTTGTTTATTAACAAATTCCAGACCGTTATCGGACCGTAATGTTCTTACCTTATTTCTTGTGTCTGTTTCCACTTGATCCAAATATCTTGAAATTATTTCAGGTACATCAGACTTTGCTTTAAGGCAATAAATGTGTCGGTAGTTTGAATAATCATCACGAAAAATCAGCATAAAACGAGCACCACCAAAAGATTTTAGTTGCATCGGACCACAAAGATCCGTGTGCACTAACTCTCCAATTTCTTTTGCTCTGTTAATACTTCTTGTGAATGGCAACCTATGTTGCTTGCCCATAATACAGCCTTCACAAAAAAATCACTACTAGAATATTTTACGTTATGAAACGCCACCACCTTTTTAACATGTTCTTTTTCTTGATGGCATAATCTTGCATGCCATGTTTGCAAAGAATCTACTCCGACTGCAACATTTGTATTTCCATCATATTCTTCCACTTTTATCAGGAGCTTAAAAAGTCTTGAACATTCTCTTAGACCCTTAAGATACACCTGACCATTGCGCTTAAAAAGACATTCATTCCCATTTGCTTCTAAAGAGTAGCCCTTGTCCAAACATGCATTAGTAGAAAAAAGTTTTAGTTTTATAATTAGTGTTTTTATGGGAATTTTTTTAGTTTTAGTTTTATGTTTGGTACATACAACACGTTTGATAGGAATTTTGAGTTCCAGACCTTACCGTCATAAGCTTTTATATAAATATCACCTTTACCAACTGCTGGAATAATATCTCCATTGCCAATACGAATACTTTTTGCAGTTTCAAACTGAATGTAGTTCTGAAACCATTCTTTTTTACTGGTTAATGCTAACAGACAATGTTGTGTTTGACAGATTAAGCAATGTTAAATGTTATTCTGCTATTAAGGCGTAGATGGCGTTCAATATAGAGTGTAAATGTTAAAGTTTTATGCTACTGTGTGTCTTAAACAAAAAAACTCGGTGACGTTGCTAATTATGAAGATGAGGACTTCAGCACGAAGAAAATAGTTTGGGTTTAACTGAGATGTCAATTAAACAGCAAATTGCGTAGAAAGAGTGAGACAACACAAAGTTATAAAGATCACTACTCTTCACCGCAAGGGATGCCAAAAAATGTTAAAGAAAACATTTTGAACTCTTTGATTTGTGCAGCGCTTACCACGATGTTCTAGATCACAGCAACAGTAGAAATACAACGTTGATGAACCTTTCCGTATTGATAGTCCCCTTTTTTATTTAGTCGAATTATCAATTTCCTTTTAGAAAATTCAATATTTATTTTTCTCCTTATTTAAAAAATTTGACTTAATCATGTTAGCAGAGAAAATGTTTTGTGTTGTTTGTTTGATTCTTTTCAAAAAACTGACGAAAATTTTATTTTCAATTGGATTAAAATAAATACAAGTATTTCGAAACAAATAAAATTACAATAGTAAATTAAACAAGCATTTTAACAACAAGTAGAAGAATGAATTATTATGAAACAAATAGCATTAATCTCAGCACTTCCACTTTTGTTTTAATAATTAATCATATCTTAACATTAGCAATATTTAACAACTTTCTTATGTTATCAAATTTTTGCTTTAGAAGTGGTTTGGTTAATATATCAGCTAACTGTTCTGATGTAGGCACGTATTCTAACTGGAATATTTTGCTTTCATATACTTCGCGAATGAAATGAAACTTAACTTCTATATGCTTAGTACGCTTGTGAAATTGTGGATTCTTGATTAGTTTTATGGCACTTTGGTTATCCAAATACAGTATGGGAGTTTTTACATTGTTTCCAAAAAAATCACATAACAATCGCTTAATCCAAAGTAGTTCTTTAACGCTTTCACAAGCAGCCATGTATTCTGCTTCTGTGGTTGATAGAGCTATTGTCTGTTGTTTTCTTGAAGACCATGAGATTGGACCACCTGATAACATTAAGACATAACCACTAGTTGAATGTCTAGTTGCAACATCTCCAGCATAATCAGAATCTGAATAACAACTAAGAATTACATTTTCAGTGTGATTATAAACAATTGCTTGATCGATAGTCCCTGTTAAGTACTTAAAAATACGTTTTACTGCCACAATATGCTCTTCAGTATAACTGTCCAGAAACCGACTTACATATGACACTGCAAATGCAATATCAGGTCTAGAAACTATAGCTAGATACATCAACGACCCAACTGCTTCTCTGCATGGGAACCTATCTTGGTTTGTTCTTGAACTAACCTGTTGAATATATTCAGCTGGTGTACTTACAGGTCTAGCATCTTGCAAATTAAATTTCTTAAGTATTTTTCTTAAATACGTTGACTGATAAATTAATATCTTGCCAGAAGCTTGCATTATTTAAATTCCAAGAAAAAAAAGTGAGTTAAATACTTTTACGTTGAATTCATGTCGCAAAAGATTAACAAACTCTTCGCCAATTTCTTTGGATTCAGATGCAACTATACCATCATCAATGTAAATGGCTAGTATTATTTTCTTGCATTTAATTTCTCCAATAAAAACACATGAGTCTGCACTGCTAACTTTAAAATTAAACTTATTTAAAACCTCTGTGAATTTCTTATTCCAGCATCTGGATGCCTGTTTTAGACCATAAAGGCTTTTGTTAAGTTTACAAACTTTGTTGCTACCATCAGTATAACAAACTGGTTGATGCATATATATATCTTCCTAAGATACCGTATAAAAACGCTGTTTTTATATCAAACTGAGTTAACGAAAAATTTAAAGATGCGCTTAAGGCTAGTATTGTTCTTATTTATGTAAATTTTGAAACCGGACTAAAAGTTTCCTCATAGTCTATTCCTTGTTTATGTGTAAATCAACGAACAACAAGTCTCGCCTTATAGCGTTCTATATTTCCTTCCTGGTTTCTTTTAATTTTCTACACCCATTTATTTGATATTGCTTTCTTCCCTTTTGGCAATTCTACGAGATTCCAAGTATCATTACTTATGAGCGATTCATACTCGTCATTCATGGAATTCTTCCATTTCATCCTAAGTTTGCTATTTATCGCCTCTTCATAAGTCAAAGGCTCTTCACTATACGCTAATAATGCACAGTGATTATCATTACCTACATCATTTTGCGTTCTTTTTCTTAAATTGTAGCGTCTTACTTGCAAATCATGAAGATCCGATTCCTCAGTATTTTCAATAACATCCGTTTCTTGCTGTCTTCTTTGTACAGCAGAACTTTCTGGGATTTCTTGTATAACATTTTCTGCATCTTCATCATTTCATCATTTGAATCAATTATCGGTAATATTTCGGGTTCTTCTTCTAAAGATGACCCATTTCCGTCAATATTAAAGCTCGAACAGTCATTAACTTCCTGACGTGCTATCATTTGCCTAAATTCTCTTACTATAACATTCCGTGAAGTTTCTATACGCCTTTCCGTGGGTAACCAAACACGATAACCCTTACAGTTTTCGTGATATCCCACTAATACCCCTTTCTTAGGTTTTGATTCTAGTTTTCTAAGTTTTTCTTGTGGAATATGAACGTATGCATCTGAACCAAATATACGTAACATGAAAATATCAGGTACTTTTCCAAACCACAGTTCAAAAGGAGTTTTGTTATCCTGATGACTTTTTCCTGTTCTATTTAATGTAAAAACTGCGTAATTAACTGCCTCACCCCAGTAATTTAAATTAAGATCGTTACTATGTATCATTGATCTACCTGCTTCTAAAATCGTTCTCATATCACGCTCGGCTCTACCATTGTGTTCAGGAGTATATGGTGTAGATTTTTGGTGTACTACTTTATATTTTCTTAATATATCACCTACTTGTTTATTAACAAATTCCAGACCGTTATCGGACCGTAATGTTCTTACCTTATTTCTTGTGTCTGTTTCCACTTGATCCAAATATCTTGAAATTATTTCAGGTACATCAGACTTTGCTTTAAGGCAATAAATGTGTCGGTAGTTTGAATAATCATCACGAAAAATCAGCATAAAACGAGCACCACCAAAAGATTTTAGTTGCATCGGACCACAAAGATCCGTGTGCACTAACTCTCCAATTTCTTTTGCTCTGTTAATACTTCTTGTGAATGGCAACCTATGTTGCTTGCCCATAATACAGCCTTCACAAAAAAATCACTACTAGAATATTTTACGTTATGAAACGCCACCACCTTTTTAACATGTTCTTTTTCTTGATGGCATAATCTTGCATGCCATGTTTGCAAAGAATCTACTCCGACTGCAACATTTGTATTTCCATCATATTCTTCCACTTTTATCAGGAGCTTAAAAAGTCTTGAACATTCTCTTAGACCCTTAAGATACACCTGACCATTGCGCTTAAAAAGACATTCATTCCCATTTGCTTCTAAAGAGTAGCCCTTGTCCAAACATGCATTAGTAGAAAAAAGTTTTAGTTTTATAATTAGTGTTTTTATGGGAATTTTTTTAGTTTTAGTTTTATGTTTGGTACATACAACACGTTTGATAGGAATTTTGAGTTCCAGACCTTACCGTCATAAGCTTTTATATAAATATCACCTTTACCAACTGCTGGAATAATATCTCCATTGCCAATACGAATACTTTTTGCAGTTTCAAACTGAATGTAGTTCTGAAACCATTCTTTTTTACTGGTTAATGCTAACAGACAATGTTGTGTTTGACAGATTAAGCAATGTTAAATGTTATTCTGCTATTAAGGCGTAGATGGCGTTCAATATAGAGTGTAAATGTTAAAGTTTTATGCTACTGTGTGTCTTAAACAAAAAAACTCGGTGACGTTGCTAATTATGAAGATGAGGACTTCAGCACGAAGAAAATAGTTTGGGTTTAACTGGGATGTCAATTAAACAGCAAATTGCGTAGAAAGAGTGAGACAACACAAAGTTATAAAGATCACTACTCTTCACCGCAAGGGATGCCAAAAAATGTTAAAGAAAACATTTTGAACTCTTTGATTTGTGCAGCGCTTACCACGATGTTCTAGATCACAGCAACAGTAGAAATACAACGTTGATGAACCTTTCCGTATTGATAGTCCCCTTTTTTATTTAGTCGAATTATCAATTTCCTTTTAGAAAATTCAATATTTATTTTTCTCCTTATTTAAAAAATTTGACTTAATCATGTTAGCAGAGAAAATGTTTTGTGTTGTTTGTTTGATTCTTTTCAAAAAACTGACGAAAATTTTATTTTCAATTGGATTAAAATAAATACAAGTATTTCGAAACAAATAAAATTACAATAGTAAATTAAACAAGCATTTTAACAACAAGTAGAAGAATGAATTATTATGAAACAAATAGCATTAATCTCAGCACTTCCACTTTTGTTTTAATAATTAATCATATCTTAACATTAGCAATATTTAACAACTTTCTTATGTTATCAAATTTTTGCTTTAGAAGTGGTTTGGTTAATATATCAGCTAACTGTTCTGATGTAGGCACGTATTCTAACTGGAATATTTTGCTTTCATATACTTCGCGAATGAAATGAAACTTAACTTCTATATGCTTAGTACGCTTGTGAAATTGTGGATTCTTGATTAGTTTTATGGCACTTTGGTTATCCAAATACAGTATGGGAGTTTTTACATTGTTTCCAAAAAAATCACATAACAATCGCTTAATCCAAAGTAGTTCTTTAACGCTTTCACAAGCAGCCATGTATTCTGCTTCTGTGGTTGATAGAGCTATTGTCTGTTGTTTTCTTGAAGACCATGAGATTGGACCACCTGATAACATTAAGACATAACCACTAGTTGAATGTCTAGTTGCAACATCTCCAGCATAATCAGAATCTGAATAACAACTAAGAATTACATTTTCAGTGTGATTATAAACAATTGCTTGATCGATAGTCCCTGTTAAGTACTTAAAAATACGTTTTACTGCCACAATATGCTCTTCAGTATAACTGTCCAGAAACCGACTTACATATGACACTGCAAATGCAATATCAGGTCTAGAAACTATAGCTAGATACATCAACGACCCAACTGCTTCTCTGCATGGGAACCTATCTTGGTTTGTTCTTGAACTAACCTGTTGAATATATTCAGCTGGTGTACTTACAGGTCTAGCATCTTGCAAATTAAATTTCTTAAGTATTTTTCTTAAATACGTTGACTGATAAATTAATATCTTGCCAGAAGCTTGCATTATTTAAATTCCAAGAAAAAAAAGTGAGTTAAATACTTTTACGTTGAATTCATGTCGCAAAAGATTAACAAACTCTTCGCCAATTTCTTTGGATTCAGATGCAACTATACCATCATCAATGTAAATGGCTAGTATTATTTTCTTGCATTTAATTTCTCCAATAAAAACACATGAGTCTGCACTGCTAACTTTAAAATTAAACTTATTTAAAACCTCTGTGAATTTCTTATTCCAGCATCTGGATGCCTGTTTTAGACCATAAAGGCTTTTGTTAAGTTTACAAACTTTGTTGCTACCATCAGTATAACAAACTGGTTGATGCATATATATATCTTCCTAAGATACCGTATAAAAACGCTGTTTTTATATCAAACTGAGTTAACGAAAAATTTAAAGATGCGCTTAAGGCTAGTATTGTTCTTATTTATGTAAATTTTGAAACCGGACTAAAAGTTTCCTCATAGTCTATTCCTTGTTTATGTGTAAATCAACGAACAACAAGTCTCGCCTTATAGCGTTCTATATTTCCTTCCTGGTTTCTTTTAATTTTCTACACCCATTTATTTGATATTGCTTTCTTCCCTTTTGGCAATTCTACGAGATTCCAAGTATCATTACTTATGAGCGATTCATACTCGTCATTCATGGAATTCTTCCATTTCATCCTAAGTTTGCTATTTATCGCCTCTTCATAAGTCAAAGGCTCTTCACTATACGCTAATAATGCACAGTGATTATCATTACCTACATCATTTTGCGTTCTTTTTCTTAAATTGTAGCGTCTTACTTGCAAATCATGAAGATCCGATTCCTCAGTATTTTCAATAACATCCGTTTCTTGCTGTCTTCTTTGTACAGCAGAACTTTCTGGGATTTCTTGTATAACATTTTCTGCATCTTCATCATTTCATCATTTGAATCAATTATCGGTAATATTTCGGGTTCTTCTTCTAAAGATGACCCATTTCCGTCAATATTAAAGCTCGAACAGTCATTAACTTCCTGACGTGCTATCATTTGCCTAAATTCTCTTACTATAACATTCCGTGAAGTTTCTATACGCCTTTCCGTGGGTAACCAAACACGATAACCCTTACAGTTTTCCTGATATCCCACTAATACCCCTTTCTTAGGTTTTGATTCTAGTTTTCTAAGTTTTTCTTGTGGAATATGAACGTATGCATCTGAACCAAATATACGTAACATGAAAATATCAGGTACTTTTCCAAACCACAGTTCAAAAGGAGTTTTGTTATCCTGATGACTTTTTCCTGTTCTATTTAATGTAAAAACTGCGTAATTAACTGCCTCACCCCAGTAATTTAAATTAAGATCGTTACTATGTATCATTGATCTACCTGCTTCTAAAATCGTTCTCATATCACGCTCGGCTCTACCATTGTGTTCAGGAGTATATGGTGTAGATTTTTGGTGTACTACTTTATATTTTCTTAATATATCACCTACTTGTTTATTAACAAATTCCAGACCGTTATCGGACCGTAATGTTCTTACCTTATTTCTTGTGTCTGTTTCCACTTGATCCAAATATCTTGAAATTATTTCAGGTACATCAGACTTTGCTTTAAGGCAATAAATGTGTCGGTAGTTTGAATAATCATCACGAAAAATCAGCATAAAACGAGCACCACCAAAAGATTTTAGTTGCATCGGACCACAAAGATCCGTGTGCACTAACTCTCCAATTTCTTTTGCTCTGTTAATACTTCTTGTGAATGGCAACCTATGTTGCTTGCCCATAATACAGCCTTCACAAAAAAATCACTACTAGAATATTTTACGTTATGAAACGCCACCACCTTTTTAACATGTTCTTTTTCTTGATGGCATAATCTTGCATGCCATGTTTGCAAAGAATCTACTCCGACTGCAACATTTGTATTTCCATCATATTCTTCCACTTTTATCAGGAGCTTAAAAAGTCTTGAACATTCTCTTAGACCCTTAAGATACACCTGACCATTGCGCTTAAAAAGACATTCATTCCCATTTGCTTCTAAAGAGTAGCCCTTGTCCAAACATGCATTAGTAGAAAAAAGTTTTAGTTTTATAATTAGTGTTTTTATGGGAATTTTTTTAGTTTTAGTTTTATGTTTGGTACATACAACACGTTTGATAGGAATTTTGAGTTCCAGACCTTACCGTCATAAGCTTTTATATAAATATCACCTTTACCAACTGCTGGAATAATATCTCCATTGCCAATACGAATACTTTTTGCAGTTTCAAACTGAATGTAGTTCTGAAACCATTCTTTTTTACTGGACATATGGTCACTTGCACCAGAATCAGCAAACCAAGAGTTTTCTTTTGTAGTTTCCACGAAGGATTGTTCACCCACAAAAGCATTACCATCATTAAATGTTGTCTTACCATGGTAATTTCGACTTTTATTGGGGCAATCACGTTTCCAGTGCCCAAATTTGTTACAAATAAAACATTTACCTCTTGAATTTTTAATATTTTGATCCTGCTGCCTGTTGCCCTTCTTATAATGCTTTGCAACAAAAGCTTCAGATTTTACGGATTGAATACCCAACCTAGATTCCTCCATACATAGTCTTCATGTTAAGTTTTTTAATGATCGCTCGTTCTTATCTGTAGCTTCCCATGAAGAAAAAAAATGTTTGTACTCATCTGGTAGTGCCATTAAAACCTTCGTTATCAGAATAGTATCTGTAATTTTTTCGCCAAGGTCATCCAGCTGCTTTGCCAATTTTTGCAATTTAGAGATGTGAACAGATATAGTGTCTTCAGAGTCTTTTTGATACTGGAAAAATTGTTGCTGAAGCAAATGAATTGAGGTTTCCGACTTCTGCTCATACACATCTTCAAAAATTGACCACATATCAGCAGCTGTATTGCAATTCATAACGTGAAGCATTGGTTCTTCACCCATTGATATGACCAACGTTTTCTGAGCTTTTGCATCCAAGGAAATCCACTTATTTATCTCCGCAATATTTCCCTCTGGGCTTCTTTGCAACTCCATTTACTACATCCCAAAGATTACCAGCTTTTAGTATCACTTTTACCTGGAATTTCCACAAACTCCACCCTTCAGAACCTTCCAGTGTAGAGATCTTGAAATCCTCCATGTCTAACACCAATAAGCTTCTCCACAAAAATTGAGGTTTTACGAAATAACAATAACGATTCTTCTGAAATTATGGATCTGGGCCCATAACCTGTTAGCAGAGAAAATGTTTCGTGTTGTTTGTTTGATTCTTTTCAAAAAACTGACGAAAATTTTATTTTCAATTGGATTAAAATAAATACAAGTATTTCAAAACAAATAAAATTACAATAGTAAATTAAACAAGTATTTTAACAACAAGTAGAAGAATGAATTATTATGAAACAAATAGCATTAATCTCAACAAAGCAATTATTATAATTCCTTTTTTTTAGTTTTGAAATTACCCAATGCAGCGTGCATATGTCTGTTTGGTTCAAGAGCCAGCGGAAAAAGGGCCGAGCTCCATAAACCACTATACGTCAACATATCATATGAACAATAATTAAGACTTATGTTCACTGCATTGTAGAGTTTGTGTAGACTCGCTTATCTCTTTTTAGCTAATTCACAATTGTATAACGTAAACTTATTCATTTAAATGTAAAGGCATATTTTTAATAGTTAATAGAGTTTATAATCTTAAACATACTCCCTTTTCGAAGTAATTTAAAAAAAATTTTTTTTTTGCTATGTCCACTGTCTGAATTATCAAATTTAGCAGTTATATCGGTATACCGGTATTATAAACTCGGTAACGGTATGTACCGGTAATACCAAAACCGAAATAAAAAAAAATACCAATACCGCTACCGATACCGAAATTTAAAAAATAGTTGTACCGGTATGAATACCGATACCGTTATTTGTTTCGGTTTCCAACCTTGAGGAAAACTTTTCGAGCCAGAAAATCTTTATTAGGCTGCGTTGTGTCGGGAACACCATGGTGGAGAAAATCCTTTAGCCCGGCCGAAGGCCAGCTGTGCAAGAAAACATTCTTCAGCAAAAAAACTTTGTGAATCTGAAAATCTTTATTAGGCTGTGCCGAGTAGGGAAACACCATGGTGGAGAAAACGTTCTTACGCAGGAAAACTTTGCAAGGCTGAAAACATTTTAGGCAGCGCCCTGTCGGGAAACACCATGGTGGAGAAAATCGTTGAGCCCACGTGCAAGAAAACGTTCTTACGCAGGAAAACTTTGCAAGGCAGAAAACATTTTAGGCAGCGCCGTGTCGGGATACACCATGGTGGAAAAAATCCTTAAGACCGGCCTAAGGCCGGCAGTGCAAGAAAACGTTCTTACGCAGGAAAACTTTGCATGGCTGAAAATATTTATTAGGCAGTGTCCTGTCGGGAAACACTATGGTGGAGAAAATCCTTAAGCCCAAGTGCAAGAAAACGTTCTTACGTTCGAACACTTTGCAAGGCAGAAAACATTTTAGGCAGCGCCGTGTCGGGATACACCATGGTGGAGAAAATCCTTAAGCCCAAGTGCAAGAAAACGTTCTTACTTCTTATTGATTTCAAAAACAAAACTTTAAAATGATTATCAGTATTAAAATTAATTATTAAGATTTGTTTTCAAATGATTCCTGATTTATCTTTAAGCTTTTCGTTCATAAATATTATTTTTAATCTTTTAATTGCAAAAATGTGGCAAAAATCTCATAGCGAATGAGGACACAAAGGTATAATATGCACAAACGTTAAATCAATGCAACTTACAGCTAGCAAACTATCCATTTATGGAAACACAAAAATATGACTTCAAGTTTACAAATACCGTGTTCTTAGTAATCCTATACCACTACAATACTGTATATACAAAAATTCGACGTTACCCAGGCAGAAATTGTGACTTTGCCCAAAAAATATGTACCACCACAACACTGTAAATACAAATTTACGACTCTTCCAAAATTTTTGTACCACCACAGTACTGTAAACACAAAAATATGACTTAACGTTTACAAATACCACGTCCTTAGTAATGATATACCACTACAACACTGTATTTACAAAAATCCGACGTTGGTTTCCCAATACCCCGTTTACAATAATTCTATACCGCTGCAACACCGTAAATACAAAAATTTGACTTTAGTTCCCCAAATACCCCGTTTACAATAATTCTATACCGCTTCAACACCGTAAATACAAAAATTTTACTTAAGTTGGGAAATTTACATTGTGACGACCTTATAAAGTTGTATTTAGAGTATTGTGACAACATTGAAAACAAGAGTCAGAGGACGGTCATTCGGCGTTATCATTTTAATGTTATGAATACATTAAAATTTTGGTAAATGAATGTTGTACTGATGTTAGTTGTACCCGCAGACAATTGTAGTAACGTCGTGCTGATTGTCTTTTTCTGCCTGGGTAGTTTCCCCAATACCCCGTTCACAAAAATTCTGTAGCGGTAGAACACCGTAAATACAAAAATGTTGCAATAATTGTTTGCCGCTTCAACACCGTAAATACAAAAATTTTACTCAAGTTGGAAAATTTACATTGTGACGACCTTTTAAAGTTGTATTTAGAGTATTGTGTCAACATTGAATACAAGAGTCGGAGGACGGTCATTCGGCGTTATGATTTTAATGTTATGAGTACATTAAAATTTTGGTAAACGAATGTTGTACTGATGTTAGTTGTACCCGGAGACAATCGTAGCAACGTCGTGCTGATTGTCTTTTTCTGCCTGGGTAGTTTCCCAATACCCCGTTTACAATTATTCTATACCGCTACAACACCGTAAATACAAAAATTGTACTTTAGTTCCCCAAATACCCCGTTTAGAATAATTCTATACTGCTTCAACACCGTAAATACAAAATTTTTACTTAAGTTGGGAAATTTACATTGTGACGACCTTATAAATTTGTATTTAGAGTATTGTGACAACATTGAAAACAAGAGTCGGAAGACGGTCATTCGGCGTTATCATTTTAATGTTATGAGTACATTAAAAATTAAAATTTTAGTAAACGAATGTTGTACTGATGTTAGTTGTACCCGCAGACAATCGTAGCAACGTCGTGCTGATTGTCTTTTTCGATTCGATAGTTTGTTGGAAAACTATCGATAGTATCGAAGTCTTTTACTTGCGGTTTACAAGTAACATAAAATAGGGTTGCCAGTCGTACTGATTTCGTCAGTACATGTACTGATTTTTGTTGAAAGTACTCATATATGCATAAAGCCCGGTATTTTGTTCGAAGTTGTGAAAAACCTTCATTATTTCGCGTGAACAATTTGACATATACTAAATGTAGCCCACCTCGCGGTTTTTTTTATAAATTTCTCGCTTTTATTGCTTGAAAGTATGCAACATTCTTAAAATTCCGTGGGAAAAAAGCATTGCTCATGTTGTTTCGCAAGTAATCTAAAATGATGCCAAAATAATTTTGCACGGAAAGACATGTTTTTACAACAAGAACAGAGTACTACTTTTGCGAATTTATTTCGCAAATATTTCATACCAAACACTTTTATATGTAGTTTGACAGCATTTCGCACGAAATTGTGAACAGAGTACCAGGCTTAAGCAGGAAATCAGAAAGCAAATGTACTGATATTTTCATGTATTAACTGTTTTTATACATACTTATATTAATTTTGTTATTTAAGAAATTAACAAACTATAGAAATTGTTCTATCGGTTGTATATGCAAACTTTCTTTAAAACTTATAAAATAATTGATACAACAGTTTGTACTACCTTGTAAATTCCATTACATACACAGAAAAAACTAATTTTTAATTTCAAACACAAAATTCTCTGAATCAAATATTATTTTTTTCAATTTAGGTCCTACAAAGAAACTTGTAAATTCAAATGCCAAATTTTGTAATAATTTGTTTGAAAAAAACTTGATTTTTTCAATCAACAAATTGTCTGATTCAACAAAAATTTTTAATGAAAATAAAAAGCAAATAAAACAAATAACTGTTCTGTACAGTGTGCAATTTCTATATTGGAACAGAAATCTTCGCTTAACAATTTTGTTACAAATGTTCATCTATATTAATTGTATGAACTAGAATTTTTCACTCCATACTGTTTTTTGTTTTGCTTAAAACAAAATTGAAACAACTTTTTACTGGAGGAGTAAAAAATATTTACTGAACTTAAATTTTATTTCAAACAAACGTTTGTTTCAAAATTTTTTGGGAATAATTTTATCTGTGTATTTTGTTTAATAAAATGTATATGTTTCTTCCTTTGTAAAATACTAAACCAAATAGCCAAAATAAATTAATAATCGAATTTTTACAAATTGTTGTATATAAAAAGGCGCTATCAGATTTTTTTGTTGCTTACTTTGTATTCCCCTATAAATATATATTACACTGTAATATTTCATTTCATTTATTTATTTTCTAATCGAGCCCATATATGATTATTTAAGCGTAGATTACAGACTAATGAAATAAGATAATGTATAAAACTAATATATGTATGCAACTAAATTTAATGATTATGTACATATGTATGTATCTAGATAATTTTTGAGGTAAGAATATAACAATCAAATAATGCTTTGGTTAACAGTGAAGGAAAGTAAGAAGGTATGATAGTTTAACAATTAATTAATTAAAACATGACTAAACAGAAACATTGTTAAGTAATGCGAGTTTGAAACTGGTAGCAAATATATCGAATCTTCGAAGATTTATCCGGAGTTCATTGTAAAGCTTACATGCTCTTATCAGGAAAGACCTTTCAAAGATAGAATTATTAATTTGACGTATGATCAATTGCGGATTCCGAGTTGATCTTGAAAAACGAAATAAGGGTAGCAAAGATGGACTAAAATTACGTTACGTTGAAAAATGTATACAGTATTTTGATATTAACAAAGTCCATGAAAGAGCACTTAAAGAATATTTTTGCGAAATTTTAAATATGTTCAGTTATTTTTAAATTGGAAATGAACCTAATTATGCGATTGAATATTAGTCTTATTCGACGTAGAATAGATAAGGTACAACCACTATAGATAACGAGGCAGTATTGAATATGCGTAAAAAGTAAGGAATGAGCTAGATAAGTTTTTATTCTCGTGGGTAGGTGGCAGTTGAACGAATATAAGGTTCTTAAGGTCTAATTAATTTTTGTTGCAATCTTAGAGACATGGCTATTAAAAGATGGGTGCCTGTCCAGTGTTACACCCAAATAATTTAGAGTATCGACGAAAGGGACAGTAACTCCATTAAAATTAATTTTAAGTGCAGAGGTGTCGTAATTATTTGGAGCGAAGGAATTTGCTTTTGATTTGGAAGAGTTGAAATTTAATTCATTGTTAGCAGCCCAACTTGAAGCAAGGGATAGGACATGATTTATAGTTATTTCATGACAGTCTAGAAACGTGATATCACCCTTAAACCTCTTAGGCTTATGTCATCGGCAAACAAAAAAGTTTTACAATTTGAAGACCCGATAAAAGTAACGAAGTCATTCATATAAATTAACAATAAGGGGCCAAGAATCGAGCGTTGCGGTACACCGCTCGAGCACTTTCAAATGGAAGAATTTTTACCCCCACATTAACAAATTGTTCCTGATTAATGAGGTAGGAGTGTATCAGTTTACATGACACATTGGAGAATTTAAATTCTGAAGCAAGCTTCTTAATTAGCACAGTTGAATTTACGATGTCAAAGGTTGATATAATTTTCTGATTGTAGTTTTGACGTATACCTTCTGTTAAATTTAGCAAGAGAGATGAAGTGCTACCTCCACGCCGAAAGCCAAAGTGACAATTGCTAAGCAGTGAGTTTGCGTTAATGTAATCCATTATTTCGTTTTTTAAAATCACTTCGAAAATGTTGGATAAACAAGGTAAAATACTAATTGGTCTAAAGTTTTCCATGGCTGTACCAGAGCCTTTCTTTAAAATTGGTACAATTCTGGAAGTTTTCCAAGTGTTGGGGAAACTGGAAGTCATTATGCTAGTGTTGAAAATGTGTGAAAGATATTTAAGTATAAACGGAAATATTTTAATAAATTTGAGGGAGAAATTATCATATCCAATCGCATTGGATTTTACTTTGGTAAAGGCAAGTGTAATATCATTCTCATTTACGTGGTGGAAGTTGAAACCTGAACTAGAAAACTCATTGAATATCATATAAAAAGCATTTGAGTTATTTTGAGTTGAGATAAAATATTGGTTGAGTATATCTGGATCATTAGAAATCGAGCGGGAGGATTTTCTTTTCTGGTTGTTAATAATTTTCCACATATCTCTTGAGCTACAGTGTTTAAATTTCGATTCCCCGAACTTAGTCTTAAGTCTTCTCAAAATGCTTTTCACTTTTTTCCTATGCTTGCAATATATTTTCCAATTCTGAAGATTTATATTTTCTTTATACGCTCTAAAAGCTAAGTCCCTTAAGTTACAGGCTGCCCTAACTTCAGTAGAGTTAAGAAAACTTTTATTATGATGTATAAGTAATTTCTTGATGGGTACAGCGTCATGTAATTTATTGAGAAGCATGTTTAGTGATTCTAACTGGAGATCAACATTGTTGCTTAAAAAAATACTATCCCATGTTCGATTTCGAATTACGTCATGAACAATATCCCAGTTAATGTTCTTATAGTCGTTGTACTCAATGAAATTAGTATGTTCTTTTATTTGTGTATTCACAAGGATATAAATAAAAGCATAACGAGTTAAAGAGGGTGCTATAAATTGCCCGGAGTATATAACAGAATCAGGGTCACAGGTCACATATACGATCCCAATAAAAATGTTCGAATTAAAACTAAGCGTTTCAATGAAGAGACACTCAAAACTGAGTGGATCGGACTTAACAAAAAACGACCTTGACTAAAATACCATTACGCACATATAACGCTACGCCACCGCATCTCATACCAACACGATCATTCCATATAATAGTGTAGTTTGGTAGGTATGCAAGGCTTTAGCCAAGTTTCCGAGACAACCACTACATCCGAAAATTAATCATTAATGATATGTTTGAATTCGTCAAATTTCGAGTTCTTGGTTGAAGATTACATATTTTGGATATTTACCTTAACTAGTTTGAAACCGGTACTATTCACAAAGCTTTTCCTAAGTATACTATTATCATTAACAACTGGACCTAGGTTGTCCAACAAAGGATTATTTGTATTCATGAAAATAATAATAAAGGTGTGGATATAAAGATACAAAGAATTTAGTTAAAAAATGAAAGGTGTTATTTACAGTGACTTGTTATAAAAGAAAATGAATTCGGCATTAAAATTCACAAAAAAAAATAAAGTAAACGGAAACAGTAAGGGTATTCACATCAGCTTCCCTCCAGCCGGAAAAATGATGTGAATACCTTTAGTAAGTAATATATGGATAAAATATTTAAGAAATACAAACATAAACGAAATACATTTGATGTGCAATGATCACTAACGATGATATTGTGTGACGTCACTCAAGTGCGGGAAGTAGAGAGCAATTCCAAACAAGCTGATGTCAAATTTTCGTTATGTTGTTTTTATGTTTTTATGTTGTTGTCTGTGAGTATTATTTTGACTTTTGGTTTGACTGTGTTGATGAAACTATATTTTCCGGAGTTTCCTACGCATATAGAGAAAGCGGTCAGAAATGAGAGTAAGATGGTCGTTGAGAAGGATTCTCTTATTTATTGAACTTTCTTTATAGATGAGAGGTATAATATATTGGATTTAAAATAGTTTTTCATGATAAGATCACGCTTGGATATGTTGTTAAATTTCAGACTGTTAATTATCAGACTTATTTGGGTAAACCATTAATTAAAATATCGGCTCTATTTAGTTGTTTTTGTAACATTTCATTATGGTATTCAAGTGAGCTGATTTTTTCCTCATGAACTCTTCCATGGTTGAAATTCTCTCATTACAGTTGTTGATGTCACCTCTTAATTCGAAAGATTTGAATTGCAGTTCGGCTTTCACCTCGGATAGTATGGTGTCGAATTTTGACTCAATGTCTTCAAGACCTTTCCGTAATTCATCACGTAATGTACCAGATTCAGAACCACTTTTGATGTTTTTACAAGCGTCGCAAATGAAACTGATTAAGCCTTTGGATTTTGCAAGAGTAGCTAACTGATCTGCGTTAATACCAACACAGTTGAAATTAAACCATTTAGTGCAATGGATACATGATATACTGCCTTGCGTTTTGGTGATGTTTTTGTGACAGGAATTAAGTGAACAACATGGCAAATGCACTAGGAGCGGGTAATCGAATGACTAATTAGTTTTAGATAGAAAAGTCAGGTTATGTATTTTTGTAAAGTATACTCCTTGTGCTTATAGTAATCTAAACAAATTAATGATTATCTGCAAACGTAATTCATTAACAGATAATGTCCACACTTTTTAAATTAATTTCGTGAACCAAAGGATAACAAGAATAGTTTTATAAAATAGTTTAATTAAATTTTTGCAAATTATTATTAGCCAACCGAGATAAATATAATTTTTCATTACAGAGTTGCCAGATTGTCCCGTTTATACGCACATCTTATTTGAAAATAAAAGTCGAAAGCGTTGCCGTATAACTTTTTTATTGAAAGCAATAACTCACGAAAAATATTTGCAAATAAAGCAAATATTTGCAAGTAAAATATAAAAAGTTGCTAATTATTTTTGTTTTCTAAGATATATAATACACAGATAACAATGTATGGCAATATAGTACAAAAATAGTAATGTATGCCATCCACGTATATAGTTCAGTATTAACAAATAGTTTTATTTGCAAATAAGACTTCCATATAAACGAGATAATTGTTTTGTAAAAAATTTATTTTATTAATAAAGTTTTATCTTGGTACAAATTATACAATGAATTCAAGTATTGTTTTAAGTCTTTTATGCCAATAATATATAATTTTATATTGAAAAAAGTATTGTACTGTTTGTTTTCCAATTGCACTGATTTTTTTCTCTTATGTACTGATTTATAGGATTTCAAAACTGGCAACCCTACATAAAATGACGAACTTTAGCATTAACTTCTAGTTAATTCAGGTTTCTAATGCTAATCTTTGGTTAAAGTTTTAATATGGAATCTGTTTTAAGAACACAGTTAGTGTTGAAGTAAGTCCCGGTTAACACACTTCAAATTTTGTTGATCAACTCGTAATTCAGCTGTAAAATAGACAGAAGGAAATACAAATATCTATGTTTTTCTACCAGTTGAATAACGAGTTGATCAACAAAAGTTGAAGTGTGTGAACCAGGACTACGTCAATACATGTCAGCTGAAAAACAATGAGTTAGAATGTTTAATTTAATTTATCAATATATATCACTCATTTACTCAAACATCGTCATAACTCCAAATAAATAGTTTTTAGGAAAATGAGTAGAATTAATGTTTTTATGGGAATTGTTACAATTTAATAATAATCCCAAGTTATCATATTAATTATTCATTTCATTTAATTTCATTTCATTTATTCAAAATAAATTAAGCGAGCCCACAGGGCCATATATGATTAATTGAGTATAATACAATGTAATATAAGAATGTAAAAAGAATTAAAGAACGCAATAAACTAAAAAAAGAAAAAAAATATAATCAAAATTTATATTTACATATTTATAAAATACATGTAAAAATTATATATATACATATTCATATACAATATATTAAGAGACTAATGCAGTGAAAGAGATTTGAAACGAAATTCTTACATATAAAAAATATATTAATAAAAATAGTAATAATATATTGTGCACGTTTATAAATGAGTGTAGATCAAAATATGAACAGTAAAAAAAATAAAAGACAATTAATGAATTGTCTAATTTAGGTCCAAGAAATAAAAGTTATATTAAGTTAAATTTAACAAACCAATTGATAATATTATGTTTCAAAGTATATCTTGACAAATTAAATCTTTTTAACGGGCGAGGCAGGGTGTTCCAAAGTGTTCGATTTCTTGTAGATCTTGAAAATTGAAACTTGTTTAAGCCCATTGGCAATTGAAATGTAATGATTTGATAAGTAGCAATTAAGAGTTCAATTTTGGTATAAACAGAAAACGAGCTTTTCAAAAGTTGGGCGCAGAACCTGGAGACATGAGCAAAAATTCGTAGTCTAAATCAGTGATGTGCACTAACACATAAACACACTTGCGCTTGTGTGTTGAGCAGAGAAATACCTCTGCTTACTTTTAACAGAGGTGGAAATGTTTTTTAATCACTTTCCGTTTATCACTTGTTGGGACAACAACGATGGACAATAACGATAGACATGTGACCGACCTATTAAAAATAAAGGAGTACATAGGCCATATAGATCTGGATGAGCTAATAATAATAATATTTTAAATTAAAATTTATTACAAACGAGTTTACAAAATAAATAAAATTTTCATCAGTTAAAGCCATGTCTATGTCCGATGCTAAAATAATACAATTATATGCAAACGCAAAACATACGAGTAGTAGCAACAAGCACTTCAACTCAAAATATAGATAAAATTTAAATATACTTGTTATACATCCCTGCTCTATTTTAAAGAGAAGCCAAAACCTAAGAAGAGCGAGAGTATTTTTTTTCGTGTACGTATCACTGTTGCCAGAACTTCTAGAGGTAAAATCGTCAAAAATTACAGATTTCTGTGAAAAAAATCGTCAAAATCGTCAACTCATTTTAGAAAATCGTCAAAAAATCGTCAAATCAAAAATATTAAATTTTTTGTATTTTAATTGTTTTATTACAAAAATTATTACAATGGTTCAAACTTATTAATTATGCTTCCAACAAATATACACATATACATTAATATACACATATGTATATAATCTAAACATGAAAACAATTAAAATTAAAAATAAAAGTTAAAAAAAACTTAAAATTAAATCAGAATTCATATACGTACATACATATGTATTTATTTTTAAAACAGATAATTTATAAAAAAAATAATTAGCATTTTTGTTATAGAAACATTTTATGTATAAATATCAGAATTTAACATTTTTAACAAATTTGAACTGATCTCAGTGTCATAGCAGTTTGACTTTTTAAGTTTTAAATAGTCCTTTGTGTATAGGATGACTTCTAAAGAATCGTTTTGTAAATGATTATGAACTTTGGTTTTATTTAAATTCACCTAAATGTACTTTCGACATTTGCCGATGAATGTGGTAAAATCGTTATATTGCGAATAAAATTTGTTAAAATTGGGAAAGCCAGACTTGAATCACATCTTTTCATTTCGGATATTTTTCCCAAAATTCTGTACAGTTTGTTTCCTTTCCTTCAAAAATGTTTAAAGATTTATATTGACTTTCAAAATCAAATCTTTTAAGTATCTGGTCACATAGTTCAATGTAAAATTGTAGGTATATTATTATTCATTATTTCTTCTACATCGATTTCGCAAAGATTTGAATTTGAAAGAACTTCTGCAGCGTAAACGAATATATATCCCTCTAACAGGCAAGACCCTAAAAATGATTGGATGGAGCCAATAATTTTTTTTCAAGTAAATATAGTCAAAAGAACAGTAAGTTTTAATTTTTAAATAAAAAAAACATTCTGAACGAATTTTGGGTAAAAAATAGTGAAGACCGTCTGCAGACGGTCTTGCCGGTTTGCATGTAATAAAACATACAGGCAAATTTTATCTATAAAAAAAGTTTTATTTAGAGAAAAGATACAAAAAGGTTCAAATACACATTATTTTCGATGGTGGTAGTCCCAGAAGCAATTTTTGTTGACTTGACTGCATAAATGTAAATTGCATTTGGAACAGACGACTTGGGTGTCAGATTTTTTGCAATATTTGCACCTTTTTTTTGTTTTTCTATCCACCCAAACCGAAAAATGATCGACACCATCGAATCGAACATCATCAACTTTATGAACAGCTTTTTTCCCAATACTCGATGTGGCAGGATGTGGTGATAAAGGCTCATCGTCTTTAGATGGTCGTCCTACGGACCGTTTATTTTTCAACGAAACAAGTCCAGCAGCTATTTCCTCACGAAAATCTGGAAGTTGTAAAAGCGGTCCTTCTTCGGACACATTGTTGTCAGAATTGGCATTCTCGGCGTGCAAACGTTTATATAAAATAAATGCATTTGTTGATGACATGTCTACAAAATGGTAGAATAATCTAACCATAATATTCCGAGTCTTAGCTCGGATATGGTATCGACCCATGAGACCATCCATGAGATCTACTCCTCCCATATGAGCATTGTATTCTCGTATGATTTGAGGGCAGTTAATTTTAATATATTTTTTATTTTTTCGGTCATAACGAGTGGCCTTTGATTGCTGTTCATCAGGATTGTGTCTTTGAAATTTTTCAACACCGACATATGTTGATGCCAGGCGGACACATTTATTATCCTTCCACAATACAGTATTTACATCGACTCCTTGGATTGAAGTCATGTATTCTACATAAAATCCTCTCTGCTCCTTGTTCATTTCGCTGTCGGTTGGCAACTTACAGGCTGGAATACGATTGGCTATAAAAACAGATTAACATGATCAACAAGAAATATGACAGAAAAAAAGAAAGTACCCCGAATTGTGCCCAAACTATAAATTCCTCTGGCTCGTAAATACACTAGTAGTGGCAATGAAGTATATAAATTATCAAAATACAGGATGTGATGAACAAAATTAGTTATCGTTTGTGATAATCGAACTACAACATTCGATGTAGCTCCAATGTCCGGTGTACCAGGTAAGATGGTGTTATCTCCGGCGCCATTGTAGATTTCAAAACGGTAGGCGAAACCATTAGAATCACAAAGAACGAACAATTTGACCCCCCATTTGTGCGGCTTATTAGGCATGTATTGACGGAGATGGTGTTTGGTCTTTGTGCTGCACATCTGTTCGTCGACGCAAAGTCTTGCTTCTTTTGGTATTGAATCAAATTTAGCATTAATTTTGTTGGCCAAAGTGCGAATACGGAACAATGGATCATATCCCGGTTGACCTTTCTTTTTACGCTGCGATTCGTCTTGAAAAGATAAATATTTCTTAATTGCAAAGAATCGCTTCGATGGCATACATCTCTGTATTGGCGAAAAGGCATTCTTTCCCCAATAACTTTCTAAATTAGGAAAGCGGTATATTGACATGTACAACATTATGCCTATGTAATGTCTTATTTCGACAGAATTTGTGAAAAACGATGTGTTTATATTTTGCTCCAGAGCACAACGATTTGTCTCCACAACGATCAATTCAATTATGTCATCACAAAAAAAATAATTGAAGAACTCCATTGGTGTTGTTAGCTCTTTCACTGTCAAGGGAAGTGTTGAATCACCTTGAAAGGCTACCTCGTTTACATGCAAACACATCGAGCGTTTGCGCCACACTAGTTTGGAAAGCTCCTTCGCATTTTTAGATATTTCATTCAGAGCTGTTTTTAAAAATAGATAATTATTACTTGTAAAATAAACTTGATAGTGTCATACATCCAACGAAACCGCCAGTATTAGGTTGAACTGCTGGTCCGGTATCTTCAGATATTGGCAATGGGGATCGGGGTCTTTTGATATTTAATGCAGCAGTAGATGTCGAAGCTTCTTGGTCTTTTTTTGCAATGTTTTCTACTGCTGATCCATCCTCAACGAAAGTTGAACAGTCTGAAGGTATGTCAATTGTGCTCAAATTTATTGACTCTACAAATTCACCCGTAGTATCAGCTGCATCCATATTGAGAAGGCAATCTGATATGGCTTGTTCTGTATCATCGGGCAATTTATCAATCTCGATATTGTCAAAAACATAGCTGGGATCAGCGAAACTGTCATCACTGCCAAAACTTTCATTTGCGCTCTCAACAGGACTCTCTACAGAATTGAAGAACTCAAGCAATTCTTCGTCGGACAATTTCTTCAAATTTATCTTTTTCTTCTTACAAATACGTTGAGTGAGATCCATCTTCTATACAATAGTAAATAAAACTGTTGAAATAATACAACAATAAATGTTTTCATAAAATAACGGTCAAAACAACAATGAACAACTTTTGTACACACAAACCGGCAAGACCGTCTTGAGACGGTCTTCACTATTTCACTTTAAAAGCACACTTTTTTAAATTGTTTTACTTTCAATACATTATAAAATTCAAATATAATATTTTCTGTACTTACGGTAAAATTTTGAAGTTGAAAACTTTATTGCGAATGTTTTCTTTTAACAGTTCTTAAAACTTTTTTTTGCGAAATAATTTATGATGCTTACTAGCTGAGTTGTAGCACTTGAATGATCACAGCAGGCAAGCGGTGCATCAGAATATGTTGGGGAGTATAACGTATGAAAAAAAAGTGTTGTTTGAAGGTACTTTTAACTAACATGAAGCGATAAAGTTTATATAACTGAACTGGAGGTAAAAAATGGAAGACCGTCTCAAGACGGTCTTACCGGTTAGAGGGATATATATACTTTTTTATTATTCTCGAAATTAAATTTAGAAAAATCCTAATTTGTGGACCTAAAATCGTCACTAGTGCATTTTGAGAGGTAAAAATCGTCAAAATGCAGAGAAATCGTCAATTCTGGCAACAGTGGTACGTATTTGTTTGCTGCGTAAGCAGAATTTGCTTTTCTTGCTTTCCTATAACGCGTTATAGGGAAAGAGATGCGTGCACATCTATGCTCTAAATATGTATCTGACAATGAGATTAATTCTTTTAAAGTTGATTGCTGTAGTACAACGAATGTGAGGCATAAGAAGCGCATGGGCAATTTTAATATTGAGTGGTAAATGTAAATCTGACGAGGCAGAGGGATTTTAAAATTGGGTTTACTTTGGTACTTATATTATATATGTGATGTTCAATGGACAAAAACTGATCAAGAGTCACTCCTAGACAATTGACCGATTCGACAAAGGGTATACTGACATTATCAAGAAGAATATTCATGGTTGTAGTAGTGTGGGAACAAGCTCCAAAAATAATTGCATTTGTCTTAGATGCGTTAAATTTAAGTTTATTGGTTTCAGCCCATTCACTGGTGTTTATTAAAGTATGATTAATAACCATTTCATGACAATCCGGGAACTGTTTATCTCCGGTAAAAAGTAGGTTAACATCATCTGCGAATAGGTAAGTTTTGCAAAAGTTAGTGCTTACAAAATCATTAACATATCGTCGGTTTGTTTCTGTTTTGAAGTATTTGACAAAAATGTGTTTTTGAGAAAATCGATGATGAATGTTTAGTTCATTAGTTTTATAAAAATACACGAGAGATTTTTTTGTTTAATAATAAGAGTAATAGATACATGTTTTTTATTCAAACTTAAAGTTGATAAACTTTTTACATCCAACAAAAAATTACACAAATCTTTGGTAACGCATTTCACATTCATAAAAACTATATTGTTCACTACTTGCTCAAGTGGTTTAAATTACTGTATATATTTAAGTAGATATAAAAGGTGAAAAATATCAGTTTTATTCATATAACATGACTTTTAGAGGTAAAACAAAGGAAGAAATAAAAGACAGTGATTATATTTAATGAAAGAAATTGTATTAATAAAAATAAATATCAATTAATTTCATTCACAATAGTTAAATTTTGTACTTTGCTTTGATTTACGTTCTTTGAGTAGAATATGCATTTATATACATACATTATAACAGACTTGAATAACAATGTTAATACTTTTATTTGAGAAATGTGCCACATATGAAACAAAATTCGATTGCCGTAAAACAGACTTTACAATGTTCAAAAATTGTGAAAATGACGCGAATTTGCACCTTTATATCTCCAGATATATTCAAGATATCGCAAAACTGATAACGAATTTGGAATGTGTGGAATGTGTCTTCTCATTATTCATATATTATCAATCAATAACTCAATTTATTAAAAATGTCCCATACATCAAAGCAGAAATAAACCGACGATATGCTAAGAAAAGCAGAGGCCCAAGAATTGAATAAACAAGTTTACAAGAAGTTCTAGCAAATTGAAGTTTGAAAGCAAGCTTATTAATTAAAACGTTATGATTGATAGTATCAAATGGCTTACTTAAGTCCAAGGAGATCATGGTGGAAAATTTGTTCGCGTTAATATCTTGACGTATATTTTCACTAAGGGACAATAATAAAGAAGAATTGCTGGAACCATTCCTAAAACCAAATTGAGAACTGCTAAGCAACCTGTTTGCATTAAAATTATTCAATATTTGGTCTTTTAGTAAAAATGCAAAAGTTTTTGATAAACTGCATAATAAACTAATAGGCCTGTAGTTATTCAGACATAAACGTCTGCATTTCTGGAAGTTTTCCAAATAGAAGGGAAGCTAGAAGTAAGAATTATAGTATTAAAAGTACAAAGAAGATAATTTTCAATACATGGATATATAATTTTAATGAAGTTATGAGGTAAATTATCAGGTCCAACAGCATTAGACTTTATTCTGTATACTGCAAGGCATAGTTCACTTTTATCAATACATCTAATGTTAAAACCTAAATGAGAAAACTCAGTGAAGACAGGAATTTCTATTCCAGGATTAACATAAGAAGATATAATTTTTTTTTAATTCATTTATTTATTTATTGTATCTTCAATTATGAACTAACAATAAGTATTCAAATCTTAAATCTAAAATATAAGTATTAGGCCCGACTACTGTCGGACATAAACTTAGTGATAGTTATAAATAATACATAAGTAGTGATAATCAAAAAAAAAAAGAGAAAAAAATATTTTCAAGCAATCCCATCTGGAGTGTTGAGTAAAAGAGCCCTTGTGTCCTTCTTTTTCAAGCCAATGTGGTCAGTAAAATTCAAAATGTTACGAGCAAGCGGATTAGGATGTGACTCGAGTTTTGTTAAATATTTGCCTGCGTATTTTGCTATTTCCTCAATAACTAGTGGCATATTCAAATCACGATGTATATTTGAGTTTTTAATGTACCATGGAGCCGATGTTATCAAACGTAAAATTTTGTTTTGCTTTCGTTGGATTCTCTCGACGTTAGAAGCTGAAGCAGTGCCCCATAACTGAATTCCGTTGCACCATATTGGCTTAAAAAGAGACTTGTATAATAAAAGTTTGCAGTCTAGGCTGAGTGTTGAATTTCTACCAATCAGCCAATATATCTGAGTTAGTTTAAGTTTCATTTGTATTAGCTTTGAGTCAATATGGTGTTTCCATGTAAGTCGTCGATCAAGGTGTATACCAAGGTGTTTTACATGTGAATGCTGAGGAACAACTTGATTGTTGATTCGAATTGGGGAACAAGTATCTCTTCGCAGGGTAAATGTTACCTGAACACACTTTTGCTCGTTTACCTTAATTCTCCATAATTTTAACCATAGTTCCAGTTGTGTAATATGTTCTTGTAGATATCGCGAAGCCTCATGAGGATTTTCGTGCATACTTAAGCAGGCTGTATCATCGGCAAACGTAGATGTATGGATATTACTGCTCAAAGGCATATCACAAGTATAAATAAAATACAAAACTGGCCCCAGTATGCTCCCCTGTGGCACACCGGATGATATAGATTCGGGCACACTCATGAATTCTCCTTCCACAACCATGAACTTCCGGGTAGTAATGTAACTTTCTAATAAATTCACCAAATTTATAGGTAGATATGATTTTAATTTTCAAATAAGACCTTCATGCCACACTTTATCAAATGCCTGCGAAACGTCAATAAACAGTGCAGAACAGTACTTCTTTTCTTCAAATGTTCTTCTTATACATTGAACCAATCTATGCGTTTGTTCAATGGTGCTATGCTGACTTCTAAAACCAAATTGATGGTCCGGTATGCACCCACTATCAGTTAAACTTGGGGACAATTTTGACATGAGCAGTTTTTTCGAAAAGTTTTGACATTGTTGATAGACTTATTGGCCTGTATGATTCTGCCTTGGTCAGATCTTTGCCCGGCTTTGGAATCATTTTAACTTTGGCAAGCTTCCAGCTGTGGGATTAATACTCTAGTCGTAAAATGACATTAAAAATGAATAACATGATTCTAAATGCAATACGAGGCAATTTTATTAGCATTTGGTTACTAATTCCATCAATACCCGGTGCTTTCTTCGGGTTGAGTTCAGCAATTAGATTTTGTACATCACACATTTTAAATTTTATGGGTCGAGCGGGTAGCGCAACTACACTCGGGAAATCAACAACACCAGTACATGTGTTTGGGGTAAATACGGATTTTAAATGGTTTGCAAACAAGTTACCTTTTTCAATATCACTCCTGGCCCAAACTCCGGTAGAAGTGCGCAGAGGTGGTTTAAACTCAGTGGGTGTTTTAATTCTTTTCGCAGCGCGCCACAAAGAATAATTAGATGCTGGTGTGACATCGAGATTTTCCAGATAGTTTTTAAGAGAAGCAGTTTTTTCATATGCAAGCAGTTCTTGGAGTCTTTTGGTGCACTCTTTAAATATAATTTTATTTTGGGGTGATCTGTGCTGTTGCCATTCTCTTCTAGCTCTTCTTTTTGCACATACGAGGAGTTCAATATCTGTTGAATATATTCTGTTAAACCCAGTCTGCGGATGGGAGGAAGTGGAATGTTCAGCTGCCTGCTTAATATTTTCGTTAAGATTAGCAATATTAGATTCAATATCGTCATGAGTTCTTAGCTTAGTGTTTTCAGTGCAATGACAACTAAGATATTTTTTGAATCGCAGCTAATTAACACGACTAACCATTTTCACATATGGGTGAGGTAGAGCACTTCTCAGTGGGCTACAGATTGTAACGATCGTGGGAGAGTGATCGGACGATAGATCTAGGGAAGCTTCGACGTGAATTAATTCCCTAGAAATATTTTTCATGACGCCAAAATCTATAATATCCGGAATTTTATGTATGTCAGTAGGCCAGTAAGTGGGCTCCCCACTCGAAATGACGTCCAAGCCCATTTTTGAAATTGTGTTGAACAACGCTCGTCCTCTAGGTGTGATAAGACGCGAACCCCAGAAAGTATGTTTTGCATTATAGTCGCCAGCTGCTACGAAACAAGGGCCAAGAGATTTGTAGAAATCCTCGTATTGATCCTCAGTAATTGCGAATCTAGGAGGGGAGTAAATTGATGATATGACAAAATTTGTGCAAAAATTTTCGATACAAATATTCGTTGCTTGTAGATGTTCTTCACAAATGTTGTCAAGAATATAATGCTTGAGTCTTGACTTTATTAAAATTGCTGATCCCCCGCAAGATCTTCCTCTTGGGTCGTTTGAATCATATAAAATGTAGCCATTAATTTTGAATAGGCTTCTTGAAGTCAAATGAGTCTCAGAAACCAACATTATATCAATATTTTTTTCCGTGAGGAAGTGCTCAAGTTCATTTTTATGTTGGCGAATGCCGTTTGCGTTCCAGAAACTTATCTTTAACGTGTTCATGGCTTGTTAACTAATGCTTGAAGCAGTGTAGACTGCATTCGTAGCATTTCTTGCATCATGCTAGTCATATTTGTTGTAAAGTTGTTTATAGTCAGCACTAGATTCTCAATAGTAGCTTCAAGGCGACTAAAATTAAAGCTTGAGTTTGCATTCGTTGAATTATTTTGAGGCGGAATATTTTGTGTGGGAATATAACTAGTCTTAGCTGCATCGGCATACGATACACGTGAAGTGACAGGTTGGCTCATTTGAGCAAAAGTGGCGGAGTAAGCGTTTGCTGTTTGTGCTGGAGCTAATTTAGGTTTTTGCCCCATAGTCTGTTTAACGAAAGAATAGACAGGACATCCTCTGTAGTTAGCGGTATGATTACCTCCACAATTACTAAATTTTTTTCTGCTAGATCTGCTTTTTAGGTTTAGTACAACCAGCAGTACCGTGCAATTCACCGCAGATAACACAAACTGAAGGTAACTTGCATTAAATTTTTGTGTGACCATATTCTTGACAAATATGGCACTGTACGGGTCCAGAACGCTTGTGTGGTTCTTCAACTGTTATTTTTCGGTATAAGAGATATTTTAAATTGTAAATTAGATGAGTCTCGCTTTTTTTGAATTTTATATCGTTTGGCTCAAGTTCGACGCGAAATAGAGGTTGAGGAATCTTCTCCCTATTTATTATGTTAGATACATTTTTTACCTTAAATCCCTGGAGGACGAGTGCATCTTTTATTTCTTCGGGAGCAACATAGGAATCGATGCCCTTCAATACGATCTGCAGGCTTTTAGCACTTTTAAGCTGATATGTGTAGAAACTTTTCTTACTTTTTTAAAATTCAGTAATCAGTTTGCGAAAATCTTTTTCTTCATAAATTTGAATTTTGGTTTCATTAATGTTACCACGTTTTATTGGAACGATGTGAAATTTATTCTCACCAATGACTGAAATTCAATTTTTTATAAGAGCGTTTGAATTTTTTTCTCTCAAATAGATTGGAGGCGGCTTGGATGTTTTGTTCGTAGATACATCGGGTTCGTTGTTGTCAACTTGTAATATTTGAAAACGATTTTGACGGTTAATAAAGGATGCGCTGTTATCCCTAGACATTTTTGGAGCAGATGAAATTTTCGAAGACTTTGGCTTCGTCCGCGCTTTACCACTGTTATATATCTGTCCATTCCCACTTGGACCTTGGGTTTTGGGCTGCTCTTAACTTCAGTAAAAACTTCGTTAAGTGATGACCACGAGCCCGAGGCGGATGATATCGCTGAGTTAAATGTAGAAGTACTAGGCAACGGTAATGTTAACGAATCACTAGTTGGCATTGGACAAAGCGAAGTTGATCGCTGACGAAAAAGTGGCCTCGCCGTTAAAAAAAGTCTACTATCAGATTTCTTATTTAATTTATTATCATTAAGAGCTTCAGAGCTCTCAGTAAGTCTATCATTAGATTTTTTATTTTTATTATTTTCATTAAGAGCTTCAGAACTCACAGTAAAATAGGCATTTCTGCCATTAGAACTCACTTCACAGTTATTTGTTTTTGAGGTACTCATATAGAGTATTCCTCAAGGGCACTTTTGTTTGTTTGTTTGTTTTTTTTTATTACGGTTTTTTTGTTTTTGTTAATTATGACTATGTAAAAAATATTAGCAATGCAAATAAAGCTAACAATAACAATATGTATTCCGAATATTTTTTCGTACAATTTTTTTTTGTTTAGTATGAAATAAAAACTCCGCTAAATTGACTGTTCACTATGAATGTACAACGAGAACTCCATAATAGTAATAATAGTAATTTTAACAATACAAATCGCAGTAATAATAACATAAACAATAAATTTCTTAACTCCAGAAATAACAATTTTAATAGAGGAAACAATTTTAATAACAATAGAAACAATAAAAATTTTAATAGAAACAATAATCCAAACACTAGAAATAGCACCTTCAATAATAGGAATGGAAGCAGTAATAATTTTAATAGAGATAGACAAAATAACACATACAGAAATAACAACAGCAGACATATACACATAGTACAAGATTCGGGAAACGCATTAGGCTCGGAATACAAAGATATTCCGGACAGCCAAATTTAAAAATACACAAAGTATCTGATAATAATACAAACTTCATAACCACTAAATACAAAAATAAAACTTTCACATTTCTTATTGACACAGGAGCTGACATATCACTTTGTCGAATGCAAAATGAATTCCAATATGAAATTTTAAAAGAAGAAGAAAGATGCAAATTAAAAGGCATAACTACAGAAGAAATCCATTCACTAGGTACAATAGAAATAGAACTAAATTTTGCAAATGAAATATGCTTACACCCATTTCATATAGTTGATTCAGACTTTCCCATAGAAACAGACGGAATAATAGGCAGAGATTTTCTCAAGAAATATCTTACCTAGATTACGAAACATTCACAATTTCCATATTTACAAATAATACAACTATAACACTTCCAATGCATACAAAATCATTTACGTCACTACAAATAAAAATACCACCAAGAACGGAAATAATACAAGCACTAAAATTAACTGAAGATAGCGTAATTTTTAATAATGAATTAAAACCAGGCGTATTTTTAAGTAATTCAATAGCACCGAAAAAACTATATGACTCATTTAAAAATATTAAATACAACAAATAATGAAATAATTTTAAAAGGCATTAAACTCCAAACTGACCCACTTAAAAACTATGAAATATTAAATTACAATAATGTTAATAACCCCAAACGTTTTGAACAAATACTAAATGACTTGCAATTAAATAATAATGACAATAATGCAAAAACAGAATTAATAAAAATTTTTAGGAAATATCAAAATATCTTTCACCTTGAAGAAGAAAAATTAAGCGTCAACAATTTTTACACACAGAACATCATGACGTCAGACAATACACCAGTGTACATAAAAAACTACAGATTACCTCATGCACATACTGAAATAATAAACGAACCAGTATTAACAATCCTTGATGATGATATAATAGAACCATCAATTAGCCCATATAATGCTCCACTCCTCTTGGTACCCAAAAAGAACATCGAAGACAAAAAGAAATGGAGACTAGAAGTAGACTTTAGAAAACTAAACGACAAAATTGTAAGCGACAAAGTTCCACTAATTAGACTAGAAGATATTTTAGACAAACTTGGTAGAGCCAAATGGTTTTCTACACTAGACATGACAAGCTTATTTTACCAGATTGAATTAAATGCAGAATCTAGACCACTTACAGCATTTTCTACGCCTCAAGGCCACTATCAATTCAAAAGACTCCCTTTCTGACTAAAAATTTCTTCAAACAGCTTTCAACGAATACTAACAATAGCACTTTCCGGACTAGAATCCGAAGCAGAATTTTTTATAAAAAAATTATAGTTATATTATGTAATAAATATCTATAAGTATGTGCAACATTAGCTGTATTTGTTCTGAAATTCATTCTCTGATCTCGGATGATGTCTTTTTATTTTTTGCTCAAATTCGTTGTTGCAAAAATGAATGAAAAATACAACAAAAAGAAGAAAAAAGACGGTTGTTGGAAAAAATGTTACACCGAAAAATTTCTACCGTTGAGGATATAAGCTGCATCAACTTTAAACAAATGGAAATCAAGTATCCAAAATATTTTCATTGTAATTATCATAAATTTGGTGTTTGCACATTAAAAAATGCGAAATGTCTTGCTTTAAATGAACTTTTTTACTTTTTAAAATATGAATGCATGTATTATTATAAAATATAAAAAAAAATTAAACAATAAATGTATATAAAATAAAAGAATGTACAAGTGTTTCTTATTTCAAATACAAACTTCATAAATAAAAGAGAAGGAAGTGGGCAGGAGGAGAGTTAACTTTTTTGCTTACTTGCAAATTTTAACCTTTGGTTTCTCTGCATATGACTGTACTTAGTTGAAATTCTGCTGCTTTAAAATAATCGTAGCTGAACAAATGATTACGTCGTTAAATATAAATGTATTCTACAAAATATTCCAAGTACAAGCATCCCCAGTCACACATACAAATATACATACATACACACATACAAATATATTTCTTAAACAAATAAACAAAATATCAGCGAATGCATGAAAACATTTTATTTATAAACAATTTAGTGTGAGGAAATCACACACACATTTCCCCGATTCATAGGGGAATCGCGTAGTAGTAATCAAATCTTATTCTCTGATATTACTGATATAGTATTACGATAACAAATTTCTACAGTGTGGCATCACTGACAGTTTTCCCTTCGGTATTAGGAAAAATCATTATCCCGTCGGCATTTGAAAAAAAATAATAATCATGTATTGCCGTCGGCATTTGGAAAAAAATAATTATGTATTGCCGTCGGGATTAGGAAAAATTCATTTTCACAATTTCCCCCGTTGGTATTAGGAACAATAATTTTCATGATTTTCCCGTCGGCATATATACTTATAAAATCTTAATCTTATGAAACCCCTTAATCCGACCCCACAAAAAATTCACCCGTTATTACAATTTATGTAACCCAAAAAAATCAACCGTTCCCACAAGGGTTAATGTAAAAAAACTCCTTATGTAAACAAAAAGTTAGACGCACTTATTGAACCACCCTCGTATGTATCAAATTTCACAAATTTCCAAGAATTTAACAATTTTCAAATTAATCAAATTTAACAATTTCGGCCACAATTTAACAACTTTAATTGGGGCAGAAGCGATATTTCACTACTACTGTCTTTTTATATTTTGTTCAAATTCGCTGTTGCAAAAATTAATGAAAAATACATCAAAAGTGACAATAGATTGCTTGCCAATAATTGCTCGATCAATCAGCACAGAAATCATTGCGCAATGGATTGACACTTATGGCAATCGCTGTCTACAACCAGGAAATTTCATGGCCAATCAAATTTCACAATTGCCGCAATCGATTTTGCTACGTGAAGACGCATTCTTACTATATTGTTCTTTTGGTCGCTGTCAGGTATACTGCCTTCAAGTTATGATGAATTATACTGGCATACCTCGTAAAAATATTAGGTACGCTAATAAAAAAAATTTTGATGTGATAGAAAAAACCCAATGATGTAGTTTGTTTTGATATACTTAGATACATAGTATGTATATGAAAAAATCAATGAATTTTTGAAGGATAAACAAAAAGATGTATTTCGTGGGGCCGTGTAATTAATAATAAATTCATTTTTGTACAAGTATGTAGGTATGTATATGAATGTATACAATAAAATAAACATACTTATATACATATGTAACTAAACTATAATTAATTTTCTAATAAAATTATTTGTTTTTTTCTAGCAAAATAAAAGTACAAAGACTTATTATTAAATGTTTAAGTATTATATAATTAAATGATTCTCTAATCATATCTTGTGTGTTCTCGTGTCGGGTTTTTCCTTCTTCTGACGATTTTCTTATATACGTAATATCGAATCCCTGTATCTTTCTATGTCATTGTTGTTCTGTCGAATTCCTGTTTTTTTAATTTGTTGCTGGGGCTGCCAGATTATTTTATATTATCACATCTCCTTTGATTTTAATAAGCTTCGTATTCGTCGAGATATTTATGAGTTCTGCGTTCTCTGTTTGATCTTCCAATAGAGTTGTCATCCTCATGATTATTAAACGAAGTTTGTTCGTGTCTTGAAGTTTTATTGTTTGTATTTTCTCCGGTTTGTAACATTTGCGATTCTTTTGGGTTTGATCATGATACAATTATACTAGGTACATGCATAAGCCCAGCCTGTCACTGTATACATTTCACCTAGTTGTCAAACTTTGTTTACAAGCTGCAAAAATGTTAATGTATGTGTGTAAACAAAATGATTACAGTGTTGCCAATGAATTTACACATGGCTGTGTCTCCAATTACACATTGAAGAAAATTACACTACACATCTTTTGTGTAGGTTAAAATTAAAACAATAATAAATAAAAATAGAGCCCAAAGTAGAATTACACACATATTATACAAGAATTTAATTACATCGCATACACATGTAGAAATTACACACTGTCTAACTACACCCATACTGGCAACACTGAATAACTATAATCATGCAGGAATGCCGCGTCTGCAATTGTACTTTAGTTACCCTGTAATTGTTATTTTTATAAACAAAAGACAGTTGTTTCCGACAATTTGGGGTTTGTTTATACCAACAAAATACATGTGTTTTTTGGTGTTGCAATTTTGTTGTAGTTCTGCATGTACCTAGTGTAATTGTATCATGGGTTTGATAAATCTTTGGGGCATTGTGTTGTTACTTGTTGTCTTGGTGTGTGTGTTGTTAAGTTGGGTTGTTGGATAGTTTTTATTGTCTTGGGTTTCGTTTCTTGATGTGTATTGTATTTCTTCTGTATTCGTTGTTATTTGTTTTTATGATATATGATCGGTCTGCAACCTTTTGTCTTATTTAGCCATTCACCCATTTTTCTTTTGGTTTTTGTTTTATGTATACTTGTTCTCTTTCTTGGTAGTATTTTGTTTTTTGTGTTCCTCTGTCGAAATATTTTTTGTTATATATTCGTTGTTCGGTTATTGTGGTTGTTACGTCTTTTATTATTTCTTGATTTAATTTTGTAGTCGGAATGTCACATCTTAGCCACCTGCAAAATAAATGTTTAGAAGATATTTAGCGATTTTTTTAGAAGATATTTAGCGATTTTTACAGCTGATTCAGCTTTGCCGTTTTCTTGATGTTTGATGTACAAAATCCCATTTAGTTGAATTCTGAGTTAACAAAGTTTGTACCGTTGTCTGTTGTTACTTTTGCAGTTATGCCGTATCTACTAAAATGTTTCCGGCAAGTGTTGATTGTAGTGGTAGCTGATAGACTATTTAACTCAAACTCTCAAAAAAATCTGAGTAGTGATCTACGGTGATCAAGAAGTATCTCGTCTTGGTTTTTTTATTTGCATTTCGCATACGCCCATTGAAACGATTTCAAATAGTGTTTGTGGAATTTTGTTTACAATTATAGGCTCGCGCTGTTGTGATCTTGCGAATGTATTGCATATTTCACATTTTTGGACCATTTGCTTGATATCACCTTGTAATTCCTACCCAGTAAATCTTTTCCCTTGCTAGTTTTAATGTAGAATCAATTCCTAAGTGTGGCTGGTGTAGTTTGTCCAATATTTCATGTCTTAGCTTTTGTGGTATTACTGTTCGATCACCTTTTAAAATCAAGCCGTTGTTTATAATAAGTTCTTCTCTAATTTTCCAATATTGCCTAATACTCTCATCGATTTTTGATTTATGTTGACTCCATCCGTGCTCTATGGTTCTTTTAAAGTTTTGCATTACAGTGTCGTCAGACGTAGCTTGATATATTGTTATTGTCGTTGTACTAATGGATTTGTCTTCAATGTCGTTGAAATTGTAAAATTTTTTCAATTCCTTGTCGATTTTGTAGATATTGACATGATTTTTCGAATGAGGATCTTCTGTTGATCTAGACAACGTGTCTGCTATAAACATTTCGGTTCCTTTTTTGTACTTGATGCTAAAATTATACCGTTGTAGTGCTAGAATCATTTGTTGGAGTCTTTTTGGCGTTTTCCATAGTGGCTTTTTAAATATGTTAATTATAGGTAAATGATCGGTTTTGATAGTTATGTTGCCTCTTCCACAAATATATAGGTGAAACCGTTTGCATGCAAGTAGTACATCCATCATCTCTTTTTCTATTTGACCGTAGTTGCGTTGTATTGGTGTTGGCGTTTTCGATACATATATTATCGGATGTACATCCTGAAGTAATGCACTACCTATTGCAAATGAAGATACTTCAGTTTGTATTATGATTGCCCTATTAACATCGTAGTATCTTAACACTGGAGTTTCTGCTATGATATTCTTTAATTTTAAAAATGCAGCATCCTATTATTGATTCCATTCGTGTGTTATTTTTCGAAGTGGTTCTGTTATTTTGGAAAAGTCTTTTATAAATTTACTTGCGTAAGTGACCATTGCAAGAAAATGTAGCGTCTCTTTTTTGTCTTTTGGAGTTAGCATGTTTCTTATGTGTGATATTTTTTCTGCATCCGACTTTATATTTTTTTCTGTTATTATATGTCCGAAGAATTCAATTTCATTTTGACATATCTTAATTTTTTCCTTGTTGATTTTAAGGATTTCTTGTTGTAGCCGTCGGCGATGCAAACCACGCCTTTCAGTCCTGGTAATATTTGGTTTTGGCGCATTTGGTAGATTTCCATGGCTAGTTTTATACTGAATGGAACACGTTTAAACCTGTATTTGCCAAATGGCGTCCAAAACGATTTTAAGTTGCTGCTTTTTTTATCTAGTACCAGTTGCCTAAACCCGTGTCTAGCGTTTAATGTTGTAAAGACTTTTGCGTCTGCTAGTTCTGACAAAATTTCTTCTATTGTTGGTAATTGATACTTTACGTCATTGAGGGCTGTGTTTAGGTGTTTTGGATCGATGCATACTCTAAGTTTATTGTGTTTTTTACTAGTACGATATTACTAGTCCATTCTGTAAAATCATTTTGCTTTGTAATAATGTCCATGTCCTCCATTTCTTTTAATGTAAATTTTAGTTGTTTGCGCAAAGCAATCGGAATTCTTCTCGGTGGCTCGTTCCTTGGGGAAATACTGCTATCTATTTCAAGTGATATAAGTCCTTTCAATTTACCTAGGCCTTTTGTATGTTTTCGACTCTACTGTATCTTTTTCTATGTTCTTGCTCATCTTGTCTCGATGAGTTTCAGTAACGTACATGTTTCGAAGGAAAGCAGTGGAAAGTGATCACTTTTTATTACATAAAATGAGAGTCCGTGTTCGATGTTGTTGTGTTTTAATTTTATCTTCGTTTTACCTATTGAAATTATCTGTGGCCCTTCTACTGACTAGATAGGTAATGGGGACGGGCGACATGTTTTGGGAATTAAAAACCGGGAAAAACATGTCGTCCACCCCAATTAATATAAAAATGATGGCAACCCTGTTACAAATGGGGGGATTTTGAGGATTTTCATGCCGAGATTTTATGTCTGTGTGTGGTTGTGTGTGTGGTTGTGCGTGTATGGTTGTGTGTGTGTGTGTACACTTGTGTGTACAGCTTATGTTATTATTGTAAGGAAACGTTGTGCTTACAGTTCATGGATGTATGTATATGTTGGTGTTTGTATGTGTGTGTGTGTGTGTGTGTGTGCATATGTGTGTGTGTGTTTATGTATTTAATTGTGTGTCTGCCGGTGTCGGATACTTTTGTTGTAGTGGTAGACAAATATTATACCCCTGTAGGAAATATAGATTTTGAAAAATGTATTGACTCGCTTTCGACTTGTCACCAGTACTACTCTAGAATTATCACCCATACAATACTTTGTGCTATAGACATCTATCATGTATCATTGAAACCCTACAAATAACACTGAAACAATTAAGTAGGTATTGACTACGAAGTTCTTATGAGACATGGAGACATACCAACCAAACAGTCCAGTAATTTGTGTACATACAAATGCATATATGTATATAGACAAGTTGTTGACAATTCCACCACAAATATGCCATATTTGTTTTCTATATTTCTTTTATAATGAGGGATAGAACAAACTTATTATATCAAAATTGCCACTAGAATTTTATTGTTGCTACAAAGACATTTGGTTCCCAGTCTGACTGTAGGGCAGTGACAAGCAATTTGTGTGTATGTAGTAATTGTGATTTGATTGATTTTGGTTTGCTGTTGTAAATTCTCGTTGCTATTCGTATGTATGGTTATTGTATGTATGTATTAATTTTTATTTTTTATTTGTATTTCTGGAGAAATAATCTTATACCTCCAGAGAGTGGCAACCCTGATATCTGTTCTGTTGTATATGGAAGTGGAGAGGGAATGCATTTCATAATGTATGTATATGTTTTTGGACTAATGTAAGTGATCGTATGGTGGGAGACGAAGGTATTGTTATGAAACCTTCGGTTATTTATTTAGGAAATATTGTATTTCATGACAGAGGAATTTGAATTTCATAATATTATAAAATTCATTATGTATGTATGTTTGTGCTTGTGTTTAACGTCATCACCTCTTTGTGTGGCTGTGTGTGAGAGTGAGTGAGATTTGCTCACGCTAGTACGAGTATTTATGTGTACATTGAAATAAATTGTTTGTCATGCCAGACATTTGGTAGTATAAAATATCATAACTTTATTGGAACTTTTCTAATCCTAGTATGTTTTTATACTTACGATTGCTTTATATTTTCTCATGATTATGTTTTCTTTATATTTTCCTTAGGCAAAAGTGGTAGCGTTAAAGTCTGCTTTTGAGAAATTTGTTTATATTACAGATTTTGTTTGTTTAACTATGTATGTATGTATATCTGCCCGCTTTGACTGGACGATAAGCCGTCCACCCAGAGAAAACCCATGTTGAATTAATAAAAAACATTAACGAAGTTTTAGTCATATTAAAATTTATTATTTCAATATGAAAAAATATTAATTTACAGTATTAATTTATTAAACTCATTGGTTTTTAGGTATCTCAATATACATTTTCTATTATATTGAAAATGATTGAATTAATGAGACGCATTCTTATTTTTAAGCAGAATAATTTCCCTGAGTGTATGATCATGCAAATTAATGCTTCATATATTTTCATAATGTAGATATGTAAGTGTGATTGTCAAGATCTAATAAATACTGGAGCATTGATAAGAAATCTGATATGTATTCATACTTATCTACAAATTGATTTTATGTTTGCATGTATGTATACATACAAATAAGTTTTAAGCTCAATCTTTGAATACATATTTTTTTCGTCATGTCATGTCTTTTGTTCTTGTTGCTGATGTTGTATATAGATGTGAAATATTTTCAAAGTTTTTTTTTATTTGAAATTAAAAATCCTTGTTTTAAGTTTTATCTGCATTTACTTAAAAGTTTGTGAAGATTTTCTATTTCAAGTAAAACTGAACTCCCGAAGATACATAATTAAACATAATTAAACATTAATTATATTTAATTTACATTTTTTTAAAGTTGATGCAACGTTAGTTAGTCAACGTTAGAAATTTTTAGGGGGTATACATATCATTGCCTTTTAAAAATGTATAAACATTTTTAAATGAAGCTAATCCAGCAGTCCAGCTTAGGTGATTATAGTTTTTTGTTTTGGTAGCCTGTTTGCTTAATTTTACTTTTTTAAAAGGGAGTTTTATAATGAAATTATTATTTTCATTATTGATAAAAACTATCCCACTTCTTTTGCGATGAAATCGTTTGTTTATGTTTATTTTCCATATTTCTTCATTTATAAGACTTTTAGAATTTGTCCTTTGATATGTACATATATAATTTATTATACGATCATGAATAAGAATGAAGTAAGCTGATGTCTTTGCTTGCTGTTTCAAATTAAATTTTATTTATCTTAAACTCTGATGTACTTAGAAACACTTGAGATTCAGTCTTTGTTGGAATCTTAGATACATATAATATAGAATTTTGTTCATTCTAAATTTTTATATTTAGATCATCGTATGGATATGAGACCTCATTTAAAAGTACTTTTAAATTAGTTAAATCATAATGAACAAACTAATTTTCTTCTTGAAAGCGTTCAACAGAAAACAAAGCCGTTTTCTAAGAATTTAGATCTACCCTCTCTCTCCTGTATACTACAGAAACCACGTATACTACAGAAATTAATTAATTATGGAAAATTAAGTTTTAAAAATTTAATTGTCCAAATTGTGTTGCTTGATACTGATACTAAGTTTACATTAATACAATATATATTTATTTTATGAAGGCTGATCGCCTTTGGCTTTTATTTGATGTTCTAGAAGATACGATTTTTTCTCATTTTATTAAAGTTCAGCTTGTTGTTTTCATATTTTTGAGATCTTTAATTTAATTGTGCTTTATGTGTCTGTTAGCACACTTACGTATACGTTAGTCAGTCACTCTTTACTTTTATTTATTTTTCCTTCTAATGTGTAACAACATTAAGATTTACTTCTTCAAATAGAGAACATTTACATATATATTTTTTAAAAGTATACATATAGATAAATATATGTATGTATGTATGTAGAAATTAGTTCATATACAAGGAAATACATGTTAATAATCAACTATTCTAGAAAATCGATCTCAAATAACTCAGTTACTTCCATCAACAAGCAATTCACCATAAGTATTTGCATAAAGTGTCAGAAACATTGGAATATCTATGTATGTATGTTTGAGAGAATTTTACAACATGAGGTTTACTGGTTGACCTCTTAAAGTATTTCTTTTTAAAGTAAGCTGGATTGTATCGCATGCAGATGTAATGATTTTTCACTTAAAAAAGGTCCTCATCACCATCAAGCATAACCTATACAACACATTCATGAGTTGTATTGATCCAGATACAATTGCTGTCGAATTCATTATTAAAAAAGAGTTTTTCATCATCATCTAACAGCTTTATTCATATTTTTTTCTTAGCATACATGCCTCAGCATGCTTCTATGGATAGTGACGCGAGAGTCCGAGATGTAGTGGTGTTTCAAAAATCTATACTATAAAATTTTACGAATTCACTTTTTTGAATTTTTTGCACAGTAGATACATATATATAAATATATATATATATATATATATATATATATATAAATATTTTTTTTGTTTTTGTTAATTATGACTATGTATTCCGAATATTTTTTCGTACAATTTTTTTTTGTTTAGTATGAAATAAAAACTCCGCTAAATCGACTGTTCACTATGAATGTACAACAAGAACTGTACTGATATAAAATAATTATTGAAAGTATCAGGGTAATGTTGCTGGAATAAATTTGGACAGCTAATGTCCTTCTCATTAATCACCTTTCATAAACTTTTACTGGTAGAGTTTTCAAACCTAGACGACCAGTAGTCAATCTTGTGATTACGTAGGATTTTTTTATTCATGTACTTACAATAAGTGGCCCAATTTGCTTGGGTAGCATCCTCTTTATAAGCTTTAATAGCTAAATCTCTTAAATTTATTGATGTTTTAACAGTAGGGAGATTACAAAAGTTATTGTTCTTAATCGTTTTAAATTTCTTTATAGGCAAATCGTTATGAACAGAATAAAGCAAATGGTACAGGATATTAAGTTGCTCATTCACGTTGTTAGTGGAAAAAAACTATTCCTATCATAACACGAAATAAGTTCACAAACTCTTGCCGTAGTCTTTGTGAGTCCCATCTTCCATCATTATTATAGGCAAAGGTAAATAAAAGCATGATGATAGAGGGATGGTACCAGGAACTGGCCAGAGAATTTAACAAGGTTAACCGAAGCAAAATCAATTAATGAGGTACTACCATTTTGAATACTAAAATGAGTAGGCAAAGAATTAAGTATATAAGAAAGATTATTGCTCGCGCATAAATTATTATTATTAAACAGTTGAGATTTTGAATTAATAAATAAGTTGTTATTGAAGTCGCCAAGAATAAATATATTTTTATAGCGACAACATACATCACCAAGGATTTCTTCCAAGACCTGTATATTACCATGTGGTGCATAAACTACTCCCACTAGCATTTTCGAGTTACCAGTATTAGTTTCAACAAACAGTAGAATGTCTGTCTTAATGGATCGGATTTTTCAAAGACAACCTTTACGGCTAAACCATTAAAGGGCCACTCAGACTATAATAGAAGTATTAATACTTTTGACGAAAATGCATCCCTGGTCTTATATTTGTTTAAAAAATTTCAAAAAACAATAACAACTCAACATGTCAGAGCTGCATTTTCCACAAAAGTATTAATACTTGTATAATAGTCTGAACGGGGCTTTAGTATGTACAAAGCTACACCGCCACCTCTCATGTTTTCACGATCTTTTCTAGTTACAAAAAAATTACGAAGCTTAATAGAATCATCAGCCAAGTGTCAGAGACAGCTAAAATATCTAATAATGAATCTTCAATTATCAATTTAAATTCATCAAACTTATAAAATTAAGCAGACTAGGATTAATACTTTGAATGTAAATATGAGGTAATTTGCAACATGTGCTAAAATTTTACAAGTTAGATCTTAGATGTGAGTTGTTGCTTATGGTTGGACCTAAATTACTCAATGGAGAATACATTGATGCCATATTACTGTAGTATTAATATTTACAATTTATCTGAATGAGAAAAATAAAAAATATGAAATTGAAATAACTAACAAGAGAATTTATTATTTACTAATACAAAGAAATGAAATCAAGATATAAAATAATAATACGAAGTGTACAATAAAAAAATAAAAAATAAAGACAATGGCTTGAAGAAAAACTCAGCTATACAGCTCCGGCAAGACCAGACTCATTCAAACTCTGAGCACTCGGCAATTCACAGATTATGTTTAAAAAAGAGCAAAATTCATCAATATCAAGTGTTTTAATGGAATTATCATTTAGAGTTAATCTGACCCTAGTTTTGTCAGTATTAAGAAGGCGAAATTTGGAGAATTTATTTTCATAGCGGAGTTTACGGCACTGGAATAGGATCAACTTTAGTCGTATGATGGTCATTCAAAAATATTATTTTATTAATATCTGTGTTGATAAACAAATTTAGGCGCAAATTTCTTGTTTTAATATAATTTCTCATAGCTACATCACGTTTAGTAATACTATTAAGCCTCACAAGGATTGTGTTACCACGGTTAATGAAAAAACAGTTTTTTAAATCAGAGTAATTAATATCCACCTGAAGTTCTTTATATATCTTCAACATTAACTTGAAACTTGGGAAACCAAATATTAGAATATCGGATATATTTAGGCGTTTTTCGAGTGTTTTGCTTTGATCCTCTAACAAAATTGTGGCTGAAATTGTTAAATTGTGGGCTGAAATTGCAAAATTGTGGCTGAATTTGTTAAATTGTTGCTGAAATTGTTAAATTGTGGCTGAAATTTTTAAATTCTTGGAAATTTGTGTTTTTTGTTTACATTAGGAGTTTTTTTGTTAACATTAAGTTTTTTGTTTACATTAAGTGTATGTCTGTCTGTCTCTGACTGTCCGCCTGACCGTGGGAATTTTTGTGTGGAATATTTTGTGCGAATGTATTAAGGTCGTTCATAGTTTTGAGGTTTTTATGTGTGTATATGCCGACTGCGAAACATGATTATAATTTTTTCCTAATACCGAAGGGAAAATCATGGAAATGATTTTTTCAAATGCCGACGGGAAAAAGATTTTTCCTAATGCCGACGGCAATGCATAATAATTTTTTTCAAATGCTAATATAGGTGTTGCTAGACTGTAGGAGTTTCAGCCTGATCGTGATTTAGGTGGGTGGGGTTGTTGACCTAATTTGTAAGCGTAGGAATTTATGGTTGTAGCTCTCTGTCTGTCTGTCTGTGGTTATTTTGGGCGAGGCTATGATAAGGGGGGGGGGGGCGGGGTGTAGTTGAGGTAGATCGATTACATGTATGTCTGTGAGAATTTAATGCTGATTATGATTTGAGGTGGGTGGGCTAAGATGGATCGTGTGTATGTGTATGTGTGTGTATGTATGTCTGTAGGAATTAGAATGTATCTATTTCTGTAGGAACTTTAGGCTGATTATGATTTATGAGGGGCGGGTGTTCTTATAGAATGTAACCGTAGGAATTTGTATGTATATATATTTGTAGGAGTTTAAGGCTGTCCGTTATTTGTGGTAGGTGAAGGTGTTGTTGACATAATATGTAGCCATGGGGATTTGTGTGTATGTATGTCTGTGATCGTGATTTGAGGTGAGTGGGGTGTTATGGAGTTAGATGGGCTGAGTGTATGTCTAGGAATTTGTGTATGTATATCTGGGGGCAAATTTAAAGCTGGTCGAGATTTGTGAGGGGTGGGGTGTTGTTAAAACTTTCTTGGATATTTCTTAGATGTCTGTGCGTGTGTGTAAATGATTTTCTCGCGCTGGTATTTGTATGTAGATGGAAATAAATTGTTTTCAATATCGAAATTTGGTACTATAAAATACTATCATATATCTGAACTTCCCTAATCCTCGTATGTTTTTATACTGATGTTGTTATGTATAGTTCATTGTTTTTTTATTTGAAATTAAAAAACGTTGTTTTAAGTTTTATCAGCACTAATTAAAAGTTTATTAGGATTTTCTGTTTAAAGTAAAACTGAATTTCTGAAGATACATACTCTATAGTAATAGTAACTATAATAGAAATATTAATTATATTTAATTTACATTTGTTTAAAGTTGATGCAACGTTAGTTAGTCAACGTTAGAAATTTTTGGGGGTATACATTGCATTGCCTTTTAAAAATGTATGAAAGTTTTTAAATGAAACTGATTCAGCACCTTCAACTTTGGCGATGACAGTTTTTTTTTTGTTAGGCAGTTTGCTTGTTTTTACTTTTTTTATTTTTGTCAATAAACGTATAATAATCAAAAGGGAGTTTTATATTGAAATTTTTATTTTCATAATTTGTGTAAACAATTGCTACTTCTTTTGCGATGAAATCGTTTGAATTACTTTTGAAACCTTGTACGTCTATACAATTTATGTTTATTTTCAATATTTCTTAATTTATAAGACTTTTAGAATTTGTCCTTTTATATGTACATATGTATACAGTTTATTATACGATCATGAATAAGAATGAAGTAAGCTGATGTCTGCTTGTTGTTTCAAATTAAATTTTTATTTAATTGGTCTGCTATTGAATGAAAGGAGTTTTTATCTTAAACTCTGATGTGCTTAGAAGCACTTAAGATTCTTTCTTTGTTGGAATCTTAGATACATATTTTTTTTATTTATTTTTAATACATTTATTTATTTATTGTATCTTCAAATATGTACTAACAATAAGTGTTCAAATCTAAAATATAAGTATTAGGCCCAACCACTGTCGGGCATAAACTTAGTGATAGTTATAAATAATACATAATAGTGATAATCAAAAAAAATAAAAATATATATATATATATATATATATTTTCCACAAATCCCGTATAAGAACCCTTGTGCCCCTCTTTTTTAGGCGGATGTGACCAGTAAAATTCAAGATGCTACGAGCAAGGGGAATAGGATGTGACTCGAGTTTTGTTAAATATTTGCCTGCGTATTTTGCAATTTCTTCAATCACTAGTGGCATATTCAAATCACGATGCATATTTGAGTTTTTGATGGATTCTCTCGACATTAGAAGCTGAAGCAGTACCCCATAACTGAATTCCGTAGCACCATATTGGCTTCAAAAGCGACTTGTATAGTAAAAGTTTGCAGTCTAGGCTGAGTGTTGAATTTCTACCAATCAGCCAATACATCTGACTTCGTTTAAGTTTCATTTGTGTTAGCTATGAGTCAATATGGTGTTTCCATGTAAGTCGTCGATCAAGGTGTATTTTACATGTGAATGTTGAGGAACAACTTGATTGTTGAATCGAATTGGGGAACAAGTATCTCTTCGCAAATAAAAATATTACCTGATCACACTTTTGCTCGTTTACCTTAATTCTCCATACTTTTAACCATAGTTCCTGTTGTGTAATATGTTCTTGTAGATATCGGGAAGCCTCGTGAGGGGTTTCGTGTATACTTAGGAAGGCTGTATCATCGGCAAACGTAGATGTATGGATATTACTGCTCATATCACAAGTATAAATCAAATACAAAACTGGCCCCAATATGCTCCCCTGTGCCACACTCATGAATTCTCCTTCCACAACCGTGAACTTCCGGGTAGTAATGTAACTTTCTAATAAATTCAGAAAATGTATTGGTACATATGATTTCAATTTTAAAACTAGGCCTTCATGCCACACTTTATCGAATGCCTGCGAAACGTCAATAAACAGTGTAAAACAGTACTTCTTTTCTTTAAATGATCTTATACATTGAACCAATCTATGCGTTTGTTGAATGGTGCTATGCTGACTTCTAAAACCAAATTGATGGTCCGGTATGCACCCACTATCAGTTAAAATTGGGGACAATTTTGACATGAGCAGTTTTTTCAAAAAGTTTTGACATTGTTGATAGACTTATTGGCCTGTATGATTCTGCCTTGGTAAGATCTTTGCCCGGCTTTGGAATCATTTTAACTTTGGCAAGCTTCCAGCTGTCCGGATAATACCCTAGTCGTAAAATGGCATTCGAAATGAATAACATGATTCTAATTGCAATACGAGGCAATTTTATTAGCATCTGGTTACTAATTCCATCAATACCCGGTGCTTTCTTCGGGTTGAGTTCAGCAATTAGATTTTCTATATCACACATTTTAAATCTTATGGGTCGAGGGGTAGCGCAACTACACTCGGAAAATCAGCAACACCAGTACATGTGTTTGGGGTAAATACGGATTTTAAATGCTTTGCAAACAAGTTACCTTTTTCAATATCACTCCTGGCCCAAACTCCGGTAGAAGTGCGCATAGGTGCTTTAAACTAAACGGGTGTTTTAATTCTCTTCGCAGCGCGCTACAAAGAATAATTAGACGCTGGTGTGACATCGAGATTTTCCAGATAGTTTTTAAGAGATGCAGTTTTTTCATATGCACGCTCTTGGAGTCTTTTAATGCACTCTTTAAATCTAATTTTATTTTGGGGTGATCTGTGCTGTTGTCATTCTCTTCTTGCTCTTCTTTTTTCACATACGAGATGTTCAATATCTGTACAATATATTCTATTAAGCCCAGTCTGTGGATGGGAGGAAGTGGCATGTACAGCAGCCTGCTTAATATTTTCGTTAAGATTGGCAATATTAAATTCAACATCCATCATGAGTTCTTAGCTTAATGTTTTCAGTACAATCACTACTAAGATATTTTTTTAATCGCAGCCAATTAACACGACTGACCATTTTCACATATGGGTGAGGTAGAGCACTTCTCAGTGGGCTACAGATTCTAAAGATCGTTTTACGTTTGAGTGATCGGGCGATATATCTAGAGAAGTTTCAAAGTGAATTAAATCCCTAGAAATATTTTGTATGGCGCCAAAATCTAGAACATCCGTAATTTTATGTATGTCAATAGGCCAGTAAGTGGGCTCCCCACTCGAAATGACGTCCAAGCCCATTTTTTAAATTGTGTTGAACAACGCTCGTCCTCTAGGTGTGATAAGACGCGAACCCCAGAAAGTTTTGCATTAAAGTCGCCAGCTGCTACGAAACAAGGGCCAAGAGATTTGTAGAAATCCTGATATTGATCCTCAGTAATTGCAAATCTAGGAGGGGAGTAAATTGATGATATATATATATATATATATATATATATATATATATATATATATGATATGATATCTGTGCAAACATTTTCGACACAAATATTCGTGCTTCACAAATGATGTCAAGCATATAGTGCTTGAGTCTTGACTTAATTAAAATTGCAAATGAAGCGCATGCGCTCCCTCTAGGGTCATTTGTATCATATATAGTGTAGCCATTAATTTTGAAAAAGCTTCTCGAAGTTAAATGTGTCTCAGAGACCAACATTATATCAATATTTTTTTGCGTAAGGAAGTGCTGAAGTTCATTTTTATGTTGGCGAATGCCATTTGCGTTTCAGAAACATATTTTTAACGTGTTCATGGCTTGTTAATTAATGCTTGACGCAGTGTTACTGCATTCTCAGCATATCTTGCATCGTGCTAGTCATAATTGTTGTAAAATTATTTATAGTCAGCACCAGATTCTCAATAGTAGCTTCAATTCGACTAAAATTAAAGCTTGAGTTTGCATTCGTTGAATTATTTTGAGGTGGAATATTTTGTGCGGGAATAGAACTAGTCTTAGCTGCATCGACATACGATACAAGTGAAGTGACAGGATGACTCATTTGAGCGGAGCGGAGTAAGCGTTTGCTGTTTGTGCTGGAGCTAATTTAGGTTTTTGCCCCATATTCTGATTAACGAAAGAATATACAGGACAACCTCTGTAGTTAGCGGTGTGATTACCTCCACAATTACTGCATTTTTTATCACTTAGATCTTTTGGCTTATTGCAATTAGCAGTGCCGTGTAATTCGCCGCACACAACGCAAACAGAGGGTAAATTGCAGTAGGTTTTTGTATGGCCATATTCTTGGCAATTATGGCACTGTACATGACCTGAACGCTTATGTGGCTCTTCAACTGTGATTTTTCGGTATAAGAGGTATTTTAAATTACAAATTGGTTGCGTTTAATTTTTTTTTTAATTTTATATCATTCGGCTCAAGTTCAACGCAAACTTCTTCTAGGGATCTTCTCCCGATTAATTATATTGGATACATTTTTTACCTTAAAGCCCTGGAAGACGAGTGCATCTTTTATTTCCTCGGGATCAACATAGATACATATGTATAATATAGAATTGTGAAACGTTCATTCTAAATTTTTATGTTAAGATCATCGTATGGATATAAGGCTGAATTTAAATGTACTTTTAAATTAGTTAAATCATAATGAACAAACTAATTTTCTTCTTGAATAGCGATCAACAGAAAACAAAGTCTAAAATTTGTAAACGAACTAATAATCCCAAAATTATATTTTACTTATTCAGTAAAATATTTTTTTAATAAAATACATTGAAATTGATTATTGAGGATAGGAGGATAGGATCCAGCTAAACCCCTCAATAATCAATTTCAATGTATTTTATTAAAAAAATATTTTACTGAATAAGTAAAATATAATTTTGGGATTATTAGTGCGCTTACAAATTTTAAACTTAAATTGTAAAAATTCCCATAAAAACACTAATTAGAAAACAAAGTAGTTTTCTTAGAATTTAGATCTACTCTCTTGACTACACTACAGGGATTAATTAATTATGGATAGGGAAATTTTGGAAATTTAGTTGTCCAAATTGTGTTGCGTGATATTTATTTATGAAGGCTGATCACCTTTGGCTTTTATTTGATGTTATAGATGATACGATTTTTTTCTCTTTTTATTAAAGTTCAGCTTATTGTATTCATATTTTTGATATCTTTAATTTAATTATGCTTTGTGTATAAGATAGTCAGTCGCTCTGTAGTTTTATTTAATTTTCCTTCTATTGTGTCACAACATTTAGATTTACTTCTTGAAATAGAGAACACTTATATAATTTTAACTGTATACATTTATATAAATATATGAAAGTATGTAAGTATGTAGAAATTGCTTCATATACAACGAAATACATGTTTAATAATCAACTATTCTAGAAAATCGATCACAAATAACTCAGTTACCTCCACCAGCAAGCAATTCACCATAATTATTTGCATAAAGAGTCGGAAACATTGGAATATCTATGTTTATGAGAATTTTACCTCAAGTGTTTCAACATGAAGTTTACTGGTTGACCCCTTGAAGTAATTCTTGTTAACGTAGGCTGGATTGTCTCGCATGTAGATGTAATGATTTTTCATCATCACCATCAATTATACCCTATACAACACACTCATGAGTTGAATTGATCCAGATACAATTGCTGTCTGCGACTTCATTATTAAAAAAGAGCTTATCATCATCATCTAACAGCTTTATTAATTTTTTTTTTGCTAGCATGCATGCCTTAGCATGCTTCTATTGATAGTGGCGCGAGAGTCCGAGATGTAGTGGTGTTTCAATTAAAAATCTATACTATTAGAATTGACGAATTCACTCTTTTGAATTTTTTACACAGTAGATACATACATATGTATTTCATTTGCAAAAAGTCATAAAATTTCTTTGCTTATAAAATTGTATGACTTGAGGAATTTTTTTAATTATACATGCTTCGACATGCTTTAATTTTTTTTGGTAAATTTATTTGATACTCATACAGATCCAGATATAAAGTAATATCTGTTTACATTGCATTTTATAATTTATGCATGCTTCAGCATGATTCTTGTTTAAGTCCATATTTATTCAATAAATTTGTTTGATACTCAATTATAATCATCTACATTCTTAAAGAATGGATACCAAAGTCTAATTTCTTTAATTTATTTATATTTTCTAAATATCTGATAGCTATAGAAATGAATAAAGTGAAGATCTTTTATTATAAACCCATATTCGCATTTTAAAATTTTTTGTTTAGAGCTTTCGAAATGGAACATGTACATCTTTTACTATAAAAACAGATAATATGATGTGTTTCTGAATATTACACTGTGTTATAGTTCATTTTGAACGCTTATGTTTTCACAATATTTCATACTTACCAACAAGTTTAGAGAAATACAATACATTAAGTTGATTTCCTTTTAAGCTAATTGAGCCTAGTATTTCAATGCAAATAAAAATCCATTTATTTACAGTTCTCGTTGTACCTTCATAGTGAACTAACGTCATAGCGGAGTTTATTTTTACATACATACTAAACAAAAAAATCATATAAAAGAAAATATTCGTAATACATATTATTAACTTTGATAAATAAGCTTTAATTGCTTTAATACTTTTTTGCATAGTCATAAATAACAAAAACAAAAAAAAACCGTAATAAAAAAAAACAAACAAACAAACAAAAGTGCCCTTGAGGAATACTCTATATGAGTACCTCAAAAACAAATAAATGTGAAGTGAATTATAACGGCAGAAATGCCTATTTTACTGTGAGTTCTGATGCTCATAATGATAACAATAAAAATAAAAAACCTGATGACAGACTTACTGTGAGTTCGGAAGCTCTTAATAAAAATAAAAAATCTGATAATACACTTTTTCTAACAACAAATCCACTTTTTCGACAGCGATCAACTTCGCTTGATCCAATGCCTACTAGTGATTCTTTAACATTGCGGTTGCCTAGTACTTCGTCAGTTAAGCCATTGAAATCATTCGCTTCGGGCTGTTCATCACCTATCCAAGTTATCACTACAGATAACAGTAGCTCAAAACCAAGGGTACAAGTCGGAATGGACAGATATATAACCGTGGTAAAGCGTGGGCGAAGCCCGAATTCTTCTAAAATTTCATCCGTTCCAAAGATGTCTAAAGATAACAGCGCATCATCCATGAATCGCCAAAATCGTTTCTCATTATTGTAAGACGATAACGACAAGACCGCTTCATCATCTCAGAAGTCTTTTAAGCCACCACCTATATATGTGAGGGAAAAAAATTCTAACGCGCTTCTAAAAAAACTACTGTCGACCATTGGTGAAAATACTTTTCACGTAATTCATATGTTGAGCCCGAAGAAGTAAAATGTGCACTTCTAGACCAAGGATTTAAGGTAAAAAATGTTACTAATATAATTAACAGAGAAAAGGTCGCCCAACCCCTATTTCGCATTGAACTGGAGCCGAATGACATACAATTGAAAAAAATTAAACCCATTCAATTTATAGCGTAAAGTTTCTGTTACACCGAAAAATCACAGTTGAAGAGCCACGTAAGCGTTCAGGTCCTGTACAGTGCCATAATTGCCAAGAATATGGCCATACAAAAACTTACTGCAATTTACATACAGTTTGTGTTATCTGCGGTGAATTGCATGGTACTGCTAGCTGCACTAAGCCAAAAGAACAAGCAGAAAAAAAATGTAGTAATTGTGGAGGTAATCACACCGCAAACTATACAGGATGCCCTGTATATTCTTTTGTTAAACAGACTATGAGTCAAAAACCTAAGTTAGCTCCAGCCCAACCATTAAACGCGTAATCCGCCTCTTTTGCTCAAGTAAATCAACCAGTTACTTCACGTGTATCGTATGCCGATGCTGCTAAGGCTAGTTCTAGTCCCACACAAAATGTTTCACCGCAAAATAATTCAGCGAATGCAAACTCAGGCTTTAACTTTAGTCGCCTTGAAGCTACTATTGAGAATCTGGTGCTAACTATAAACAACTTTACAACAAATATGACTATCATGATGCAAGAAATGCTGCGAATGCAGAATACATTGCTTCAAGCATTAGTTAACAAACCATGAACATGTTAAAAATATGTTTCTGGAACGCAAACGGCATTCGCCGTTCGTTCTGGGGTTCGTGAAGAAGTGACTTCCCTGTCCCATATGTAAAGATGATCAACCGTGTTAATTGGCTGGGATTCAAAAAATACCTCAGTAGCCATTGTACGGAAAAAATTAACATAAGAACACCAGGTAATATTGAATCTAACATTGAAAATCTTAACGAAAATATTAAACAGGCTGCTGAACATGCCACTACTTCCCATCCGCAGACTGGGTTTAATAGAATTTATTCTACAGACATTGAACGTCTTTTACGTGAAAAAGGACAGCTAGAAGGGAATGGCAACAGCACAGATCACCCCAAAATAAAATTAGATTTAGCACTAGACGACTCCAAGAGCTGCTGGCATATGAAAAAGCTGTATGTCTTAAAAATTATCTGGAAAATCTTGATGCCACACCTGCATCTAATTACTCCTTGTGGCGAGCTGCTAGAAAGCTTAAAACACCCAATATAGACCACCTCTGCGCACTTCTACCGGAGGTTGGGCCAGAAGCGATACTGAAAAAGGTAATATATTTGTTGAGCATTTAAAATCCGTATTTACCCCAAACACATGTACTGGTGTTGTTGATTTACCAAGTGTAGTTGCGCTACCCCCTTGACCCATAAAATTTAAGACGCGTGATGTTCAGAAACTAATTGCTGAACTCAACCCGAAGAAAGCTCCAGGTATTGATGGAATAAGTAACAATATACTGATAAACTTGCCCCATATTGCAATTAGAATCCTGTTATTTATTTTGAACGCCATTTTACGACTGGAGTATTATCCACAAAGCTGGAAGCTTGCGAATGTCAAAATGATTCCAAAGCCGGGCAAAGACCTTACCAAGGCTGAGTAATACAGGCCAATAAGTCTGCTATCAACAATGTCAAAACTCTTCGAAAAGCTGCTCATGACAAAATTGTCCCTAATTTGAACTGATAGTGGGTGCATCACAGACCATCAATTTGGTTTTAGAAGTCAGCATAGCACCATTGAACAAACTCATAGATTGGTGCAATTTATAAGAAGAACTTTTGAAGAAAAAATGTATTGTTCTGCCCTGTTTATTGACGTTTCTCAGGCCTTTGATAAAGTGTGGCATGAAGGCCTTATTTTAAAATTAAAATCATATTTACCAATAAATTTTCTGAATTTATTAGAAAGCTACATAACTACCCGAAAGTTTACGATTGTGGAAGGAGAATTCATGAGTCTGCCCCAATCTATATCATCCGGTGTGCCACAGGGGAGCATACTGGGGCCAGTTTTATATTTGATTTATACTTGTGATATGCCTGTGAGCAGCAATATCCATACATCCACGTTTGCCGATGATACAGCCTGCCTTAGTATGCACAAAAACCCGCACGAGGCTTCCCGATATCTTCAAGAACATATTACACAGTTGGAAATCTGGTTGAACTTATGGAGAATTAAAGTCAATGAACAAAAGTGTGTCCATACAACGTTTACCCTAAGAAGAGATACTTGTTCCCCCATTCGAATCAACAATCAAAATATTCCTCAACATTCCGAAGTGAAATACCTTGGTATACACCTTGATCGAAGGCTTACATGGAAACATCATATTAACTTTAAGCTAACTCAGATGAAACTTAAGTTATCTCAAATTCATTGGTTGATTGGCAGAAATTCAACACTTAGTCTGGACTGCAAACTTTTAATATACAAGTCGCTTTTGAAGCCAATATGGTGTTAAGGTATCCAGTTAAGGGGCACTGCTTCTGATTCCAATGTAGAGAGAATTCAACGAAGACAAAACAAAATATTAAGGTTAATAATATCTGCTCCATGGTACATTAAGAATTCAAATTTGCATCGTGATTTAAAAATGCCACTAGTGACTGAAGAAATTGCAAGATACGCAGGCAAATACTTAACAAAACTCGAGTCACATCCCAATCCGCTTGCTCGTAATATTTTGAACTTTACTGGACACATCCGCCTGAAAAAGAGGGACACAAGGGCTATTTTACTCAACACGCTAGATGGGAATGCTTGAAAATACATTTAATTTTCCTTTTTGATTATCAGTACTTTGTATTATTTAAACTATCACTAAGTTTTGGCCGACACTGGTCGGGCTAAATAATTATATTTTAGCTTTAAGACTTGATCACTTATTGTTAGTTCATATTTGAAGATACAATAAACAAATATATGTATTTAAAAAAAAGATAAAAAATTTATTTACAGTTTTTTTCGACGTTTCGTAGATTTTTTGTCTACTTTTTCAAGGGGTCGTCAATTTAAATAATAAAAACTAAGTTATAAAAACAATTTTGCTTTGAGTCATTTTAACTTACAATTTTTCGAATAATTAATTTCATAGGTACATATACATATTTTACATATTGAATAACAATACTCAACATCAAAACATATATAAACAAATGTAAAATTTTTTTAAACACAACTTAACTTAATATCACTGGTCTGCTTCGTTTAAAGCAACTTTGTAGTTTGTGTTTATGTTCGCCGTATCTTCCTTTAGATTCATTGTTTTGTTTGTTTTTTGCTGTATTCTTAATGTTTCAATAGTGTATCTTTTTCTTTCCATTTTTTCTATATCCATATATTTAACTCCTTCGAAGTCAGCTGAGTGTCCAGTTTGTAATACATGTTGTGCAAGTGCTGTTGTTTCTTTCTTTTTTGCTATATCCATTTTGTGTTATCCCATTCTTGTATCTAAACTTCTCTTTGTTGTGACAATGTATATTAGATCACAGTTTTCGCCGTTTTTCCCTTTACATTGTATGATGATCCGTTCTTTTAGTGCCGCGGTGGCACATCGCAGGGATACTAATTCTACCCATCGACTAAACTTGTCCATTAGAACTAGAAGACAACTCTTTCCCGACGAAGAACGAGGAAGTAGTCCGATGAAATGCATGCAAACCGTTTCTCATGGTTGTAAATTCGTTATAGTGGACATAAGCCCCGCTTTTCTATTTTGATCTACTTTATACTGGCCACATGTCATACATGTATGTACACAACGTCGGATATCGCGTGCCATACCAGGCCAATGATAGTTTTCCTGTGCTCTTTTAAGTGTTTTATATACTCCCATATGTCCTGGCGTAACGGCGTCATGTACTTCGGACAATACTTGGGTGATGTCGTCAAGTTTTATACAGAGCTTCCATTAGGGACAACCGGAAACGATGGATCTGGGCTTGATATGTCGGAACAGCCGTCGCATCATTTTCTTGATAGACTGGGTATACGGATCATGATGCGCGGACTTTCTTTAGTTTTTTCTGTTACCAATTCGTTTGACTGGTGGTCACTGGCCAGAGTTGTTCGGTTTGGGTGTCATAAGGTAACGGGCTTCGTGATAAGGCATCGGCCACTAAATTTAATTTTTCACGTCGGTATTCAATGTCAAATTCATACTGTTGGATTTCCAGGGCCCAGCGGGCCAAATGCCCCAATGGGTTCTGGATTGTATATAACAATTTTAGGGAGTGATGGTCGGTTATGACGGTGAAATGGTAGCCCTCTAAGTACGACCTCATTTTACAAATGCCCCATAATACTGCCAAGCATTCTTTCTCGGTAGCAGAATACTTACGTTCCAATTCACTTAGCGTACGACTAGCGTATGCCACCACCTTCTCCTGGTCACCTTGACGTTGGTAAATAACTGCCCCTAGTCCTTTACTGGCATCAGTTTGCTGGAAAAAAGGTAATTCGTAGTCTGGGAAGCTTAATATGGGGCCCCTGTTAGACGTTGTTTTAATGCTTTGAAAGCGTACTCCTGTTAATTTCTACAGTGAAATATCGTATTCTTTTTGGCAGCTGGGTCAGGGGTTCAGCTATTGTTGAAAAGTCTGGAATAAATCGACGATACCATGCCTAGGACGCGCCGTAATTCAAGAACAAAATTTGGGGATTCTAATTGCTGAATTGCTTCGATTTTAGCACGGTCGGTGTGAATACCTTCGGAGTACACGACATGAACCAGATATCTTAAACTTGTACGTGCGAATTCACATTTCTCAAAATTGATTTGGAGGTTTGCAGTTAACGATCGATTTAATACATCCTGCAGGGTGTTTAAATGCTCCTCAAATGTTTTCCCTAATACGATAATGTCGTCTAGGGACATATCGTCGCTGTTTTATCTAACTGACCTATCTAACATTTGTAAAATTTTACAGGAGTGCAGCTTTTATGATTGTTTCCTACATGCACTCTTATGGAAACGTCTGAAATAGTTTTACTTTTATAGGTTCAACAGTAATGTTTGCAGTCATAAAAATTGCAGACAAGGTGTGTTATGACTCATAAAGTCAAGTAGTGGACTTAACTAATTTTTCTAAAAAATGTCAGGTCGGTTAGTTAAAACATATATGTATATTGTGGTGTACCTCAATTACTGTAAATCACTGTAGCATAGTTTAATTGAATTGCAACACAGTTCATTGTAATAATTAACAAAACGCTTACATTATAAAATTTAAATGACACACTTTTATTTTTATTAATAATTTGTGTTATTATAGCAAAGTTAAAGACATAAAGAAACACAAAAATTGAAGAATGTAAAATAGTATATAAGCAGAGCAAAATGCTAAATAAAACAGAATTTAATTTCTAAACGTAATCCGGCAATAACTTGCCTTGTTTTTTAATTGAATTTTCAAACCTTTTTGGCAGTTCCTTTGAACGCCTATTTATAAGCTGGACCCCCTGTACAGCTGTATAAAAACAATAATTGGGCTATAGGGCTTTACATACACAACACACTACCAAACATACAATACACATCCTTTACATGGCGATCCTTGCCATTTTAACATTACATGGCGATCCTGTCATCCTACACATTCTTTCATCCTTTACATGGCGATCCTGCACATCCTTTCATCCTTTACATGGCGATCCTGCGACCACGATCCTGTGGACAAAAACCTAAGACTGCAACCATGATCCCGAGACCAAAATCATGTGGACCAAAAAGAACATTGTGACAAAATTAAAATGCTTCAACAGACTAATAAAAAGAAGAACAATCAAATTTTATGCTGGCCTTAATACATACTTTAATTAAAAAGAGTTTACTGTAACCTGCGACTATAAACAAAATTTTGAAACACCTTCTCAACACAAAGCAACAACATGTCAAATATAAGATACGTACAAAAACTTTGCAATATCTTTGCAACACAAAACAACATATTTTCAAAAAATGCAGAATTTCGCATTCGAAATAATTTTTTTGAAGTTACCAACAAAATCAAACTTTCTAAACCGGAAAAGTACTTCAGTAAAGTCAGCATACCAATTAAAATACAAATATTGTGTAAATGACAAAAAAATTTTTTTTACCAACTATTATTAAATTTTATACATACTTATTAAACTTCAATTATTAGAATATAGTATTATTTTTTTAATAAAAACATTTTAACTCTTACAATTATGATTCATTAACTTAAAACATTAATATGACAAAAAAATATTCTTATGTTTATCTAGAAATTTTAAGCACAAAAAAAAATTCGTACTTAGTAACTATAATATATTAAATTACAAAAACATAAACAATGACGAAAGTTTCAAAAAAAAAACTTTTTAATTGTCACAGAAATATTAATGACGACTATGCAAAAATGTAATTGACAAAAAAAGTACATTCACTCATATCATATATATGTTTTATAGGAAAATAATAATGAAAAGTAATTCTAAATTTAAAAATCATGACCTGGGACAACACTACAGTGCACATAAAAAAAACTACAGACTACGACATATACGTACAGAAATAATTAATAAATACCGACGAAATAATAGAACCATCAATTAGGAATCTAAACAACAGAATTTTTAAACTAAAAATTTCCAACAATCAGATCTAAACTTTTCAATTATTAGTAACTACAAGGGCAATTAAAAATTAAACTAATGAGGCAAATGTAAAAGTAAATAATGAGGCAAATAACAGTAATAGAAATAAAAACAATACGAGCGCAACAGAAAGCAATATGGAAAAATATGATTCTCAGAAGTCTGATCAACTTCAAATATGGGAATGCATATCCATTAATGACGTCAAAAATATTAAGAAATTACAATTTAATAAAATTGAAAATATAAAGGAGGCCGACATAAATATTGAAAATAACATTGTGCACATTGGACGTAATATTAATTCATCGAAACCAGATTCGAATATGAAGAAATTGCGTACCAAAAATATGAATATAGGATGTAATGATAATTCATCGAATCCAGATTCGATTATGAAGAAGTTACATACCCAAAATATGAATGAAAGAATTAATAAGCTAGCAAGATTCAGCGATAACTCAGCGAAACTAGATTCGATTCTGAGGAAACTGATATCTAAAATTAATAAAGAAAATACAAGAGAATTAGCGCAATCAAATAAGAATGAAATATTTAAAGTATATAAAAATAATAATAAATAAGTAAAAGAAGCATATGCCATTATATAAGATAGGTAATAAACGTTCTTAACTAAAAATACTGATATAAAATGCCCCAACAAAGATAACTTTTGACATATTTCAATACAAACTAACGGACGAAAGCTACATGTAGACACAGGCCATTCGCCATATGAATAATTATATGAAAAACTGCCATCCATCATTTTAAACAACAACAAGATATTTAATAATTATGATGACTACGTACAACAACCATGACTCACGTTACAATTTGCACTGAACAGAGATAATGAACTAACTATATATAAACAATTATTATTGCAATAAATTAAATATTACTGCTATATAAAACCATATAAATCTTTCTAAACTAAAAATCCAAAAAAAAAATCGGTAACATTATAAGAATATATTTAATATTTAAGAAATTTTTAACATAACAAAAAACTTATATTTCATGATAATATTTTTAAATTGCATTGATAATTATAAAAAAAAATTATTTACATAATTTTTCTCTTAAGGGTGAGGGTGTGGTGTACCTCAATTACTGTAAATCACTGTAGCATAGTTTAATTGAATTGCAACACAGTTCATTGTAATAATTAACAAAACGCTTACATTATAAAATTTAAATGACACACTTTTATTTTTATTAATAATTTGTGTTATTATAGCAAAATTAAAGACATAAAGAAACACAAAAATTGAAGAATGTAAAATAGTATATAAGCAGAGCAAAATGCTAAATAAAACAGAATTTAATTTCTAAACGTAATCCGGCAATAACGTGCCTTGTTTTTTAATTGAATTTTCAAACCTTTTTGGCAGTTCCTTTGAACGCCTATTTATAAGCTGGACCCCCTGTACAGCTGTATAAAAACAATAATTGGGCTATAGGGCTTTACATACACAACACACTACCAAACATACAATACACATCCTTTACATGGCGATCCTTGCCATTTTAACATTACAATATATATATATATATATACAGTGTTGGAAAAAATAATAGGGACGGTACCTGCATTCCGAATAACATACCAGAAATTTTATTGTGCTGACGTTTTATTGATGCAACTCACTGCCTAAATCTTTCAGACATAACGGGATTTCAATATCAGTTTTGTTTTAAACAATGTCTTTTGAAATTTTTTGCATTTTAGAAGAAGCTAACAACAGAAGTAAATGAATACTGAAATATTTATTGGTACAAATGTCTTAAAAGCGTGTTAAAATTCAAAATCTTTAAAATTTTCACAAATAATTCATAAAGGTTGCAAACGTTAATAATTTAAATAAAATAAAATATATTTTTAAGTTGAATTTATTGCAAATATCAGGATAAAATGGGTCGTGGTGCTCATACTACTGCCTGTGAAAAAAATGTGATTATCAAATTAAAATCTGAAACAAACTGCTCAAAAAATGGTCTTATGGGTCGAAGTGCAAGAAAAGTACCTCTTCTTAGCAAAAGAAGAGGTACTATTTTATTTCCAAAAAAGATTGAAATTTGCTAGACAACTTCTCGACCGTCAAAATTGGAATAATGTGATGTGGTCAGCAGAGTAGCAAGCCGGGCAAAAAATTTCGGCGGCGGCTGAAAGACAAATATTTTCGGCGGCGGCGGCTGTACGGCTTAACGCCGATTTGCTTAAACCTTTAAAAAAAGTTTTAACCCAGTCTGTTTTTAGAAAAATACATGAATTATAGAATCACCACGTTGTAACATTATTTATTTTTCAATAGTTTGAATATTGCAGTAATTGATGTTCTAAAAAAAAGCTTCGTAAATTATTTGTTAAACCATAGAAACATATTCTAGACTAACAGGGCAATTATGAATAAAATTTCGCGAGAAATTTCTCATTTTTCATATTAGAATTTTTTTCCCAATTAATTGCTTTTAGTTGGAATTTTTCCCCGGGAAAAATTTTTCGCGGAATTTTATTCATCATTGCCTTCTACATAAATTTTATTAAACTTTCCGATTGAATTAAAAATGAATTACTTTATTGGAACACTGCTACGGATCAACAAACAAAAAGCTTTGAACAATTAATCATCAAAAAGTCGCCTGACTGCTTAAACAAAAAAGTCTTTATAAACGTGAATGTATTTAAGAAGGAACTCCAAAAGAGAACGTAAGTGTTGTCGCAGCTTCGTTACCGTTCACATAAACATTTTCTTTTTATGTGGAAGCAAAAATAACTATCTTTCTGGGACGCTCGCTATCATATTAAATACGAAGTTTGAAAAATTATAAAAAATAAAACACAAAATAACGGCGGAGTACTAAGCCGCCGATAAGCCGAGTGGTTCGGCGGCGGCTCGGCTTGTCGAAAAAAATCGGCTGACTGGCTACCCGCCAGCCGCGCCGGTACGGCTTGCTACTCTGGTGGTCAGACGAAACAAAGATCAATTGCTTGGATCAGACGGAAAATTGGTTTTACGTCGCCCTGCCAAAAGTGAGTTTGACACAAAGTAAACAAAAAAGACCGTGAAACACGGTGGCGGGTCATTGATGATTTGAGGTTGTTTTTCTGCGTCTGGCGTCGGAATAAAATTCTTCCATTTGCCGAGGAAGAAATACCGTTAAAATGGGAGTTTATGCAAGATGACGATCCTAAGCACTCCGTCCGAAGTGTAAAATCGTGGTTTGAACAAAATCAAGTACCCGTTATGGAGTGGCCATCCCAATCGCTGAACTTGAATCCCATATAGCACCTCTGGGGTGTTCTAAAAAAGTCAAGGTTGGAATGTATAAATGTACAAATAAGCAAATAATGTGGGATAAAATTCAGGAAGCTTGGTATTCCATTTCTCCGGATAATTGTACCAATGTTGTGCGATCAATGAAAAAACGATGCGAAGAAGTAATTAAAATGAAAGGAGCTTCCACCAAATATTAAAATAATATCTGGATTCGATAGCAAAAACTATTTGTTTTCTATAATATTTGGAATGTTCCTATTATTTTTTCCAGTTATTACTTTTAATTCGATTAATTTTTCGAATACATCAAACCTGCAATTTTTATTTTTTGCACTTTTATAAAGAAAAATTTAATATTTTTAATTTTTTGATTTGATATATGTGAAAATAAAAAAAAGAATTTCAAAACAGAGAGAAAATTGTTTGCGTCCCTGTTATTTTTTCCGACACTGTATATATATATATGTACACAAATATATATGTATATATATATATTGGCAAAAATTTTTTTCAAGTGTCCTCAAACTCCAAAAATTATAGTTTTATGTAGAGCTTATGATCTGAAAAATGCAATTCGCTTAAAATTAACATTTCCGATTTGAAAACGCTAATTGTGTGTTCTGAAAAATGCATATCGAAAAAAATTGGTTTTTGCGATTTGAAGTCGCCAAAAAGGTGTTATAGCCAACGCATTGAAAACTGCGATTTCAAATCTCATGTGTATATTGAAGCGAACTGATTAAATCTGCTTAAACTAAACTTTCAAGAGAAAATAAAATTATGCACAATTAAAATTTAATGTTTTATTTTATTTCAACAAAAATTAAAAACAATTTTACACAGATTTAATTAAAAATACCAAATTATAAAACTGCTCTATTTTTTGTCAATGGGCTGTGTCAACTGTTTACTTTAAACTGGCGATTTCAACAAACAGCTGATTAAAAAGTTCTTCGAAAAAGGTCAGCAAATCACAGCGGTTTTAGAACATGCTTCGTTAAACTGATATTCTCAGAATATCCCTGATATTCGGTAATTTTCGGATATTCGCATTCTTTCAAAAATTTATAAAGACATGCATAAATACACAACGAAATTTAAATGAACGGCATAAAAATATTAGTTTCTAATAACATTGCTCGAATTCGAAACTATTTTTTGTAACAAGCCGGGGACTCAGTGGGTAAACCCAATTCGAGTACGCTGAATCCAATGGTGTTAACCTTTTTTTAGGTTAAAAAAATTAAGACTGAAAACTTTGTTAAAAGCGCCTAAAAATCTAGTTCTAGTTTTTTATCATTTATTAACCTCTATGTCGATATAAGTCGCCTAAAAAGATATGTATTGATGAAGTTGCGTCCTGAGATAACTTTTTGGAAAAAAATTATATTTTTTTTCGAATTTTTTGCCTAATTTTTTTATTTTTTTTTTCCAAATTTTTTTAAATGTCAAGGACGCATGTTCATTTATAATATGATCATTTAATTGATGTAAATAGTAGGTGCTTTTATCCAAGTTTGTAATCAGAATTATTTTTTAAACGAGAGCTATCCTAAAAAAATTGTTAGCACCATTAGATTCAGCGTACACGAATTAGGGTTATCCACCAGGTCCACCGCTTTTTTAAATTTTTGAACTAGCACAGTGTAATTAAAAAAAATTATTACTATATTTTTGCAATCCGTTCTTTCGCCAATTGGTCTGCTATAGTTTTCGTGTCGCTGACTGTGCAGTATTTGAAAAACTAAGATAAGAATTGCCATAAGCCTTACGGTGTCTACAACTGAATTCATCGTGTATTTCGGAATCTGTATTTTTATCTATTCTTGTGGGTGTCGCATTTGTGTTAAGAGAGCTTGAAGATGACCCTGTTTGGCCATCTTCAAATAAATCTAAAATGTGCGTGAAACCAAAAAATAAATAGTTTTATATCTATTGAGATCAAATAGATCAAAAGATGTACATTACGAAAGATATGCAATTTTTCTATTCTGAATTTTTGGTTCTCCCACATCATTACATTTTTAATAGATAATATTTGCCCATTTAAAAATTAATTATTAATATATAAATATTCCTTAAAAATACCCTAAAATTAGAGCGGCACATGATCCAGTTCCTAGACGCATTTGACCGAAAAAAATTTTAAAATTTAAGAATATGATAATGCTGAAAACAATTGTTCTTGTAAATGTTTAGTTGGGTATATGAAAAATATTTTTATGTTTTAATTTTATATACTATATATGAACGTTTTTATGTAGTGGTGCCTGAGACCGTATGTAATATTTTTTCCAATTTCTGGATACATACTAGAAACAGCATCTGCAAAAGTATTTAAGCCAAAAAAAAACTTATTTTTTACTCTATATTCCACATATTTTCCCCTTTTTTGTAGCAATGAAAAGTGCTGTTATAAAAAGATTTAAATTAGATTATTTATTTTTATGATTAATATAGAAAAAAAATTAAATAATTTTCGCGGTGTTTGAATACTCGGTGTATTTTTTTTCATAAAAAATACGGCAGAAATCTGCTCTTTTGGTTTGTTTTATGCTCTTGCTTTAGATTTTTGTTAGTACTTGTGCTGTTGTACATTTGCAAATCAGAATGTTGGAAGAGCCCTCAGGGTAATGGTATGGGGGACTATGCTGTAGATTGTTTCTTATCAATTGATTTTTTTCAAAAAATAAAAAATAAAAATTTATTACTATATTTATGATTTTAACGGGCCATCTCTAATTTACAACAGACTTTGATTATTGTTATTTGTTCATTAATAATTATCACATGTAATTTGGCTTAAAAAGCGATACGAACTTTAGTCCGTTCAAATCATAAATATAGAAACAAATTAAGTTCGAAAAATAATAATTAAAATTAACTAAAATTAATAGCCATGGACCTGTGGCAAAAATTAAATAAATATACTTAATAGTAATAAACCAAAGAACTTTGTCTTAAGTAAAACAAAAATAAGCAAATTAACTAACATGTGCATACTTAGTAAAGAATAAACGACAATGGTAAGTCTGTTGTAAGTTAGAGATGGTAAATTTGGGCTTGTATTACAAAACACGTTTCAGCAAAATTAAAATACGATGAATCAAAACAATTCACGTATTCCATTTGCAAGAAAGTTTCGTTATAGGGCAGAAATTTACATCAACTGACACCACACACAGTGGTCCAACACAGAAGAACGCTGATGATGAAGGTTTAGTGGTTTAGTGTTGTCAGAATATTTACAACTAACTTTGATGTTATTTGTTCATTAATAATTATCACATGTAATTTGGCTTAAAAGCGATACGAACTTTAGCCCGTTCAAATCATAAATATAGAAACAAATTAATTTCGAAAAATAATAATTAAAATGAACTAAAATTTATCATGCCACGTAATAAATCAATTTAATTTATTATATAAATATTGTATTAGAGACTTGCGTAAACAGTCTTAAAATGTAACTACGTTATGTTTTTTAAATGTGTTCTCTTGACATGTATTATACTAAGCCAATAATAAATGCTGTCGTCAGCGTTGTCAACTCGGTGCTTTTCGCACCGTTTTTAGTGCTTTTTAAAATTTTTGACGCGGAAAATTTTGTAGTTAGTGCTCAGTGCTTTTTTAAATTCATTTTCGGTGCTTTTTGTTTCGAGGCAGTGGTACTAAACCAAAAATTCAAAGAGAAATTTCCTAACCTATCATTTAAAAAGCATAAGCGCTGAAGTTAAATGGAGCATTTAAAAAAATTCTACTAAGTACAATACAAGGCTTGGTTGAAAAAATACGTGACATATAACCCTCAAATTTTAACATTTAAACGCAGAAGGTGATCGTGTGAATATAGCTGCCGTTTTTGGTTATTTGAAACCAAAACTGATTCTTATATGTATACATAATTAAAATGTGTATCGCATGCCTCAAATTTTAAATTTTAGGAATGGAATGCAAGATCAACAGTTTCGTATATTTTTTATATACATACATACATATTTATGAATAACAATTTTATTAATATAATTATTTTTTTTTTATTTAGTGCTTTTTTACTTAAATTACGCACCTTTTTCCTGGTTTCAGTCCTTTTTGAAATTTAAAAGTTGACAACGCTGGCTGTCGTACTATAAGCGAAGCACGATGGATGTATTGGTGTACGTGTATATGACTGTTAACAAACGATGTCGCCAATACTTCTTGTTTATAACAAACAATCAAAAGAAGTACTGTTGATACGTGTATGCTTGTTATTTTACATATTGTACGTTTGAGTGTGTGTAAGATGTAGATGGTAAGCTATTATGTGTTTTTAAGCAAGCGCACACACCTAATGTAAATGCATGTGTGGGTTTGTATGTGCCCAGAAAACTAAGATAGCATACACAAAATATGTAGGTATGCATGTAAATACATGCATGACGTTTGTATATGCGCTCATGCGTAGAAAGAAGCACAATCATCACAAATTTTTCAGTCACGCACTATTTTCTTCTTTACTCCTATACCAGCAATAAGTTAAACAAATCTATTGCCAACAGTGTTGTTTAGCGTTTATCTTAGAACATTTCGCTGTAGTAAAACGTTTGAAAAATCCCTCATGTCTTAAAAGTTCTTATAAGAGGACTTATGCAGGTCTTTATTTTGTAACACTTTAAAATATTATTTAATTACAACCATTAACATTTTTGGGTAGTTTTCATAAACTTTAATGTACACGGGCAGTAGTATGAAGTTATTTTCCATCAAAAATTATTTGAATATAATTTTGCAGAATAAAATAGAAACCCAATTTCACATACAATAGATATGCGTATTTGCATTTGCGAATATCGTTTAAATCACTAGGTTGTATTTACTTATAAACATACAGTTGTGTTCCAAAAAATAGGACTGCTAATCTCAAAAAAAGTTTCAGTTTATAAAAAAAAATCGTAGTTTTGTTCAGATTAAAAAAATTCAAAAGGTAATTTTTGGTCAAGAAATAGAAAAAACCTAATTAATAAAATTGGTCGAAAATTCACTGTTCAAAATAATAGGAGTGTTAGTGAACGGCGAAAAAGTTTGTATAAAAATTGTAGTAAAGTTTGCAGTTATATAAAAACAAGCTCATTTTCAATATTTTGTTGAATAACCTCCATTTTCAATAATTTTTTAACATCTTCTAGACATGAAGTCAATAAGGTCCTGATATCGCGATGCATCGCTTTCACAGGAGTTTCTTCCACGCGTCTTCGACTATGCTCCATAAATCGTTGCCGTTTTTTCTTCAGAATATATTTTTTGACATGTTTCCAGAGATGTTCAATAGGGCTGTGGTCTAAAGATCTCCACCCTATTGTCTGAAAACCAATCCGTTGATAGTTTACTAGTGTGTTTGAGTCATTATCTTATTGGAATATTCCATTCTGAATATGGAAACATCACTTTGTTCATTATTTTCACGTAAACATTTTTATCAATTATTTCTTTTATCTGCTGTGTTGGACCAATACCACTGTACGAAAAACGTCGCCATATGCGCCACCATATTTAAATGATTTGTTTTGTATACTGTGCCTTGCATTCTGTCTTAGGCGGACCTTCGGACATACTGTCTAAAGCTAGTCCCACCAAATATAACAACTTTGGTTTCATCTGTCCATAATATATTTCTTAATTGTTCTTATTGCCATTTGACATGGTCTTTAGGGAAATTTAAGCGTGCGACTGCTTGCTTTTTTGTCAAGAGAGGAAACTTCCTTGAACTTCTTGCAAGTAGGTGGTTCTGTAATAAGTGTCTGCGGATAGTTATGATACTAACATCAATGTTAAGATCCCGTAGTATCTCTTTGGACGACGGCGAAGGATTGGTTTTCCTATACCTTACTACAAGTCGGTCGTCCATACTAGATGTTTTGCGTTTCGAGTTTCTGCTTTATTTTTATAGGATAAAGCATTTTCTATCATTTGATCGGAGCACTAAATCACAAAAAAAATTATAGTTTTAAATTACGAAATACGATATTCACTAGCATTTCCAAACTTACTTTTCACTTTTTCTTATATTCAAATTTAATATGAATTTTTATTTGAAAGAAATCCCAAACTCCAATTTTTTTGAACAACTCACCCAAGTGGAAAATGTAAAACTTAATTAATTAAATTATACTTAAAGACTTTTCGAACAATTCTTTTATTAATTTTGCTTCTTAGATTCCATTAAATAATCCGTTATAATTGTTACCAGCTTGGAAGTTTCCAGACTAACGACTTTTACAAGAAAAAAATATTGGGTTGCAGCACTCTTATTATATTGAACACAGTTGTATGTATGTATATGTACATATGTGACACTTGTACGTGTTATTAAATAAATAAAAGAGAAAAACACGTACTTTTGTACAAAATTAATAATTTTTTCTGTTACGTAATATTATAAACATCCCCCTTCCCCAACCATAACAAACCGAAACCCCCTACAGCGTTGCGCATATGTAAAGGGCTTCTTAAGGCTTTATTAGTCTTTATTTTTTGTTGTGTTCTGTGCTGTGCCGTTCTGTTTCTAATTTTTTAGTTACTTTTTCTGTAATAAATTATCAGCTGTTTCTAAATAGAAAAGTCACACTTTTCCACTAAAGTGATGAGTTTGGCATCGTCCATTGTTTTATGTTATTTATGCTGTCGCAATTACTTAAAGTTTTTTATTTTCATAGTTTGAAGCAAAGCAGAGCAGAATGAAAGAGAGAAACTAACGGCTGGAATAATATTTATAAAAACAAAAAAGAGTCAACTTATTCGAAACAAAATATAAAGTAAACCATAATTCTGGTTTTGGGCTTATACCTAGACAAACCAAATTTGATATTTAGCTTGGTTAATTAATAAAAGTCACCTGGCCTAGCGGAGTCACGTTCACCTTATGGATGCGATGCGCCTTGGCTATTATTATGAAATTGCTCTTTTTTTCTTCTCTTCTCATACAGTTAAACAACGGCTTAAACTTATAAAGACCTTAAAAATATCGAAACCAGATACTCGTTAATAAGAATCTACATATCGGTTTTTAAAATATTGGCGATATATATTGATATATATTTTCTCAAATATCGATATTTCGATATTTTTTGCCCATCTCTAACACAGAGCTTAAATGCTTACTGCTAAAATTGCCTGCCAAAAGAATTTTAGTTTTTAGAACGAAATAACAGCTTAATAAATAATGATCTCCATACTATATATTCCTCTCCGCCATAATCCACATATGTGCCCTTAATTATGAAAGTGGTCTAAATCATATATTTCTTTGGTAGAGATATTTAGTAGATTACATTTAAACAAATCAAAAAATATATTTATATTGTAATAGATAGCTTCACAAATTAAATTAAAAGAAGTTTTTAATAATTTTTAATGTTGATCTAATTTATTTTATTAGAGCTCAACTAGGAGCTCATAGGAATATTGTTTAACAATGAAATTCTAAAACTAAATTACATCTGCTTATATACTAACTATGAGAATAATGCTTAGGCTATCTTAACAAAAGAGGGAAAAGGAAAGGTATATGCTTACTAGCTAAAATGTTCCTTTTAGTTTCCCACGGTAGACGTGCGGCGTGTGTCCCATAAGAAATTTAGAAAAACCCAAACAGTGCCTACATGTGCTTAACATATATTTTGTATTGTTTACATTTATATATAAACACATGCGGTTATTAAATATGATTTATTCAAGTGCTTTATGCCGCGGCCTTTGATCAAACTCATGGCATCAAGTGACCATTATACAAAATATTTTAGTTGTCAAGTTGCAGTCTGTCAATGCAACTTGACACTGTTTTGTGTATCAGCAATGTTGGCTTCACATGTTTACGATACACTGTTGGTTATAGTGATAATCAAACCACGCTACACCTCCACCTTTTACAAGAATGTTCATATAACGTTAGTTTTATGGACATTCTTTTACAATTTGTTATTTTAAATTATATAATAGAGTAGAATTATTTATTATTTTTATATTTTGTAGTCCGGACATACTTGTATATTAACTTATTTAGTTTTATATGGCTTAAGTCTATTCTTATGAACTATTTGCTCTTTGTTTGATTTCTTATCTACTAAGATTACATTATTTCTTAAATCTATTTTCTTAATTTTGTAAGGTCCTTTATATTGGGTTTCTAACTTATGACCTGCTTCATTTTTGAGTAAAGCTAAGTCTCCTATTTTAAAATTATATTCTATTATTTATTTATATGTTACTTTTAACCTAAATTTGGATTCCTTAGCATAGTTGTCTATATTAGAGAGTGGAGTAATTCTATCTACTTCATTAAACTGTTGAAAAGAATTTGGCTGTTTTGCAAAAACTAATTCATATGGACAGTAATTAAGTACTGTTGAAGGTGTTGTATTAAAACAGTAAGTGAAATATTTTAGCCATTCATCCCAATCAGTTTTATCAACTGTTATATAAGATCGTAAGTATTCATTAAAAGTTCTATGACTTCTTTCAATTGTACCTAATGTCTGATGATGGTATGCAGTTGAAGTTAGTTTTTCTATTTATAAAAAATATATTACACAGTTCTGTCAATAATTCATTTTTATATTCGGTACCCATGTCCGAAATGAACGTCTTCATTGGACCATAAGTAGTTATCAAATATCGCCTTAGCAATTGTTTTAGCGTTTTTGTCTTGTATTGGTATAGTCACTAAATATTTAGTTAAATCACATATTATGGTGACTGCGTATTCATTTCCAAATAATGATTTTGGAAACGGTCCGATTGTGTCTACGTATACCGTGTCAAATGGTTTTGTTGGTGTTGGTGTAATTGTCATCGGACTTTTAGAATGTTTCAATGTTTTGGCCGTTTGACATTTATGACATTGTTTTACATATTTAGATATGTCTTTTGACATATTTTTCCAATAGTGATATCTTTTTATTTTTTCTAATGTTCTATATATTCCGCAATGACCTCCTTCTATGGGGTCGTCATGATACTTCAGCATAATTTCAAGAATTGCCTTGGTATTCTTATTATTAATTTGGGTCACCTCATTTAGTAGCGCTACTATTATATTTTTTAAATATTTATTGCCCATTTCTTTAAAATCATTTATTGAGATAAATTCGAAAATTTTCTCTGTAGGTGACACTTGTAATTTATGAATATTGTATTTACCGGCCACTTTTTCGAGCCTAGGGAAAAATTGTCCTAAGTCAAGATTCCCTTTAGTAAATAAATCATTAATTTATACATGTGCAATTATTGATTTTCGTCTTTTGATATAACATCTTCCGGGAATAATCTTTAGTTTGCAATATTTTTTGACGTCAGTATTATTTAATGGTACAAATATATTGGGCTTATTATTATTTTTATTTATGCTATGCTGATTATTTATTTTATTACTATTTTGGTTGTCATAGGTCATCGATCTGGTCGTGACTCTTAATACGGATAAAATTTTTTGATTAATTTCTTTAAGGTCTGTTATGGTAATTCGCGATAAAGCGTCAGAAACATAGTTATCTTTTCCCCTAAGATATTCTACTGTAAAGTTATATTCTTCCAAATCGAGTCTAATTCTTGTTAACTTGGAGCTTGGGTTTTTCATTGAAAACAAATAAAAAAGTGGTCTATGATCATTACGGACAAGAAAATGTTTTCCATATATATATGGTCTGAAGTGGGTAATTGCCCAATGAATTGCAGTTAATTCTTGCTCAATGGTTGATTTGTTACTTTCTCTCTTTGTGAATGTTTTTGAGGCATAAGCAATAGGTAAATGTTTACTATCATATTCCTGTGTCAAAACCACACCACAACCCAGTAAAAAAAGAGACTCCAAAAAAGTCATGAAAATGTAGAGTTTACGATGCGGAAGTAGTGCAAATTTCGATCCGATCTAATGATTTTTACATAGGGTTGGCATTGCAAGAAGTTCTCTTATTCGATGCCTGGTCACTGAATTGAAAGCGATATTAAGGAAAATTCCCTTTTTTGTGTTCTATGATAATATTTTCATCTAGGAAAAATGGTAAATAGTTGCCTTTTTTAACAATTCGTTTCTTTTAATACGAATTTAAGCCCGAAACAGTGTTTTCATGTAAATTTAAGCAAATAACTTTTAAATTTTAGGCTAAAATTAATTCATAAATTTCTTTAAAAAAACAATTTTTTTTAATTCTGATGAGTATTTTCTAAGACTATGGAGCAGTTACAAGATTTTGTATGACTAAAATAAGCTTCTACATGTTTTTTTGCTCACTCTCGGTAAATTAAAAATATTGATTTTTTGGAAGCAATGAAAATGTAGTTCCACTAGAATGACTTCCATTTTTTTTACTGGGCATAAATATATACATTTCGGAATCAATGAAGTGTTCCAGTGATACTTGTGTGGTTTTCTACATTGCATCCCAAGACAAGCTTGGTGCTGTATAAGAGTGACAGGGGTCCAAATCGTATTTGTCTCCACAAACTTTCCTAAAATTTTCAAACACGTCAGTTAGAAGAAGAACATCTGTCTTTAAGTAGAGCTCAATATACTCAAGGAGTGTCTTACAGTTAAACTCCCTTCATATTTTTTGAGCATGTTCATACTCGACTACATCACATTCTTCATTCGTTAGAATATTGAAGAATTTCTCTATTAGGGAGTTTCATTTCCTTAGACTTAATCATGAAATCCATGTAAGAGTACGGAAATACGCCCTGTCTTATAATCAGGTTAAAATTAGTTTCATCAACGAAACATGACCGAATCATTGCTATCAAGATTTTTCGCTAACGTATACAAACTCGAAGTCATAAACCACGCTACTGATTAATGTTACAGTATGACCACGCTACACCTCCACCTTTTACAAGAATGTTCATATAATTCATGTTAATGATATGGACATTCTTTTATGATTTATAATATATTATTTAAAGTATATAAAAGAATGTATTTATTATGTAGCAAAGAATTATTTATTTAAGGTATATAATAGAATATGTTAATGAGTATGTTATCTAAAATTAAATTATTTATTTTTATATAGTTTAAGTCTATCCTTATGAACTATTTGTTCTTTATTTGTTTTCTTATCTATTATGGTTACATTATTTCTTAAATCTATTTCTTTAATTTTGTAAGGTCCCTTATATTGGATTTCCAATTTATGACCTGATTCATTTTTAAGTAAAACTAAATCTCCTATTTTAAAATTATGATCTAATATTTTCTTATCATAGTTTAATTTTTGTCTAAGTTTATTCCTATCTAACATTAATTTTGCTCTCTTATATCCTACTTCTAATCTAAATTTTGTTTCCTTAACATAGTCAGCTATATTATATAAAGGTGTTATTCTATCTACATTATTGAATTCTTTAAAACTATTGGGTGTTTTTGCAAAAATTAGCTCAAAAGGACAGTAATTGTGTATTGTTGAAGGTGTTGTATTAAAACAATATGTGAAATATTTTAACCATTCATCCCAATCATATTTGTCTACAGATATGTATGAACGTACATATTCATTAAAAGTTCTGTGACTTCTTTCTACTGTTCCTAATGTTTGATGGTGGTGAGCTGTTGAAGTTAGTTTTTCAATTTTGAGTAAACTGCAAAGTTCTGTTAATATCGAATTTTTATACTCTGTTCCCATGTCCGAAATGAACGTTTTCATTGGACCATAGGTTAGTACAAAGCTTTCAAATATTGCTTTTGTAATTGTTTTAGCTGTCTTGTCCGGTATTGGTATGGTTACTAAATATTTAGTCATGTCACATATTAGTGTGACTGCATATTCATTTCCGTTTATTGATTTTGGAAATGGTCCTATTGTATCTACATATACCGTATCAAATGGTTTTGTAGGTGTTGGTGTGATAGTCATTGGACTTTTTGAATGCTTTAGTGTTTTAGCAGTTTGGCATTTGTGACAATTTTTTACATATTTGTCTTTTGACATATTTTTCCAATAATAAAATCTTTTGATTTTCTGTATTGTTCTATACAATCCACAATGTCCTCCTTCTATGGGATCATCGTGATATTTCAGCATAATTTCAAGAATTGCCTTGGCATTCTTATTATCAATGTGGGTCACCTCATTTAGTAGCGCTACTTTAATTTTATTTAATATTTTATTGCCCATTATTTTAAATTCATTAATAGAGATAAATTCGAAAATTTTCTCATTAGGTGCCACTTGTAAATTATATATATATTGTGTTTACCGGCCACTTTTTCGAGCCTAGAGAAAAATTGTCCTAAGTCAAAATTCTCGTTAGTAAACAAATCATTTATTTGTATATATGCTACTATAGATTTTCCACGTTTGATGTAACATTTTCCGGGGGAAATCTTTAGTTTATAATATTTTCTGACGTCAGTGTTTGTTAAAGGTACATATATACTGGGCTTATTATCATTTGTATTTTTATCAATTTTATGCTGATTATTTAATGTATTATTATTCTTTTCTTTTTCTGTATTGGTCATCGATCTAGTCGTGACTCTTAATATAGAACAAATTTTGTTATTCATGTCTTTTAGGTCATTAATTGTAATTCGCGATAGAGCGTCAGCAACATAGTTATCTTTTCCCCTAAGATATTCTACTGTAAAATCATATTCTTCTAATTCGAGTCTAATTCTTGTCAACTTGGAACTTGGGTTTTTCATTGAAAACAAATAAGAAAGTGGTCTATGATCAGTACGGACAAGAAAATGTTTTCCATATATATATGGTCTGAAGTGGGTAATTGCCCAATGAATTGCAGTTAATTCTTGCTCAATGGTTGATTTGTTACTTTCTCCCTTTGTGAATGTTTTTGATGCATAAGCAATAGGTAAATGTTTACCATCATATTCCTGTGTCAAAACCGCACCACAACCCAGTAAAAAAAGAGACTCCAAAAAAGTCATGAAAATGTAGAGTTTACGATGCGGAAGTAGTGCAAATTTCGATCCGATCTAATGATTTTTACATAGGGTTGGCATTGCAAGAAGTTCTCTTATTCGATGCCTGGTCACTGAATTGAAAGCGATATTAAGGAAAATTCCCTTTTTTGTGTTCTATGATAATATTTTCATCTAGGAAAAATGGTAAATAGTTGCCTTTTTTAACAATTCGTTTCTTTTTATACGAATTTAAGCCCGAAACAGTGTTGTCATGTAAATTTAAGCAAATAACTTAAATTTTAGACTAAAAATAGTTTATAAATTTCTTTAAAAAAATAAATTTTTATGGTGAGTATTATCTAACACTATGGAGGAGTTACAAGGTTTTGTGTGACTAAAATAAGCTTCTACATGGTTTTTTGCTCACTCTCGGAAAGTAAAAAATATCGATTTTTTGGAAGCAATGAAAATGTAGTTCCACTAGAATGACTTCCATTTTTTTCACTGGGAAGCGTACTTACTTGCATCTATTGTTATACAAAATTCCTTAGTAAAATCAGGATATTGGAGTAAAGTTAGACTCATTAGTGCTTTCTTAAGATATTTAAACGCAAAATCACAGTCTTTTGTCCATTCAAATGATTTATTTTTCTTGGATAATTTTGTTAAATGTCTGGAGTATTCAGAAAAATGTTTAATGAATCTCCGATAGTAGTTACAAAAAGCTACAAATCTTTTTGCGCTATCTGCATCTGTTGGTATTGGATAGTTTTCGATAATTGAATATTTACTATCGTCTGGTAATATTCCTTTATCTGTACATTTGTGTCCAAGATATGTTACTTCTTTCGTGAAAAACGAACATTTTTCTGGATGCAGTTTTAGATTGTGTTTACGGCATAAGTCAAAAACACTCTTTAAATTTGAAAGCATATGTTTTTCTGAACATCCCAGGACAACTAAGTCGTCCATGTAAAGGAATGCTTGATCTGGTTTTAGTCCAGTAAAAGCAAGTGTCATCATTCTTTGAAAAGAATTTGGTGCTATTTTTAAACCATAAGGTAATCTAGTGAATCTGTATGAACCGTTATTGGTTGAGAATGGTGTTAAGTCTCTGGAGTTTTTCTCCAAACTGATTTGGTGAAAACCTGACATTAAGTTTAAACAGGAGAAATATTTTGCTCTACCAAGTTGGTCCAAGATATCATCGATTCTAGGCAATGGGAATTTATCTGCAATTAATTTTTTATTTATTTGTCTGTAATCTATGACAAGTCTCCATTTTTTTTGTTCGGAGTTTGGAAGTGATTTCTTTGGTACTAATAAGATAGGACTGTTGTATTCAGAAAAGAAAGGTTCAATAATTTTATCATCTATTAATTTTTTCACTTGTCTATAAATTTCTTCTTTATGTGTATGTGGTACACGGTAATTTTTAATGTATACTGTTCTCTATTTTTTACTCTCAACTTCTGTTTATAAAAGTTATTAGTTGTTATTGTTTCTGATTCCAAACCGAAAATATCACTATATGTTGAACATAGTTCCGTTAATGTATTTTTAAATTGTTGTGGAAAATTTTTAATATTTCTGATTTTCTTTGCGTATTTTGGACTAAATTTCCTTTGATAATCTCATAATCAGAGATGTTTTCGGTTTTTATGTTACTTTGTTTGATTTTAGTAATGGTGTTATTAGTGTTTAAGATACGAATAAATGCTTTGTCAGATTTAACTAATGTATTTGGTATAAAAATACCTGGTTACATTTCTTGATTTGGAATTAATATTTCATTATTTGAATTGTTAAAATATACTTTCCTTATTAGTTCACATCTTGGAGGTATATTAATTTCATTGCACTTATTCGTAATCGGTATATCTATTGTATATGGTATATTAAATGGTCTATGTACAAGATAATCAATATCTTGGTTGAAATCCAATATCAGTTATAATTTTTGATAAAATGCATGCCAATGATTCCATCGCATGGTATCGGAAAATTATTATCTACCACCTGGAAGTTATATGGTATTAAAAAGTTTTTAAATTTTAAATCGAAAAATGTTTTTCCAATCGATTTGATATTACCTTGTCCTATTCCACTTAAAGTTGTTGTTTTATTAGTGTTAATTTGGCTTAATTTAACGAATTTTGATTTTATTAATGAAATGTCTGCACCAGTGTCTATTAAGAGTGTGAGTGTAGTGTTAGTATTGCCTAATTGAATATTTATAAAGAAGCTCAAGTTTAAATTTAGATGGTAAATTTTTACTGATTTAATCCTAGGGAAATTCGGAGTTTTCCGAACTGTTTTCATCTGATTCTGTTGCTCTTACGTAGTTATTGTTCTTACGATTATTATTAAATCTTTGCCGGTTTCTGTAATAATTGTTATTATTATAATTATTATTGTTGTTATTATTTCTACGTGGGTAATTGTTCTTCCACGTGATCGTGTGTTATTACCACGGTAATTGTTTCCAGATTTGTACTTTTGTCCATAGTATAATATGGCATTTTGTTGACCTGTGGCGTCTGTACAACTATTGACAAATTTACTGATAGCATCGTTCATGCTATTAAATTGACCTGCCTCCATGATAAACTTGACTTTATCAATGGTGCATTTTTTTAGTTTATGCTTTTATGGCAGTTTGTGTGAAATATTTTGTAGCTAAGTCGCATGACAGTCCATCTGAAATGTATGCGGTTTCTAATTCTTTAGTTAAATTTTCTATTTCGTTGCAAAAAGCAGTTTTATTGTTTTGTTTTATTTTTAAAGTTTTTGCCGTTAATACTTCCACAGATTCTCCCTTGACGCTATTTTTTAGTTTGTGTATTATTTCGGATATAGTTGATTCATTATTGATAAGATTTCTAGCGTTTCCTTTTAGTTTTGTTTTTATTAGAGATACTGCCACAGATTCGTGGCTGCCTTTTATTGATTCTACCAAAGATAAGGAGTCAATAAAGGAGCGCAAATTTTCAGGTTTTCCATCAAAGTCTGTAATGAGCTTTGATGCTTTGTTTAAAAAGTCTACTACTGTTTGAGTCATGGTGGTTTCAGTTATAGGCTCTTAAATATTATATGTTACACTTTCGTGTAATGAATTTGGTAGTTCGATCTGTATTGATTTTTTATGGGCTAGTTTTGAAATTCTGTTTGTTAAGTCAAAGAAAAATGCGTCTGCTGCTCTTTGGTGAGCTACTGTAAGTCTGCTGTAATAAACGTTAAGTAAAACTCTTATTTCTTCTATTCTTTTAAAAATGTTCTGAAAATGGTGACTAATTGTTTCGTTTTTAATAGGTCTATCAATATTGAGGCATTTGTATGAACGTTCAAAATCTTCCTTATAATTCGAACCTTATTTAATATATCCTTCCATTCCATTAGTGAATATCAATAACAACAAAAATTAGCTATAAGTATTAATTCTGTTTATATTTTGTCTAAATTGTTTGCTCTATTTTGTAAATTGTATTTTGTAAATTTTTAAAACAAAGTTTAAAAGTGACAATATTAATTAATAATTATTAAAGTTATTTCAATTAGTTTTAAATTAATTTTTTCCTGAACGACTTCTACCTCGTTTAGTACGTTTGCATTTGGGTTTTCTAATTTGGATTCTGTTTTACCCATATTTTCGAATTTATATATTTTACGAAATTATTGGGGATTTTCTTTTTCTATACGTTCTGACCACCTGATTGCACGAACTGTCATTTCTTCTACACGAGCCTTATTTAAAACATCGTCCTCAGTTGGGACACCTAGGCATTCCAATCAGTTTCCAAATCTGTGCTAAAAATTTAATATCTTCTTCTATTTCAGATTCTTGTTTTGTTTCTATATTAGGACAAAATGGTTTTTTAGTCCCATTTTCGAATATCCATTATAATTGTCCTTACAAAATTAATTACAATACGAAATATTATCTTGCTCTAAAATAATTAGTTTTATTATTTATTTTTAAACATTGAAAAAAAAAATTATATATATATATATTGTCAATGGCGGTTAACGCCTACCGACCTAGATGTGCTTAGCAATTAAAGCACTATCTTAAGAAAGTTTTTTTTTAATTTTTAATTTTTACTTGTTGGCTTTAGTTGGACTAGCCGGTCCAGTTCATCAATCCTTAACTATATTTTGGTTGCGTCCTCCCAGGTTGGTGGTACTTCCTTGTTGACTTCTCGGAGGAGAAGTGCCTTCTCCCTTTTAAGACGGCAGAGATATCTTCCCCTGCGCTTTGGTTTCCTGATAACCGGTATGATTATTTTGTTTTCCTGTTCTGTATTTTTTTGTTGATTCCGCCTTTTATATTGCTCGATGGTTATGGGTTGCGGACCCGGTTTTCCCACATTTCAAATTGCCTTTTGGCCAGGCGGACTTCCTTCTCTTTTCTGACAGATTATCGGCTTATCTGTCAGGTATTTTTAAATATATATTATACGTAGTGCATGTTATCGCACAAAACGTATTTACTCGCAATAATAGCTCTCCTGGCAGGATCGCCATATAATAGATAGCTTCACAAATTAAATTAAAACAAGTTTTTAATAATTTTTAATGTTGATCTAATTTATTTTTCTAGAGCTCAACTAGGAGCTCATAGGAATATTGTTTAACAATTAAAATCTAAAACTAAATTACATCTGCTTATATACTAACTATGAGAATAATGCTTAGGCTATCTTAACAAAAGAGGGAAAAATGTTCCTTTTAGTTTCCCACGGTAGACGTGCGGCGTGTGTCCCATAAGAAATTTAGAAAAACCCAAACAGTGCCTACATGTGCTTAACATATATTTTGTATTTGATCAAACTCATGGCATCAAGTGACCATTATACAAAATATTTTAGTTGTCAAGTTGCAGTCTGTCAATGCAACTTGACACTGTTTTGTGTATCAGCAATGTTGGCTTCACATGTTTACGATACACTGTTGGTTATAGTGATAATCAAACCACGCTACAATATTATGCAACATTTTAATTTCGAGTGTCTCTTGTCTCGATTAATATAAATTTATTTAACATTTATTAAATATTTATTGAAAATATTTTAGGATTTATTTGATATTTTGAAGCAAAAATGCAAATGATTTAGACCACTTTCATAATTAAGGGCACATATGTATGTATGTATAGTATATATCGCAACAACCACCTTCTTTATATTAAATAACATGAATAATTGTAATTTTAATATGTATCTTTTCCAATTATTTTTTTCCGAAACACATTGCACTGCTCCTCTGTGACACTTACAACTTCTTCTACTTAACAAAAATAATTAAAAATGAAAAATTCAAATAATATACAATATTGAGGGACAAATTTTGTAACAACGACTTTGACGACTATTTTTAAAACAATCAAATGGCCACTGTACTGACAATGATGATGACAGTGATGGGTCGAAGTCATCCACACTATTTGTTTAATAATGATATTGTTGTCCTTGGAGATTTGTCATCTAGTTCTAATTCACTCTTTACAGACCCACTTACACCACCACAAAGCACGCCTAGCGTAACAGTGCCTGTGGGTTCAACTGCCGAACCATGCTCAATAAGTGATGAACTTGATAATGACGATGAAGATGACCTTCGATGAAAATAAGAAAACCGAAATCATAGGCTGTGTTTACATCTGGCATTTTTTTGTTGCCATGAGCCCAAAAAAGCGTAACCACTAATTACTAATGGAAAACTGTTTGATTCAGACATGTATTTATTGATTTAAACTGTTCCCATCATGTTGTATTTTTATAAAATTGTCTATTAGTAATGTATGAAGCTGTTTAGTTTAATAAATACGTATCTAAATCAAAAAGTTGTTCATTAGTAATTAGTGGTTACACTTTGTTTACGCATGTGTGGCATATTGCACACAGATGTAAACCTGCCCATACGCACATTGCAAGAGCAGCATTCTATACACCATTTTGAAAAAGACAAACAGTGACCACTAAAGCCCAGTTCAGACTATTATACAAGTATTAATACTTTTGTGGAAAATGTGGCTCTGACATGTTGAGTTGTTATTGTTTTTTTTTGAAATTTTTGAAACAAATATATGACCAGGGATGCATTTTCGTCAAAAATATTAATACTTGTATTATGGTCTGAGTGGCCCTTTAGTGATATTAGCATAACTTCTTGTGATACATCGGACATTTTATCGCCCACAACAGCTAAAGCAATATTAAATTTACAAAATCAAAATCAGGCAGACAAGCTTTCGCTGCTATCTATTGGAATTGTTACCGACTAGTACCGAATCTGGCCCCGAACTAAAAAAAGTGAGAGTCCTCATGAAGAAATGGCTTTATATCCGGGTAAAAAACTGGCACATGTGCTGAGTGGGGGTAATGAAAACAGCACTGGTAATGGCAGTACAAATGTGGGTGTTGCTATTGGTGGTTCCACAATTACTACTGGATCACCAATTCAAGATAACTTGTCATGCTGCAGTGCTGTCACGAGCAATACTGAAGTATTTAATATCGCCAAAGCAAAAAAGATTGAATTGCCAAGCTTATCATCACGTTTGGTGGGAACTCCACCACTAATGCCCAACATCATAGAGACACAAACAGCCACAACATCATCAATGTCAACATTTGGTAAGTAGAGAGACACTAATTAAATTTTGTATAAAATGTTTAGAAAATAACTCCAAAGAGTTTAACTGATTCTTTGCAAGAAACAACGCTTTCTTTCCTTTCACACATATTTTTATTTATCTTCAGTTTACAACTTTTACATAAAGACATAAAAATTTCAGGATTTGAAAAATCGAATTGAAAACGTGCCATATAACTATACTCGTATTTGAGGATTTTAGAAATCAAACTCGGACTTTTCCTACCGAACTCAGTATTTAACAAATATCAAACTCAGTATTAAACAGATCAGAACCACAAACAGTTGAAGAATTTTAAGAAAGAACCCATGGTTAATAAAATTTAATAATGCATAATTAGCCCATTCACAATGTATTTTATAGTAGTAAGTGATAAATTACTATTTATAATGCTATGTTTAGACGACGAGTTGAATCACCTGCTTCGCTCTCTGCATCATGTTTATGAATCTTGCTGTTTACACTATGCATTCGTGCTTCGTGTGCAGCGTGCCAATTTAGTGCTTTTTGTCCTAGATTTAGTGTTTTTCGCAATAGATTTAGTTCTTTTTAATTCTTAACAGTTCGGAATTTTTCAAATTGGTGCTTCTTTTAAAAAAGGCACTAAATTGGTGCTTTTTCATGTTGATTTTAGTGCGTTTTACAAATCTACTAAATATTATTTTGTGATAGTCAAACACCAAACAAGAATTTTCCACTTTTCAAAAACTATCTGATTGCATTCCTTTTAGACACGCAAAGTTTCCTTTGCAGAATGTTAATTCAGAAATACAGAGGAAGAAAAACTTTCTCTTTCACAGTGAAAAAAGTACATATTTCTATAAATTACAGAGGATACCATACACGCTATAAAATAACTTAATTACAATAATCCCAGCAACAGAGTTCTGATTTGGAACCACTAACAACTGAGGGAAGCAATGTCGTGCTTTCTTGATAACGAAAGCTTCGAAAAATGCTTCTGAAAAGCACTAACGTAAGGCGGGCTCTCTAACATGATGAATTTATATCATGATGAATGTCATTATGTTATTAATGGGTTGCATTTGTATAACTGTTTGTATAGTCAAAACAAATATACCATGGTATGTACAATATAATTGTAGTTTTTCGACAGAACTAGTACAGGGTGTTTTTTTAGAGGTATAGAACCTCGAATTGAAATAAAACACAAAAAAATCGTTTTAATGTCCATCAATTTGGCTTTATTGGAAGGATAATTTTATGCCATTAATGTTTAAATATGATTTGGGGCATGTGGCCGCCGCGGCTGGCTCGAATAAAGCCAATTCTACAGGTCCAATTTTCAACCACTTTTTCGAACATATGGGGCCGTATGTTGGCAATAACGCCACGAATGTTGGCTTCCAAGTCTCCTAACGTTTCTGGTTTGTTGGCGTCGACGAGCGACTTCACATATCCCCAAAGAAAATAATCCAATGGTGTCAAATCACACGATCTTTGTGGCCAATTGACAGGTCCATTCCGCGAAATTATGCGCTCATCGAATGTTTCCTTCAATAAATCGATTGTGACGTGCGCTGTGTGGCATGTAGCGCCGTCTTGTTGGAACCACAATTCATCCACATTCATGCCATCCAATTCGGGAAAAAAATAGTCGGTTATCATGGCTCTATACCGGTCTCCGGTGGCGAATCGATTCATTCGGGTCCTCTTCAACACTTTGCTCTACAGCGGTTTTTGTTTATTCGGTGCGCACTGTTCGACGTCTCTGCGGATGCGTATTATCACATAGAGTAAACGTAGTGCGAAAACGATCCATGGTTAACCGAATTAATTGCTCTGATGGACGATTATGTCGACCATAAAATGGACGGACGGTAAACTTCGCGAACTGAACCATTATTTTCGAAATAAATTTGCACGATTTGCAAGCGTTGTTCTTTTGTCAACCTGTTCATGATGAAATGGCAAACCAAACTAAATATTAATCACTTGACAGCTGACAAAATGGCCGCCAGTTAAAAAAGTGATGCCAACTAAAAGTTCTATACCTCAATAAAAAACACCCAATATAAGAGTGATTGTGTGCGCATGCTTTTCCAAATTACAATATAATTAAAAACAAATAACAATTGCTTATTGTTATTGGTGCTGAGGAACTGTTTGTATCTGTTTTATTTATTAATATTATATTAGCGTTATGATATAATCATCAGAGCTCACAGCCTGATGAATTCATCTTGATATTAAATGTAATTTTATATGTTTCTGTGCATTAACGGTCTAATTCATAAAAAATATTTTAGGTTTATTACAGGTTTATTTGACAACTTTCCCATAGAAATACGTCAAATAAGCGTTTAATAAACCTGAAATATTTTTTAAGAATAAGGCAGTTAAAGTTTATTTATTAAACAATTTTCGTTTAAAAAAGGCTGTACATTAATTATTTATGACCAAAAAACTAAACAACACGCAAATTAAGTATTTTTTGCAAGTATTTTTCATATATTTGTTTGATTCCTCATAATATAAAATCATCAACGTTTACCCCTTTGTGTTGATATTAATATAAAAACACAGATGCTCTGCCGGCATCATATTACGAGGTATGATGTACAATTTTCAGGTGTGGACACTATGTAATAAAGTGGGAAAAGTAAAAAAATTTAAACTAGTAACTTTTGCATCGGAGTACACAAAAACTATACATTATTACTTCTGTGGATTATAAAAACTATTCTGGGAAATGGTAACTTTTGCTGGGGTGGTGAAGTTGAAGAAATATAACGAAGTATCTGAAACTTAAGCTACATAAGTGGAAAAATTTACTCAGAACTGATCGATTTTGGATTGAAGCTTACAATTATGAAAATTCAAGTAATGATAATCCCACTGTGAATATTTGCTCTTGGACTTTTAACTAGGGTATTAATTTAATCGGGGTTTTGATTAAATTGGTTAATCGCTCGATTAATTAATCGAGGTTTTGGCTTAATCGGTTAATTTTGGTATTAACAGGTTAACCGATTAATAAATCAAGTAATTTGAACAAATAAAAATGCATAATTTATTTTATTAATTAGAGTTCATTACCAAACCCCAAAAATAACTCACACATAAGAATTCTTCAACCAAATCAATAGTTCAAAGAGATCTTCTAACATAATCATTCAGAAAAATAATCTGATTTAATTGTTTAAGATTTAAGCGGTTTAGTTTTGATCAGTTTTTAATTGGAAAAATCTTTTCAATTCTCGTAGACGTTGAGCACTCTATAATATAGATTATCTGGTATCTCAGTTTTTTTACTGGATTTCTCTAAACGTATAAAATAATTCATTATGCTATTAGAGTTTTATTTTTTTTTTTTCAAATTCTTAACACTTCTAGTTGTTTTGGTTAATGTTTTAGAATACTTATTGCATTACTATCTATAATTTTTCTGCTGTCAGTTCATCATCTGAGTCATACTGACTGAGCTCAGCGGCGAATATTCTGTAAAAAAATTATTTCTGAATTTCTAAGTTTTCGTTTTTGTGCTTTAAAACACTGTTTCTAATAAAAAAACGTTTCAGAGTGTAGGTGTAAAATAATTGAATTCGTCTCTTATTAAAACTAATCATTAATTAAATCCTCACAAAACATAAATGTGAAAAAAGCCAAGTTCCTTTCCAAAATTTCGGCCATCAAAAGTAGTGAGATAAAAATTTTGACTAAGTTCGTGTTTGGTACAATACCTATCACGGCAATATGAAATTATATAACACCCCACAGTGGGGACTTTTGCAAAATAAATGGTAATAAATCTGGACTTCTAAACTACTGTTGTGAATCAGAATTGATCAACCCTCGTACCCGTACATTGCACAACTTTGTTAGCGCAGCAGCAACCAGTTCATTCACTTGGTTGTTTGCTAAATTCTTTGCGTTGACAAATTGTGCAATAGCGATATTTCGTAATTGGGTCAAAAGCTTAATAATATTAAGTACTTTAGCAAGTAAGCATAATAATATTAACTATTAAGCATAATATTAATATATTAAATTATGATTAAGTTTTGTATAAATAGTTCATGTTAAGAAACCAAATGAGCAGTTGTAGTTTGTTAGTTGAAGACAGTTGTAATTAGTAAGTGAGGGCAGTTGTAATTAGTTAATTGTAATTATGGTCTTCTATTTTTGCAGTCAAGAAGTTAGAGTCATACCTGCGATTCCCACGGGACCCTCCAGGTTTAAATTTGTAAAGTAAAAATAATAAGATACTAGTTTTTATTAATAAATCCCTTTTAATATACAAAAGAAAAATCCGTTTTTAAATCCAACACAACATTTTGGCGCAGCCGGTATTAGCAAGAGTACAGTTGACAGTTTCAAGGAAGTATATTGATATTGGAAAGCTATTTTAGCTCAATTTAATTTTAATATACTGAATTAAATTGTTAAAAGGATACGTTGTTCTGTATACCAACATTTACTACACAACTCAAGGTTTTAATGAGCTATTTTAGCTGCCTTAAGTTGCACAGACTTTGGTGGTAAACTCAACGACGACAAACATTTGCTCGAGACAAATGGGACCAACACAAATGGTAAAAATATTTATATAAGTGTTGAATTAGTAAATTAAACTAGATAAACGCATAGTGAAAAATTCAAAATGATTAGCATTATTTAAATAGAAGGAAAGCTTGTTTGTGAAAGTGAACATTGAAAATAAAAGTGGATTTAGGAAATTTTGCTTGAGCTATATGGAGGATTTGAAAAAAAAATTACAAAAGACACAAGAGGAGACCAGGGAAATTTCTGAGCGAGTGTGGAATCTCATAAAGTACCTTAACAATACCAAAGAGTATATAGAGTTAGTAAAGCATAAAGTGAGGAGCCAGGGAAACATAACCGAATTTGAAAAGATAGATATTTTATTGGAAGAACTACAAGTGCTACATGAACATCAACAAAGTCCAGCTATATCCAAGGAAATAGAAGAATATTTACACGTTAACCGGATCTTGAAGCAGCAGAACGAAAGCTTAAGAAAAACCATTGAAGAAGCTGAACAACAGATTCAAGACAGCGAACAGAAGACACAAGCATTTAAAGACTTCGCACAGCGCGTTAATCCCAACTTGACTCCTGATCAGTTGCAGCAAGTCATCGAAAATAGAAAGGTGATAGAGGAAAAAACTCAACAAATTGAAACGCTGAAGTCAAAGATTCGAAACTTACAAGGAGAGACAAGAAAAGTGATTACAATTAACACAACAAGTAGTAACAACATGACAACTTTTACCGAACTCTTGAAAACCATATCCCATGTGGTACCAATTTTCTACGGAACTGATGGGCCAGAACTGGCAAGGGAAGCCAAGAAGTTTATTGAAGGATGTATGATAGCAAAGGATAAACTAGAAGAACCAGGTAATGTGGTCGACATAATCAAATGCATCAAAACTAGACTATTTGGAAATGCTTACTCATATTTGCACAATAAAGAGTTCACAACAATAGAAGCCTTATGTCAGGCTATTAGAGAAAAATTTGTAAAAGGCAAAACCCTAACAGAATTGCAAGAACTAATTTTCAGCAGTAAGCAAGGTCCAACAGAGACAGCATATGAATTTGGAGAGAGACTAGAAAGACTACTTACAGATGCCACAGAACTAATTGCAGCATAACAATCGGAGGACAAAGTTTCATTAGCCATGTCATAGATGTAACCCAGAAGTTTCTAATATTAGGAAACAATAGAAGTGTCACCACCGCAGTCAAACCCACCCTGGAGAAACTACACATAATGCAGATTAACAACATCAACACGATCAAGGAACTTAAATTTCAACAGAATGTTTTTAATAACATTGCTTACTCCACGGTAGTAATGGTTACAATAGGCATAATAATACTGATCGTGCTGGTATTATACAGAAGACGCGTTCGTATAAAAGTCAAAATAAACAACGGATTCCCGGAACGTGGCCCAGAATTAAACAAAATCGTGGATACCCGTCTGCAAGAACATCTCGGAACAGTCCCCACGCATACAAGTCCTCAGAGCACAACTACAACATAAACAGCAACCACACAGGCAAAGACAACAGATATTTTAATAAAACTTAGGACAAGATCAACTAAATTTAAGAGTATAAAATATGTAAAAGCATTTGAACCAATTAGTATACTTGGAAAATATCTAGAACTAGAAATTTTCTTCCGCCAAGGGGGGAGGGATGTTGTGAATCAGAATTGATCAACCCTCGTACCCGTACATTGCACAACTTTGTTAGCGCAGCAGCAACCAGTTCATTCACTTGGTTGTTTGCTAAATTCTTTGCGTTGACAAATTGTGCAATAGCGATATTTCGTAATTGGGTCAAAAGCTTAATAATATTAAGTACTTTAGCAAGTAAGCATAATAATATTAACTATTAAGCATAATATTAATATATTAAATTATGATTAAGTTTTGTATAAATAGTTCATGTTAAGAAACCAAATGAGCAGTTGTAGTTTGTTAGTTGAAGACAGTTGTAATTAGTAAGTGAGGGCAGTTGTAATTAGTTAGTTGTAATTATGGTCTTCTATTTTTGCAGTCAAGAAGTTAGAGTCATACCTGCGATTCCCACGGGACCCTCCAGGTTTAAATTTGTAAACTAAAAATAATAAGATACTAGTTTTTATTAATAAATCCCTTTTAATATACAAAAGAAAAATCCGTTTTTAAATCCAACACAACACTACTGATTGGATTTATATGAAACTTCGAACATCAGTAGAGGAGGAATCAGGCTTTATAAATGTATTCGCAGCCGTCTGGCTTAAGCTGGACAGGAGTTACAGTGGGCCTAAGTTGACAACATGGGACTCAAAAAAAATTCTGAGGGTTGTAAATTTTAGAAAAATTATCCGCTTTTTATGAGATAAAGCGTTTTGATCTAAGCTTAACATTTTTAATAAATAATGTCCTTCAATGTGTTTTCGTATCTCTCATAACTTAGAAAATATTTGACTTTTAACAAAAAAAAATTTTTTTGTACCTTGACTTCTTTTAGTATTTCACATACAACTTTTTAGTCAATTGTTGGATTTTAAATTAAAAGACAGCATTAAATTTCTGATAAAATTTTAAATAAAAATAAGTAAAAAACTTATTAATATCTGCAGTCGTGAAAACGGGAAAAGGCAAAGAATTCAAAGTTCTAAAATTTTTCTGGAAAAGGCACGTTTTTTTAAGAAAAAGTATCTTAATTTTTTTAAATTTTGTGAAAAACTTTGTTTAACACATGCACTTTTAAACCACATAGCGCTAAAAACAATCTATTCAGAATATGCTAAGAGCCAATTATTTTGTATTTTGGGCATGCACCCTACACTCAGCAGTGTCCGAAAATTGCCGATTTCAAAACTTTTTGTGCTTATGCGCTTATAAAAAGTTGTGACGGTATATTTTTAAAGTTTTAGCTATATCATTTAATTATTAATATAGTTGCCAACATGTTAAACTTAAATTTTTAAAAACCTTTTCATAAATGCGAAGATGCGCGCAAATTTTCATAAAAAATATATATAAAAATAGTTTTCTTTTCTTATGTTGGCATTTGTAGCTTTCATGTGAGTCTTTTTACTTTGCCTGAAAAAATTATTCCAATATAATTAACTGATCTCGAGATATTCCGATTGTAGGGTGCAATTCAAAAAATATGTAGAATGCGCTTAACTTTTTTCCCTTTATTCACACATCAGCTGTTTAAAGCTTTTATGAATTCTGAAATTCAACCTAAAAGAAAAACAAAAATAAATTTGGAATGTTATCCAATAAGTCTATGTATATTTTTCGCAATAAAAAATATTTTCGGTAATTATACCATATGTTTTTCCATGTAAGTGTAGTTAATGTTAATAACAGGTAAGCATTTAACGAATAACAACACACATTTTTAATGGATTAAAAAAAGGTTTTCGCGGATTTTATTACAGGAACATCGGGAGGTGCTACCTGATTATGCTACTACTACTTAATAACACTTCACAGTACTAGGCAATTAGACAAAATTAGCAAAGGTGCTTATAAATTATGCTGTATTGCATAAAAAATTGGAAAAGTTTTATTTGTGTGTATTGTTTTTTATTATTATTTACCAATAGATAATCTATTTAATATTAGGTTATAAAATAATAATAATAAAAAAACTTTTTAACACTAAATAATTTATTTATTGTTAAGTTACATGTTTGAGCTATGTTAATTACCATAATTTTACAATTTATTTTTTTCAATTATTTTTAAGAAAACAATCCGAAATATCGAAGTTTAAGAGGTTATTTATTTGACCTGCTTCACTGTCGTCTTTCTCTATTTCTTTACTTATCTTTGGTAACCATTTCAATCGTATTGCTTGTAAAACTGGATCTGAGGATAACAATAAGTGAAGCATTAAATCATAATTTTCTGCTAATTTTTAACACTTTCGACTATTAAATAATCTGTACTGCTTTACATCTTTGTTCCTTGCTTCTTGAGCTTCTTCTGTAAGTTCTCCTAGAGGTAGAATGTTGGTTTCAATGATTTCTTTTCCATGAGATAATACCTTATGTACAGTTGGCGTCATCAATCTCCATGGATATACATTTTTTATCAATACTTTTGTTTCATTAGCAAAAGCATCAAATTTTTCTGCATTAATTTGCTTTTTACTGTTAATAGCTGCCAGTATTATTTTGAAGTTCCTTATTAGTTTTTTATCCAAGCCGTTTATCAAGGATGTAGTCTCAGGATCCTCAAAAAAGCGTCTAGCAGTATTTCCATTATTCGAGCTACCATAACCGTTAATTGGCTTATCAATTATAAGCCCATGCTTTCTAAATTCATCTTGTATCCTTTTCTTCTCAGTGCTTCGTGTATCTGCTAAGTCTTTGTTGTTTCGTGAGGAGACAGTTTCATTACCTTTGATATTTCAATATTTTATATCAAATGATAGATGCAAGCAATACTCCATAAATCTAATGCGAGCATGCAGTGGTGAAATTCCAAATTTAAGGGCTTCCTCTTTTATAGTTTCATCAGATTTATCTTCAAACTCAGAGATTTTTTTCCCACATATATTGCATTTCCAGTATGACTTGGTATCCGTTAGGGCATTGGCAACTTTTCCATCTATCATAGTCAATTGTAAATCAAATGTGACATTTAGAATGCAGTCAGAAATTTTTATTGCAATGCTTGGTAAGTTCCTTATTTCTTCTGATATAGTAACCACAATATTTTGAGTTTCATCTCTATTTTCTTTCATGTATTCAAATTTTATTGGTCGACATAATAACTTTGATGCAGGCGTCCTATTTATCCGTACGTCTTCAAATGCAGGTACAGTGGATGATGATGATGAATTTGTATATAAATGTATTCTAAGAGCTACCAACGTAGACATAAATATCGATATTATCTTCGCTTTGTTGTCTGTATTCAGAAAATCCAGTAGTCCCATCACAACCCCTTTTACAAATTAATACTAGCTCGGACTTGTGGCATTTACTTATGTCTTCTTTGCTAAAGGTTGAAATTATCCTAGAACCAGTATTTTCGAGGAGACTGCATAACTCAATAGTGGCGCCCGTGCTACTAACGTTCGAAACCGATGGCAAAATTACATCCTTTGTTGCCTTCAATGGCTTTGTAGATGGCAAATTTCCCAATTTCTTTTCAGTCATAGCTTTTCTTAATATTTCATATTTATTCCTTGTTAGACCCAAGTTTAGAATAAGGGCTAATGCATCTTGATTAGTAAAACCTGTTTTAGATTTAGGCGTTGGTATGCTTTCCACCATACGTTGTATTCTCTTTGGAGATGCTTTTGGAAGAGCATCTACAATTTTGTCAACTTCCTTCGGTTTGTTTTTGGTTAAGGCACTTCTAAAGGCATCCTTTATAAGGACAAAAGAGTGGGTTTCAATGAGGTCTTCTTGCTTTCTTTTCTGCCTTCTTGGTTGAAGTTCCTCGTATAAGTTATTAGGCCTTCCCAATTGTTTCATACCAATCTGTATAACTATCTCGGTTTTTAGCCATTGTTCATTTTGTTTTAGAACTTAGTTTTGTTATAATTTAATTCTTTAATTTTTCTTTCGTACGCTACCAAAAATTTCTCTATTTTTTTAGTAGCATCTTCATTTAGTTTTAATCCAAATAAGTTGTCAATTATATCTATGATTTTAGAAAATTTTTCTTGGCGCAATAAACTAACAGGAACGTATTCCCATAGAATTTTAGATACTGCGTTATATTTAATACTAATCTCCATAACAGTTCAATATAGAGTGATTATTCTTATAAAAGAACCCTGCGTTTTAATGCAATACAGCATAATTTATAAGCACCTTTGCTAATTTTGTCTAATTACCTAGTACTGTGAAGTGTTATTAAGTAGTAGTAGCATAATCAGGTAGCACCTCCCGATGTTGCCGTAATAAAATCGGTGAAAACCTTTTTTTAATCCATTAAAAATGTGTGTTGTTATTCATTAAATGCTTACCTGTTATTAACATTAACAACACTTACATGGAAAAACATATGGTATAATTACTACAATTTTGCCAACTTCCTTCGGT